>WBMV01008604.1:0-210255 GCA_013396655.1 Campylorhamphus procurvoides
TGTGTGTGCTCCTTACAGACCCACGTGTTCCCTACAACCTATGTGTGCTCTCTATGGGCTGCTGGAGATCCCTACAGCCTGACTGTGCTCTCTGCACACTGTGTGCCTCCTGCAACCCCTGTGTGTGCTTCCTGCAACCTGTGTATGTGCCCTGTACAACACTATTGTGCTCTGTACAGTACAGTCATGTGAGGCCCCCCCTACAACTGGGTGTGGGGTTCCTGCAACCATGTCTGGGGTTCCTACAGACTCTGTGCTCTCTGTGGTGCCTGTGTGCTCCCTGCAACCCTCATTTGTGCTCCCTATCTCCTTTGTGCTCCCTGTAGCTCCACCTGTGCTGTGTGCATCCATGGTTTATCCCCAAAGCCCTCATGTGCTCCATCCATCCTGTGTGTTCTCCCAACAGCTGCTATGTGTGTTCCCTACAGCCTGGCTGTGCTCCCTGGAGCCCCATGTGTGCTCCTCACAGCTCGTGTGGTCCCTGCCAAGTGTCTTAGTGGTTTTCTGTTTTCTGCAATGTCCAGTGGTGTCACAGTGTCCTACTGTGCATGGTGGCATGGGTGGGGACCTCCTGGCTGTTGGTGGCTGGAGGAGATCAGGGTGATGACAGCACATTTCTGTCAGTGGTGGCTGTGTCTCTGTGCTGGGCAGCAGTGAGGGTCTCACTGGTGGTGGCACTGAGCATCTCACTGTTGGTGGTGGTGAGGATCTTGCTGGTGGTGGCAGTGAGGGTCTCTTATTGATGGTGAGGGTCTCAGTGGTGGTGACAGTGAGGGTCTTGCCAAGGGGGGTGGTGGTGTCTCTGGGGCAGTGACAGGGGCTGGACGTGCCCTCAGAGGAGGTGACCGAGTGATCCCATGGGCTCTGCTGTGTGTGAAGCCCAGGAGATCAGCAGTTCATATTTCTGTACTGAACAGGGAGCTGACATTAATGAACAGCTAATTAACATCGCAGGGCTTGACGGTTGCAGTGTCAGCGTCCCTAATTAGTCTCACACTAATCTGCTTTAATTAACTCTCCCTGTTGCGGTTTTAATTTAATTTTCAGCTCTAGACCAGTGAGGGCAGTCCTGTGAGCATCTGGGGTCCAGTACCATGGCTCTGCCTGTCCCGGGATGGACTGGAGAGCAGTGGTGGCACAGGGAGGAAGGGGGGCTGCTCTGCTTCATATGCTTGTGCTTTCCCAGGGCTGAACAACCCCACGTGTGTGACCCCAGCCTTGCAAGGCCTCGCATTGCTGTGGTGGCTGGACAGGAAATCACAGGTGAGCTGAAGGACATGTCCTGAGCTGCCCCTGAGCCCTCTCACAGTGTTGGTTTGCTGTATCAGGTGTGTTCTGTGGTGTAGGGAGCTGCCAGTCCCTGTTCTGGGGCAGGGGAAGAGAGGGGAGTTACCTGGGATTTCTGTGCCTGCTCAGGTTTGCTGCTCATTGCCTGGACAAATGAATCACAGAATGGTTTGGATTGGATGGACCTTAAAGCTCATCTTGTTCCGTCTTGTAAAGCCCCATCCAACCTGGCCTTGGACACTTCCAGGGATGGGGCAGCCACAGCTTCTCTGGGCACCCTGTGCCAGGGCCTCCCCACCCTCACAGGCAACATTTCTTTCCCAGTATCCCATCTAACCTGCCCTCTGGCAGTGGGAAGCCATTCCCCTTTCTCCTGTCCCTCCAGGCCTTTGTCCAAAATCCCTCTCCAGCTCTCTTGGAGCCCCTTTAGGCACTGGAAGGGGCTCTCAGGTCTCTGCAGCTTTCTCTTCTCCAGGTGAACCCCCCCAGCTCTCTCAGCCTTTACTCATAGAAGAGCCCAGAACCAGTGATGTGAGTGTTGTGTGAGGTCTCCTTGAGACTGGGACATGAGAAGCTGGTCACTGCTCTGTGCTTGGCTGGCAGGTGTGGAGGGCCCATGGCCCTCATGCTACTGGATATGTCTTCTTTTGGCTTTGGACATCTCTGTACCAGGAGTTCTGATGAAGGACTTCTGGCCTTAAACTAAAAGACAGGAGGCTTAGATTAGAAATCATTCCCTGTAAGGGTAGGGAGGCCAGAGAAGCTGTGGCTGCCCCATCCCTGGAGGTGTCCAAGGCCAGGTTGGATGGGGCTTGGAGCAACCTGGGCTGGTGGGAGGTGTCCCTGCCCAGGACAGGGGGTGGGACTGGAGGGGCTTTAAGGTCCCTCCCAGCCCAAACTATTCTGGGGTCCTATGACTTTCCTCATCACTTTTTTGGTACCTCCTTCCACAGGTACCACCCTTCCACACCTTGTGTTAGACCAACCAGCTTCCTGAGAGCAGGGCAGGAGAGTGTGGGGGACCACACAGGAGCAGAACAGGCTCCACGTCCCACTGTGATGAGTGTGAGGGTTGTTGAGATCCCTGTGTGAGAGGATGGGCAGGGAACAAGTTGGAGAGACACTCAGTGATGACTTTCCATGGGACCTGATGAAATCAAAAGAAAAAAAGCAATGGGATGGGTGAGGTACGCTAGAGAGAGGAGAAGGAGAAGTCACCAGGTAGGAAGAGCTGGAGCATCCTAAAGATGCTGGAGGAGTTTGTGTTTATTCCTGGCAGAGTTGCTGATTGCAAAACAGGGTCTCTTGGTCCTGTCCTTCCAAGCAGAGCTCTGCCTTGCAAGCTGACTGCAATCAGTCCATGTGTCCTTACCCGTGACATTGCCTTTCTGTGGAAAACCAGGCTCTGTGATATTGCAGATGAAGACAAAAGGAGGAGAACCAGGTTGGAAGAGTCCTCTAAGGTCATTGAGTCCATCCATAAACTCAGCACTGCCAGGCCACCATGTCCTTAAGCACCACATCTAGACATATTGTGAACACTTCCAGTGATGGTGACTCCCCCCCTGCCCTGGGCAGCCTGTGACAATACCCTTTCTGCAAAGAAATTTTCCTTAATATCCAGTCTAAACCTTCCCTGGCACAACTTGTGGCCATTTCCTCTTTTCCCATTGCTTGTTACCTGGGACAAGAGACCAACCCTCACCTTACAACCACCTTCTTACAAGCAGTTGTAGAGAACAATAAGGTCTGCCCCCACTAATAAGGCAGTTCCTTGCTAACATCCCTGTGCTGTAGCATGTGGCCTGCTGGGATGAAGGATGAGGATATGTCAGGTCGGGGAATTTCAGGGTTTTGCACTCCACTGGTGAGGATTGCAGCAGGAGAGGGCTGGGACATGCACCCCCTGCTCCAGCCAGGCTCTGCTCTCCCCTCTCTGCTCCAGTCCCATGTCCTTCATCAATCAGGGCTCAAATCTTCACAAACAGGAGTGGCTTCCCATGGGACCTTCCTGAGGGCTGGGTTAATCTGTACAAGCAAGTGGGGCCTTTAAAGCAGGAGCTCATGCCTGGCAGCATCCCAGGGAGCTGCACAGTGCTGGGCTTGGCTTGCCCGTCTGGATTAGCGGGGGCTCTGCCATCTGTCCTGCTCCCAGCCCTGCCTGGAACTGCTCCAGGAGCCTTGTGCTTTGAAGAAAACCCTTCTCTGACCACAGCCCCTTTTCCAAATAATCCAGCTGCTTCCTCCTCTGCTCTGCAGGCAGAGGAAATGATGGTGTCAGCCACAGCCATGGCCTGGGCTTTGGGAGCTGCCAATTTCCTTGGGGAAATGCAGAATCCCTTCTGGGAGCCCTCTCAGCCAGGCGAGCTCAGTGCTTGGGCAGCCTGTGGATGAAAAAGCCCAAATCTGTCTGTATTTTTACACAGCTGCTGAGGGACCAGGAGACTATTGGTTGTACCTCACTGCCTGTGTGCAGTTCTCACATCACATCCAGGTCTGACCCAATGTGTTGGACCCTCTCTGTTGGATCCCAGAATGGTTTGGGTTGGAAGGAACCTTAAAGCCCATCTCATTCCACCCCCTCCCATGGGCAGGGCCACCTCCCACTAGCCCAGGGTGCTCCAAGCCCCATCCAACCTGGCCTTGGACACGTCCAGGGATGGGGCAGCCACAGCTTCTCTGCCCAACCTGTGCCAGGGCCTCCCCACCCTGACAGCAAAGAATTCCTTCCCAGTATCCCACCTAACCCTACCCTCTGGCAGTGGGAAGCCATTCCCCTTTCTCCTGTCCCTCCAGGCCTTTGTCCAAAATCCCTCTCCAGCTCTCTTGGAGCCCCTTTAGGCACTGGAAGGGGCTCTCAGTTCTCTCTGGAGCCTTCTCTTCCAAGTGAACCCCCCCAGCTCTTCCAGCCTGGCTCCAGAGCAGAGGGGCTCCAGCCCTCAGAGCATCTCTGTGGCCTCCTCTGGACCTGCTCCAGCAGCTCCATGACCTTCCTGTTCTGAGGACACCAGAACTGAAGACAACACTATGGGGTGGTCTCACCAGAGCAGAGTGGAGGGTCCTCCCCCAAGGATCTCACGGATTCATTGCTGGAGCTTCATGCCAGGCTGTCTGAGTCTGCCTGTCCCCTCCAGCCTCCCTGTTCTCCATCCTGGTTTCCCTGTGTGGCACACAGCACTGAGGGAGGAGCACGTTGTGCAGAATGGGGCTGAGGGGCTGCTCAGCCTCCCCAGCACTCGTGATGTCTCATCCCACCCTTCTGAGTGAAACAACGCCAAGGAAATATATCTGGGGACTTATTTCATGTCACTTGTTCCACTTTTCACCCTGGCAGTGGTGCCATCACTTTGGCCAGGAGAGCTGAGCACGTCCTGCCCTTGGAGATCTTTGTGTGATCAGTGTGTCTGGAATGGCCTTCACAACACCTGAGTTCATAAACACCCGCAGTCACATCAGAGAGTTTCCTAAACAAAGTCTTAAAGCTCTTGGGTACAAGTTATCTAATCCTGCCCAGCTCTGGGAGCCCATAGCTGATATTCCTCCAATTTCCAGGAGCAGTGGAAAATTTTAGGGAAGTGTTGGTTATGAAAAAATCCCTCTCTTTGTACGTACCATATGATTAAGTATCCCTTTCTTTCTGTGTCACAATGGATGATTTTGCCATATTTTGGGTTTAGGCCTGTCTCTTGACTATGGCTTCATTTTTCTTGTGTTCTTGATTTCCATCTTGTTGCTGTTAGTCTTACAAGCTCTGTTTTTTCCACTGCTTTTACCAGCTGCTGTATTTCGTGCTGACTAATTTAAAGCCACTGCTGCCAGTTCATGACTTTTTAAGATGCATTTTTACTCCTCGACTGTCATTTCTTGTCCAGAACTAATTTTTACTGAAAAAATATGAATTGCCTTTTCCTGGGGGCTGCAGCAACTTTATTTGAGGCTATTTTGGTTATTATTCAGAGTGGTTTATTTGTACTGTCTGTCCTTGGTGGCTTTGCTGGCATCTCTGGGAACCTGTTCCCTGCTCCTGCCACGTGCCTGGGGCTGGCAGCCAGCCTCGAGCGTTGTGGGAGAGCCCTGGAAATGTGGGGAACTGGAAAGACCCTGATTTACTGAGAGTTACTTTTCTATGCACAGAGGCAGGAGCTGAGTTCAACCTTCACAGAGCTGACACCAGCCAGCATCTCCCAACCTTCTGTTAGAACATCTTTTCCATTTCAAGTTGCTTGTGATGCCTCCAGTGGGAGTATAAAAATTTGGGAGTTTGAAATCCTGGGAGTTTGGAAGTATGAAATCTGGTGGAAGAAAGCATTCAGATATGTGGAAGGTGCATTTTGATGGATGCAGGCAAACCCCCCCCAAACAAAGGGAATTATGAGCTGTTGAAAATTGCCTCTTCCCATCTGTTTTCCGGCATGCTCGGCTCTCAGATCCCGCCGTACAGAACTGCTCCTGATGGATTTAGACAGATAATTATTTGCTGCTGTTTCTCCCTCATCAGAGCATCCTTTCGGAGAAAGTTATCAGTGGAATGGGAGCCAGGGGACTGAGGGCTCAGCCTTTCCCTTTGATGTTGATCCCTCACAACCCCCGATGCTGCACGAGCGCCGTGACCGGATTGAGGCATTGGGTGCAGAGGGAATGGTGACAGTGGGAATTGCTCCTGGGTGTTTATTCAGCCATGAACTGGGGAGCTCGTTACAGTTGTGCAACTTAGGGAGGCTTTATGAAAGATTCCCTAGGAAATAATACATAACATCTCCACTTCAGCTTTACTTACTTGCGTGTCCCTGACACCAGGTGATCTTGGCATGGCCACACTGCTGGTTCTCATGTGCAGGATGGTTGGACCTGCTGTTTGAGAAGGGTGGAGGTTACAGTAGTTTTCTCATACTTTGTTGTACAGCCTCACATCAGGTTCCTTGTTTTCTGTCAAAAATCCGTGTGTTGGTTACAGAATTACAGAGTCCTTGGACTTTCTTGGGCCAGGGTTTGGAGCACAAGTCTGACAAGGAGGGGCTGGGGGGGCTCAGCCTGGAGAAAAGGAGGCTCAGGGGGGACCTTCTCACTCTCTGCAATTCTCTGGCAGGAGGGGGGAGCCGAGAGGGGGTCGGGCTCTGCTCCCAGGGAACAGGGACAGGAGCAGAGGGAACAGCCTCAGGCTGGGCCAGGAGATGTTTCAGTTGGATATTGGGGAATGTTTTTTCACAGAAAGGATGGTCAGGCACAACAAGCTGCCCAGGGCAGTGGTGGAGTTACCATCCCTGGAAGTGTTCCCTGTGTGTAGCAGTTGGGGACATGGACTAGTGGTGCACCTGGCAGTGCTGGGTTAATGGTTGGACTTGATGATTTTACAGGACTTTTCCAGCCATAATGATTCCAGTCATGAGTGGCCTGTTTCAACTGAGTCCCAGCGTTCTGGCAGATCAGGTGCTGGAGACACAGCGATTTTGGTTTATTCTTGCAGTTCCCTTTGCAAGAATAATGCTGGTGTTTCAAAGTCCAGCTTGTTGCTGGATGAAACCCAGCCTGGGTTGTTGGGGAAACCTTGAAAATGTCCAAGTGCCAGAAGTGTGGCTGTTGGGACGTGAGGGAATCTGAGGTGGCAGGGCCAGATGGAGTTCTGAGGCAGAGCTGGAGTCACAGGCTGGGACTGCAGCCCCTGAGCCCGGTGTGGGGGCAGCACCAAGGGGCTCTGCCTTGGGGAAGAGACTGCCACTTCAACTGGGACTGATTTAGCAAAGGGAAAAGTGATTTTTTCCCCAGACTGTCCTTACAAACAATTTCTGGACTTTGAGAAGTGGGAGCTCTGTTGGTTGTGGGCAGCTGGACTGACAGGAAAGAATCTCAGTTCTCAGGGAGAGGCTTTGGCTGCTTCTGGGGGTGTACATCCCTGTGCTTTTGATCCCTCCTTTCAGTACCTGACCTCCCCCATGGTGAAAAACATTCTTCTTGTGTCAAGCTGGAATTTCCCATGTGCCAGCTCGAGTCTTGTCCTACTTCTGAGGTCTGGGTCCATCTTCCCACCACCCTGAAGGCAGCGGCAAGGTCTGTCCTTTGCCTTCTCCAGGCTCACATCTAACCCTCAGCCACAGTGTGTTCCATTCCCAGCATCCTGGTGGCCTTCCCTCAGTCACTCCAGTGTTTTTCTTGCATTGAGGAGCCCCAAACTGGAACAGCACTTGGGGAAGTGTTTTGGAGGAAGGCTGTTGCTCCCTGTGTTTTGTGTTTCCTCATCCTTCAGGGTGTTTTGGGAAGCAGAGATGGACAGTGTGTGGCCACCCTTCCCTTGCCATGCTGCCTGCCTGCAGTTTCTCTGCTCACTGCAGGGCAGGAAGGAAAGTTACTGTGCAGATTCCCCCTCCCCACTGCCCAGTGACTTAAACCACTGTACCCAACCCTTTTTAATCACCCTGTGCCAGCCCTGCTCAGCACCAAGGGCTGACACAGAGCAGTGTTGTCATCTGGAAAGCGGCTGCTGGCGCTGAACCAACTGGCCTGTTTTATACTTGTCCAAACTGGGTGCTAAGCAGCATTGAAGTGTAATGATTAAACATGCCCCCTTCCACTCCAAGAGCTCCTGGCCACCCCCACCTCCACCTGGAAAAGCTGCTTGTGCCGTGGGAAGTGCAGCTAGAGGGGTGTGAGGATCAGGGCTGGGGATGGGGATGGGGATGGGAGCATGGAGTGGGAGCTCCCTGTGCTGGGGAAAGTCAAGGCAGAGCAGTTTGGCAATAGTGCCACTGGCCACATGGGCTGGAGCCTCTGAGTCCCCTAGGGATTCCTCCAGAGACCCCATCTCAGGCACTGTCACTGATCCCAAATCCTGTTCCTGCAACACATCTGGAGTGGAAATGGGTGATTCACAAGTAAAAACCTTGAGCAGCCACAGAAGAACTTGGAGCTTCTGGAGGGGAGGCACAAACCATGGATGGGTCTGATCCTGGCTCTGCTCACCCAGGGGACACTCAGGCAGTGGCTGGTCCCTGCCTGCTCCAGTCCCCCAGGTCTGTGCCTGTCCCCAGCAGCCCCAAAGTGCCAGGGGTTTGGCTCTGGACTTGCACCAGGCCCAGGAGGGCTGGGACACCATCCACTTGAAGGGCTCTTGTCCAGGAGAAGCTCCCTTTTTACTTTCCTGTTTCCTTTAGGATTAAAGCCATTCTCCTCGGGCTGGAAACATGGAATGTTTGTCAAGTTTACGAGGGCTTTTAGAGAGGCTTTTAGAAAGAATATCCTATCCCTTCTTTTATAGGGCTGAGATAAGATTATCTTTGTTTTAACACCAATTAAAGCAGGAAGGGTTTATAGGATTAGGGGGTTTCCATCAGTGCAACTTTGATGTCACCACTTGCCTGCTTGGATTGCTCCTTTCCCTGCCTTAAAACCTTGGGAGCTGCTCCTGTAATGGTAAACATACCTCCCTCCCAAGGCAGAGCTCTCCCAGGCAGAAGCTTTGGGAAACTAAATTTAAACAAGACCAAACAAAGTAACGAGATGTGAAAGTCCTAAATTCTTCTGGAGAACACTTGGAGAAAGCTGGCTCAGGGTTTGAACAGGCGCTCTGTGAGCTCATGGTGTTTACACTGAGGGAAAAGGGACAAGATCCTGGCCTGAAAAGCATCTTTAAAAGATCAAAATAAAATCACAGAATCCCAGAATGGTTTGAGTTGAAGGGACCTTAAAGCCCATTGAGTCCCACCCCCTGCCATGAACAGGGACACCTTCCACCATCCCAGGTTGCTCCAAGCCCCATCCAACCTGGCCTGGAACACTTCCAGGGATGGGGCAGCCACAGCTCCTCTGCCCAACCTGTGCCAGGGCCTGCCTACCCTGACAGCAAAGAATTCCTTCCCAGTATCCCACCTAACCCTACCCTCTGGCAGTGGGAAGCCATTCCCTTTGTCCTGTCCCTCCAGGACCTTGTCCCAAGTCCCTCTCCAGGTGAACACCCCCAGCTGTCCCAGCCTGGCTCCAGAGCAGAGGGGCTCCAGCCCTCAGAGCATCTCTGTGGCCTCCTCTGGACCTGCTCCAACAGGTCCTTGTCCTTCCTGTGCTGAGGCCCCAGAGCTGGGTGCAGTGCTCCAGGCTCCGTGGGAGTCACCCCAGGGCTCCCAGGCAATGCTGTTTCCAGCCCCTGAAGCTCTGGATCCTTCTGTGCCTGCCAAGCCCCTGAGGCAAGGTGTTGGGGTTGAAACTGCACAGACACTGGCAGTGTCCTGGCCATGCCGTGTCTGGCACTGGGATTGCTCCCAGGCAGGCAGCACCAGCATCCCTGGGGTGGGAATGTGCTGCTTCAGGAGAGCATTGTTGGCTGCTGAGCTTGGTCTTTGAGCTGCTTCAGGTGCTCCTCAGGTGTCTGCAGGAGCCAGGAGGGTGAAGGCATCTGCTGCCCACCAGCACTGTGCTCATGACCTCTAAACTCACCACGTGGTTTCAGCTTCCTGCAGGACACTGAGCTCTGGAAGAGAGCTGTGAGCTGAGCCTTTGGGCTGCAGTCACCTGTGGTCTGCAGCAGCAGGATGAACACACAGCTCCATGTCTCCTTTGGATAGAATCACAGAATCATGGACTCATTAAGGTTGGAAAAGCCCTCTAAGATCACTAAGTCCAACCATTAACCCAGGCCTTACAAGTCCACCACTAACCCATAACCTAAAGTGCCACATCCACATGTTTTTGGAACACTTCCAGAGATGGTGACTCCACCACTGCCCTGGGCAGCCAGTTCCAGTGCATGACCACCCCTTCTATGAAAAAATATTCCCTAATACCCAATCTAAACCTTCCCTAGCACAACTCGAGGACATTTCCTCTTGTCCTGTTGCTTGTTTCCCGGGAGCAGAGCCCAACCCCAACCTGGGACAGGGAAGTCCTCTCCCTTTGTGTGTTCACTGGACAGTCCTGGCAGGACAAATGCTGGATTATGATCCTTGCTTTCCATACTCTGAAGGTGCTCATGGTGTCCCAGTCCCTCACGCTCAGGCAGGGACGGAAAACTTTCCATTTCTCTTTAAGAGCCCCCATGAAGGGGTGGGGAGGCTGAACCAGGCTGATGATGTAAGAGCTGACTGGGCAGGTAAGGAATTCCAGGCATTTCTCCCTGACAGCGAATCCTGGTGGTGCTGATGGATGTGCTGCCCAGGGCAGGGGGGCTCACAGGTGTGCTGTGCCCACAGGTGTGCTGGGCTCACCAGGTGCTTCAGCTTGGGAGTGCTGCCGGTGGGGAGGTGACCTTGTGAACTCCGGGGAACCTGTGGGAGGGATCTGCTGGGAAGCCCCGGGTACAAAGCCTCTCCAGGTGAGGGCTCAGCCCTGCTGCTGGTGCACAGCACTGGAAGAGAGCTGGGGGATGAGGCTGTTCCTGCCTGAGGCTGTCCTGCCTCATGGGCTGGGGATGCTCTCAGGATTGCAGGGGATGTAACTGCCTGGTATGGTATGGTGATTGTATGTTGGTTGTCCCATGGTGTCCAAAAGGCTGAATCCTTGGGCTGTGCAGTTTTCCTGGTCTTTGGAGCTTGTTTGGGTTGAGGACAGTCTGTCTGGAAGTTAAGGTACATTTGTCCCTTGCAGAACCTTCCAGTGTGGTCTTTTGGGGAGCCCCCAGAGCAGAACCCACTCTGCCCTGCCTGGTCCTCTCCAAACCTCTGTGGCCCCCCAACACTGAGGTCCTGTCACAGCCCCTGTGCTGCCCCTCTGCCTGGGGACCACAGGAAAGGGGAGGTGATGGTGATGTGAGCTCTGACATCAAGCAGCTGGTGATGAGCTGCAGACAGGCAGGGAGCAATGTGGAAGTCCTTGTCGGGGCACTTCTGGGGGAGTTGTGGCTGAAGGAGCCCTGGAATGAAATTGGGGGGCAGATGAGGTGGCTTGGAGGGGAAACACTGTTGTAGGGGGTGTGGGTTTTGCAGTCCTGGCTCTCCAGCTGGGAGGCTGGAGCAGCAGTGCCTTTGCTGGGCAGGAGATGGGACCCAGGTGATCTCCTGGAGCTGCTACTGAGATGCAGGATGCTGGTCCAGTCAATGGCATGGGGACTGTCTAAAAGCCAGGAGGATGATTTTTCAGCCTGTGCTGTCTGCTTCTATTCCTGTCCCATGGAGAATAACAGGGTTAAACAGGAACATTTGCACTGGGACTTCTCCCTTTATTGACAACTCTGTAATCCACATCACAGAGGTGCCTGAGCACATTCCCCTCCAGTTAATCTCATTTAACCCTGTTTTCCCTCCTGTATTTCTCTCCTCTGCTCTCCAAATGCTGTCAGAGCTGTTGGCAGTGACAGCACCTGGCACTGGCATTAATTGCTTATCTCGAGTATGAGGTAACAGCGCAGGCCACTAATTAAATTTATCAGGAAGGAAACTGGAGGACCTTTGTGGCCCCGGGAAGGGCAAGTGCAGAGAGCTGGCACCTGCAGGTCCCAGATCCTCACCCTTTCTGAGCTGGCAGCCAACTCCAATGTCCAAGGGGCTTGGGTGTCACCACCTGCCTCCTCAAGGAGTCCTCTTCCCTCCAGAACTCTCTAGGCTGGAGAGGCCACAGCAGAAGTGGGAGCAGATCCAAAGGCAATGGGCAGTGATTCTCCTTTGGGTTGTCCAGAGTTCAGCCTTTCACTAAGGGCACAAACACCATTGCATGAGGGACAAGGGACAGGAACAAGCAGAGAAAGGACAAATTTGCAGGTGAGACAAAGTGAGAACATTTGGGTGCAGAACTCAAAACAGGGATCAAGGCACAAGGGGTGGAATGGGGCAGAATTTGGGAAAAGTGACAATGTCTTTGCAACGCTCACCTCTTCTTGCAAAAAGGGTGTGGTTGATAAAAGCAAAAAGGGTAAAATTCAGAACTGGTTGGACATAATAGTTCTGCACAGGGCACCATCATAAATGGCTTTAAACTGGAAGAGAGTAAATTGAGATTGGGTATTTGGAAGGAATTCTTCCCTGTGAAGGTGGTGAGGCCCTGGCATGGGTTGGGCAGAGAACCTGTGGGTGCCCCTGGATCCCTGGAAGTGTTCAAGGCCAGGTTGGACAGGGCTTGGAGCAACCTGGGCTGGTGGGAGGTGTCCTTGCCCACGGCAGGGGGTGGAATGGGGTGGTCTTCGAGATCCTTTCCAACCCAAACCATTCTGGGTTTCCATGATTCCATGAAATACCACCCACCCACCACAAGCAGTAGAGACCCAGAAGTGCTGGTGGAGAAGGCTCTGGTGTCTGGGGTCCAGCTCCAGTTTGCAGCAGGGCTGCCACCACATGAGCTCACGGCAGCTGTGGCGTTCAGCTGAATCTCCCCCAAGGATGGAGCCCCCTGACTCCTCTGTGACCTCTCCCAGGACTGCATCATCCTATGGAAAAGAATGTCCTAATGTCCAGTCTGGACTTGTAGTCCTTTCCTTGTGTTACAGGATCTAGTTCCCTGAGAAGTGTTTGGGTCTGCCTTCAGCAGATGCAATTGGATTCCCCCCTAACCCCAGTTACCCCATCCAGCTCTTCCCACCTCTCCTCCTGTGTCCTGTGCCCAGGACTGACCATCTTGGTGACCCTCCACTGGACTCTCCTGTTTCTCCATATCACCCTTGAACTGTGCAACCCCGAAGTAGTTGTGGCAGCATCCCCAGTGCTTGGCAGGGGGAAGGAGAACATCTCCCTCTATGCTGGCCGTGCTTCTCCTGACATGGCCCAGGACATTGTTTTCCTTATTGCCCTTAAGAGCAAATCACTGGCAGCTGTTTGGGGTGGGGTGGGTGTGGGACCAGTGGTGGTGGCCCAGGAAGCCAAAGTTTGTGGGGTGATCAGGGTGCCAGCGGGGACAGGGGGGACTGTGGGAGGGGTATCCAAAGCATGGAGGAGGGTGGGAGGCAGGGATGTGCCGAGGTGAGCAGCTCTGCAGCCCAGGGGATGCTGAGGGTGCTGGGCTGCCCCCACCTCCGGCCCCCGGGGAGAAGGGAGGCAGCCAGAGATAAGGCTGGGGATTTGAGGCTCCTGGTGCATCCTGACAGAGCAGGGGCTGCCTGGTTTCCATCAGCCGTGTAAAATGCCTTGGGGGAGTGCAGAGGTCCCTGTGCCAGGAGAAACAGAGCCAGGCAGAGGGGGCGAGGAGGACCCTTCCTTCCTTCCTCAGAGCCCTCAGCATGGGCTGAAGGTGCCATTTTAGGAACTTGTGTTGCAGGAGAGAGCTGTTTGCTTGGAGCTGCTTGCAGGAGGGGCCTGGCGTGGGCTCGGAGGGCCAGGGCAGTGTGGGATGCAGAGGAGCCTGTTTGGAGCCTGCCCAGCTCACACTGGATTAATTAAACAGTTGGTTGGAGAGAGGCAGTGAGACACGAGGGAACAGAGAACCCCTCTGCGGCCCCTCCTGCACGTTTGGCCAAGGCCTTTTACTTCAGACTGAGCATGGGATGCCTTTCCCTGCTGATCTTTCTGGGGACAGAAGGGCTGGAAGCCTTGAGCCAGCTCTGCTTTCAGCAGAGGTGGACTTGGCTCACAGATCCCAACGTGATCCTCTGCAGAGAAGGGCAGGGCCCTTGTGGCTCCTTCTCTGTAGCATTCCCTTCACTTCAGGATTTTTACTTGATCATCCTGGTGGGTCCTTTCCAACTCAGGTTGTTCTGTGATTCCCAAAGCACATGCCTTTCCAGGCACAACCACCTTTCCATGCCCTGGGAATGAGTGAGTGGGAAACACAGACACCAGTGGTGCTCATCATTCCAAATCCTGTTTGGGAGAGCCACAGCCAGGACTCGAGGCTGTCTCGGAGCCATATCCCAATAAGGCAGCCATCCCTGGATATGTGCAATGGCCAGGCAATTAAAGGTCCATATGCTCCTTGTGAACCCCTGTTTGCATCCTCTGAGTGGGGCTGGGGATGTGGAAACCCACCCTGTGGGAAGCTGCTTCAGTGATGGGGCCAGAGCCACCGTCACTGTAATTGCCCTCCAGGGATAAAGGATGCTGGGATAAAGCAGAAATTCCTGTGCTTTCACTGTTTCAATTCCTCCTTTCCAAGCAGGAGTTTTTAGGGATGCTCTGTCCCTGCCCTCACTGCAAGCCTAAGGGGAAGCAGTGTGTCCCAAAGGTGCTGTCACCTCCTGGGGGAGAAAACTGGGGTGTCTTCATGTCTGTGTCAGGCTGGTTATTGGGAAAAGGTTCTTCCCCTGGCATTGGACAGGCTCCCCAGGGCAGTGGGCATGGCCCCAAACCTGCCAGAGCTCAAGGAGCATTTGGACAGCACTCTCAGGGTCAGGGTGGGATTGCTGGGATGTCTGTGCAGGGGTTGCATTGGCTGATCCTGGTGGGTTCCTTCCAGCTCAGGATATTCTGTGGTTCCAGCACATGGTGAGAACATTCACATTGTTCAGGCGGGAGGAGGTTTAGCCACTGTGTGAAGATTTCACTTCTGATTTGCTGTTTACTCTGAAAACAAGAAATTGGGTGGATTCCAAAAGAAAAGCTGTTTTCTCACCCAGGGGAAGACCCGGAGGGAGCAGAAAGTTTTGAACACAACGTTCGTTTATTTTACTTCTGGTGGTTGTCATTACTTGAGAAAAATAAATAAATAAAAAAGGACTTTGCATCAAATTTCAGTGACTTTCCTGTCTTTCTGCATGATTTCAGAACATTTGTCTTTGGAGAAGTTCTGATTTTTCCAGGATTGTTTTATCCCATGCGGGACCTCCTGGGGAGGAAGGGACTTGCCAAAACTTCTGGCTGTGTTTTGGTGGCCCATGCAAAGAGTTTCAGTGTTTCAGCTTGGTATTTTTCAGGAACAACCATTCAGCCCACATTTTTATTCCCCTCCAGCCATCAACGTGTGCCAGGGCAAACGTGGGAAATGTTTTTATTCCTTGGGGCAGTCACTGCATCTCCACAGCGTGGGCTCTCTTTGGGTGTCTCTTCATCTCGATGCAGAAGAAGCCTTACTGGAAAGTTGTTATTTATAGAATAAGCCTCAGGAAGGTGAAAGAAGCCTCTGTCTTAAACCACCAAATGACCCTGTATTTCACCCTGGATGTCAGGCAAGGGTAATTTTGTATGTTGTTTCAAATGTTGTATGGTGTTTCAAATATTGGTATTAGCACAGGGACCCTGTTATCATTTCAGCTACAGTCACATATCTCCTGGGTAATGGTGAACTGCCCAGCCATCTCCTCTCACAACAGCTCAACACCCTCTGAGATGGGCTGGTCCCAAGGGAACAGGATCAGAAATGGAGTCAAACACGTAGGAAGAAGGTGGAAAGACCCAGGAACATGAGGAGAATTTAGTTTTTCCACAGCTCCTTGACCATAAGAGTCAGGAGGGACTGTGAAAGTGGGAAGGCTAATGGAATTTTTCTGTAGAGCTTTTCTTATTGGAAGCTCAGGATAATTTTGGAGGAAAGAAGATGAAAACTGAAAAAAAACAACCCTCTTTTTTTTCCCAAATTAAAAAATAGCTGCTTTCCAGCAATAGTTCTTGCTTAGAGCAACCCTGAGTGTATGTTTTTCCCAGGCTGTTTTCTGATCTGCCTGATTCCTGGAAGCCTTGGCAGCCAACTGGAGGAAAAGTTTGTTTAACTCATTTCAGCACAGAAAGCACCTGCCACCCCCAGGCTCTGCAGGCTCACCAGAATTAACAGCAGCAGAAAGTCACCACCAAGGAGAAACACCCCAAGCTGAGCTTTTCCTTGGGCATTGGTGATCCCTGGGCTTGGAGGGGACTTTCTGGTGTTGAAAGCTTTGCAGTGCTGTTTTTAGCTACGTGTGCTGTATCTGTGAATGCTGCATTTACACACTGGTCCAGCCTTCACCATGCATGTGCTGTGGGCACCAGCCCTGTGCCACCCTCACCCACCCTGCCAGGCTGAACACACATGGCTTTGAGATGCTTATGGAGCATCTTCCTCATCTGTGGGGGGCTCAGAGGTCTGAGCCCCACGGGAGGTAGAACCCAAAATGCAGCTACCGTGGCAGAAGTGACAAATTGCTTATGATACTGAGTCATAAAATCATCAAGGTTGGAAAAGCCCTCTAAGATCATCAAGTCCAACCATTAGCCCAACATTGCCATTTCCACCACTAACCCATGTCTCAGGGTGCCACATCCACAAAGTCATGAAGGCAAAGACTGGCTGTAGAGAGGTGCAAAAGAACCTTATGAGATGGTGTGATCAGGGAACGAGAAGGCAATTGGAATTCAATAGACTTGAGGTGATACAAATTGGAGAGAACAACTCCAGCTTCATAGAATCCTGGAATCCCAGAATGGTTTAGTTTTGGAGGGACCTTAAAGACCATCTTGTTGTCCATGGGAAGGGCCATGATGACACACACCTGCACAGTGACAGGGTGGGAGGTGGCCCAGTGTTCCTCATGACAGATCTTGGAGCTTTAACAGGTCATCCGGTTGGTACATTAGTGGTTAAAAATAATTTGGATGTTCCTAATTATGAGAAGAGAGAAGAGAATAAAACAATGAATGTTGTTATGCAACTTTCACAGGGCACGACAGAGGTTTGGATAACCCTAGGGGTCATGGAGAAGGTGGACAGTGATTGAGGGTCATTGCCAATGGAAGTGTGGGATGGCATCAGAAGTGGCAGCTGCTGGCTTCGAAACAGAGGGCAGCAGTTTCTTTGTGCATGTATAACACCATGGGGCTCTGTGGGTGCACAACATTTGCAGGGAATAAAGAAATGACTAACCTAGTGGAAGAAACGCCCCACATGGGATGCTAAATCTAAAGACATCTAAAGCACCTTAGACAGCTAAAAAACATTGGAGGGTGGGGAGGTACTGGAGGCAGCATGTGTGCCTGGCTCATGCCCTGCTCCTTGGGTGGTCATAGAATCATGGTATTTCCTGAGTTGGAAGGGACTCACAAGGATCAGCCAGTTCAGCTCCCAGCCCTGCACAGACACTCCAACAATCCCACCCTGTCCCCCAGAGCGTTGTCCAAACGCTCCTTGAGCTCTGGCAGATTTGGGGCCATGTCCACTGCCCTGGGGAGCCTGGTCAGTGCCCACCACCCTCTGGGGGAAGGAAGGACCTAATATTTTCCTAATATCCAAGCTAACTCCCCTTTAGTTACTGTCAGTGTTGAAGAGAGGATTCTGGTGACCATGGTCTGACCTGGTACAGTCATTTGTGTCTTCTTGTGTGTCTGTGGCTAAAAGTCCCCTTTGCATCCCTATGATCCCTGTTCTGCACTCGTGGTTGGGGAATGGGGCACAGATGTCTGCAGGGGGACCCACCTCTGCAGGTGCCTCCTTCAAACCAGCTGTTCCTTCTCCACTGTGTTCACTTCCAGTTGTCAGGATTTGGTTTCGGACTCTGAAGCACCCAGGGGTGTCTCTGGCAGCGGTGCCGGGCTCTGGGTGTCCCCACCAGCCCCCTCCTCACTGCTCACCACCACTCTCCCTTCCCTTCCAGGCTGCCCCTCAGGGACGTTCAAGGCCAGCCAAGGGGATGAAGGATGTGTCCACTGCCCCATCAACAGCAGGACGACCTCGGAAGGGGCCACGAACTGCGTATGCCGGAACGGATATTACCGGGCAGATGCTGACCCTGTGGACATGCCGTGCACCAGTATGAGGGTCTGGGCAACTGGGAGGGGCCACACGTGGAGGGGAGAGGAAATGCTCATCAGTCAAAGTCCTGAGGGAGGCTTGACAAAGGCATCTGTCCCAGTGGGATTTGGGGAGAGGTCGGGGGCTCAGAGCACCTTGTCCAGAGGAGCTTTGCAGGTGTGGGTCTGTCTTCCTGTGGGCCAGGCATTGCATGTGCAAAGGGGACAGAAACCTGGGTTAACTTGTGCTGCTCCAGGCAATGGGGTGACTTCACTGTGGGGCTGTAACTGGACAAGAACCTTGGAGTGTTACACGATCAAATTACCGGGAATAAGAGGACAGGTTTTATTCCCACTCTTGCCTTTGTCCCTTAGCTTACTCCACACATCCCTTACACCAAGAGAAGCACCCTGGCCCAGAGTGTGCAGAGTGCTACAGGGACGGGGATCAGGATGGGGATCAGGATGGGGTGCAGCTGGTCCTGCAGCGAGGAGCAGGGCTCCGGTTCTCACACCTCTCTCTCTGTTCCCTTCCCAGCCATCCCGTCTGCCCCCCAGGCCGTCATCTCCAGCGTGAACGAGACCTCTCTGATGCTGGAGTGGAGC
This sequence comes from Campylorhamphus procurvoides, assembly GCA_013396655.1. Taxonomy (NCBI): domain Eukaryota; kingdom Metazoa; phylum Chordata; class Aves; order Passeriformes; family Dendrocolaptidae; genus Campylorhamphus; species Campylorhamphus procurvoides. The sequence continues at coordinate 18,429 of WBMV01008604.1, forward strand.
CCCCCGCGGGACTCGGGCGGGCGGGAGGACCTGGTGTACAACATCATCTGCAAGAGCTGCGGGTCGGGCCGTGGCGCCTGCACACGCTGCGGGGACAACGTGCAGTTCGCCCCCCGGCAGCTGGGGCTGACCGAGCCCCGCATCTACATCAGCGACCTGCTGGCCCACACCCAGTACACCTTCGAGATCCAGGCTGTCAACGGCGTCACCGACCAGAGCCCCTTCTCCCCGCAGTTTGCGTCTGTGAACATCACCACCAACCAGGCGGGTAAGACCCAGGCTGGGGCTCTCAGCAGGACAGGGTGGGATGGGCAGCATCTCCTGGTCACTGCTGGGTGAGACCCTGTGGGATAAACAGGGTTGGAAGGGGAGAAGTGGTGTGAGATGTCTCTTACTCTGTAACATTGGGGTGACCAAAGGGCCTGGCAATTCCTGGGTGAATCCCAAGCCCTGGGTGCAAAAATATCCCTTATTTCAGTGACAAGTTGGAGTGTACCCCAAGGCAGAGCTGCCCTCCCTGTCACCACGGTGGAACAGTTTGTGCCACTGTCCCCTGGTGCCACAGCATCACTCTGGAGCACTGAGTGTGACTGTTCCTGAGGTGTTGCCTTGGAGCACCATTGCAGGCACCATCAGAGTGTTGCAGATGCAGCAGCAACTCCTGGGGAGGGAAGGTGAGATTGGCTCCAGCATTTTGACATGAGCTGCAATCCCTGCTTGGACCACAGAGAGAGCTAGGCCAGGCTGAGAAAGCAAAGGACACCTGCTCAGAAGAGGGGCTGGGAGATGAATATATGGGATAGTCATCTGGAAATCTGCTCCAGGTCCTGTGCCACTGCAGAGACACCTCGGTGAGGCAGCTGAAGCACAGAACTGGGAGGGTTTCATTTGGGGTCTCCAGCTCTGTGCAGGGTCAGTTTGCTGAGGGAAGGGTTGTGTCAGGATGGCTGGGAGTGCTGCTCTGGGAGGATCCCCAGCAGCCCCCTGGCAGCTGTGCTGGTGGCAGGGTGTCCTGCTGAGCTGCTGGCCAAGGGCTGCTCTCCCAGCCCACCTAGAAACCATCTGGAGCTGGGCACAGGCTGAGGCTTGGCTTAATCAGATTGAGGTGGAAACATGCCAGTGAGACATAGGCATGAGTGGGAGCAGGAAAGACTCTGTGGTCCCTCTGAACCTGCCCTGGACACTACCTGACCTTCAGGACTGAATTTGGCAGCTGTGGGGGGTTGTGTTTGCACTGAATTGCCTGGAGACTCTGGTGTGTGCTGGCTGCAGGGGAGGTGGGTGTTTGGGCTGGGATAGAGCCTCCGTGGGACAGTTGGGCATCACTTGGGCATCACTTCCAGAGTGTGGGGATAGAGGGAACCTGCAAAAAATGTCTGCATGAATCAGCACAGTGACCTCTGACCTGCTGTTTGCTCGGGAGTGTGGGGTCAGGATGTTTTGGAAGCCCTGAAGGCAGATCTGACAGTGTTGAACCCTGGTTTGGTGCAAGCAGGGACAGGTCTGCAGAGGAGAGGGGAGCAGGTCTGAGGCAGTGACCAGTTCAGCTTTCTTTATGCAGTTAAGATGGGGTGGGAGTGATGTTACCTGGGACTGGGAAGGGGCTCTGCCCCTGCCCACCATGGTCCTGCACTACGGATTAATCATTTAATGCCCAGATTTTACACTTTGCAGTTCTGCGTGTGCTTGAACCTTCATGTATTACCCGTGGCTGCCTCTACCTGAGCAAAACCAGTGAGCTGAATTGCAGGCAAATCCTTTTCAGTCCCCTGGATCCTCCTCCTTGTGTTTGCCTAGTTTGATACTCCTTTATTATCAGGCCTCACACTTCTCAGCCTGTGTGATGTCTCTCTTAATGTATCTATTCATTAGCACTAAACACTAACTGTCTGCTTGCTAATTCCTCTGTAATTAGAGGCTCTGAATTCTTCTGCTTCTACTCGGCACCGCCTGGCAGCCTTGATGTAGATCATTAGCAGTTGGTAACAGAAGCTGCAGACACAAAGGCAGAGCTGGGACAGGAGAATGGAGGGTGTTGTGGGGAGAGGAGAGAGAGGGATGAGCCAAGCAAAGGTGTGGAAGCTTTGGCTCTGCCTTGGCTCTGGATTGAGCAGCCAGCTGGGGCTCCATTGCTAGATACGTGATGGGGTCGTGCTCCTGGACAATGGGCTCCCTGCAGAGTGCCCACCACCCCGGCCTCCAGGGTCCTCCGGCTCTTCAGGAAGCGAGGAAAATCCCCCTGGCTCCCCCCGGGCTACACGGGCCACTGCTGGGGAGCACCTGGGCTTGTACGTGGGGGATGAGCAGAGATGCCTCATCACCAGCAGCATCCTTAACCTTCAGATATCACAAACTATTCAGCATCCACATTTATAAGGACAGGAAGTGACAGGACAAGGGGGATTGGCTTCCCACTGCCACAGGGCAGGGTTAGATGAGATATTGGGAAGGAATTCCTGGTTGTGTGCGGTGAGGCCCTGGCACAGGTTGGGCAGAGGAGCTGTGGCTGCCCCATCCCTGAAAGTGTCCAAGGCCAGGTTGGATGGGGCTTGGAGCACCCTGGACTAGTGGAAGGTGTGCCTGCCCATGGCAGGGAGTGGAACAAGATGAGCTTTAATATCCCTTCCAACTCAAACCATTCTATGATCCCAGGAAAAAGCTCCTGTGTGAAGTAAGAAACAACCCCCCTAGAGCAGCCTCCCCTTTCTAGTGAGCTGGAGGGCAGGTCCTGAGAGTGCCTGGAGCAGTGGCACTGGGAGTGGGACTGTTTGATCACCTTCATCCCAAAAGAGAAACCTGAGATCCAGGAAGGTGATGCACCACTCACCTTGTTCTCCCAGAGGAGAGCTGTAGTCAATCCTATTGTGACTGCAATGGGTTTCTATTGCAGTGTTCTAAAAAGACCAGAGGTGTTTAATCTCCAAAAGGGCAGGTTTTGCTCTAACAGAAGGTCTGATGCTTCCATTTGCAAAGCATAGCAAATCAGAAAGGACTGGGACCAGCAGAATAGAAATAAAATCAGCTTCTCACCACCTCCCTGCTCCCCAGTCTGTCTTCAGCCTGCTCAAATTCCAAAAAACTCTGCATGATCCCACTGCCTTCCTGGGAAATACCTTCTGGCACCTCTGAGCCAAGGCTTTTTCTCTCTGCTCTTCTCAGCAGCCTCTGCTTGACCTCCAGCTCTATGCTGGGCATCTCCCAACACCCCTCCACTCACGTGCCTGTCACACCCTGCAGCTGAGCAGCACCTCTGCCCCAAAGCTCAGCATCCCTTGGGGAGGGACATCCACATGTCACAGTCCTGTCTTAAGGGACCGTGGTGTGGCCCATTGTGCCTGGGTGCCACCCAAAGCCTTTTCCCTGTCATTCCTGAACGAAAGTTCCATATCAAGAGGGTGGCTGAGATCCTTGCCAGCATCCCAAGGGATAGGCACAGGAGGGGAGCCAGGGGTCAAGGAGCTGAGCCTGGCCCAGTGCTCAGGATATTGACACTTGAGTAACTGAGAGCCATGCCAGGGACCAGCTCTTCTTGCTGGTAGCAACACACAGCCCCTGACTGCTAATTTGTGGCTATTCTTTGGGGAGGGTCGAGGTGTGAGGAGAGTCCTGGTGCTGTGAGGATTTGCAGGCTCCACCCCACCGTGGGCAGGCTGAGTGCCCCAGGAAAAATGCTGAGAGAAAGGGCTCCGTGGGCAGGGATGAGTTAAATAGCACTGGGGAAGGGCTCCTCTTGATAGCAGTGGCTGCTGTGACCTGAGAAGGGAGGAAGAAGCCCTGGGCTCTGGACTATCCAGAGACAAATTCAAGACCTCCCAGTGATGGGGGAAAGAGAGCATCCAGATTTTTGGGGATGTGTCCCTTTTGTGAGCAACTCTTGTACAAGACAGCAGATAAGAAGGGAGTGTTAGTGCTGATGTCAGAGGCTCTTGCCTGCAAACAGAGCCATGGAGAGCCATGAACAGCCCATACAGTGGAAATACCAGGACTGGGAGACAGAGGAAACGAATCCTCTAACCTGGTAAACCCATCAGGACAATTTCTCCTTCTCTATGGGTCCAGAAAACTTGTTATGATTATTGCATTATTATTCTGGGTGGCATTTTACAACAGCATGTCATGACATGGTGATATGGGTTAGTGGGCACACTGGTGTTCAGTCAAAGGTTGATGATCCTGGAGGTCTTTTCCAGCCTTAATGATTCCATGATTCTGTGGGTCCCATGGCTCGTGAGACGTGCAGCTCACACCACTGTCCCAGGCAGGGCCTTTTGGGCAGGGCTGTCCCAGCAGGACCCAGAGGTGCCTGTGAGCTCAAGGACAGGTGGGCATGTTGATGGTGCAGATGGGCCCTGGCTCTGCTCTGCTCTGGGTATCTGGGACTGCACTGAGTCCAGCCTGGTCCTCATGCAAGTGTTGAGGGATTCAGCCATGAGCAGTGAAGCACAGGTGAGACAGATCCTGGGAAGGGCACAGCACCAGAAAGGACAATTTTCCTCTCACTTTGAACCAAAACAATTCCCTTGCAGCCATGGCCCAGGAGCTTTGCTGCCAAACACAGCAGGGAGCACAGGGGGGCTGGGGCAGAGATGATGGGAAGGTGTGAGGTGGGTAGGACTAGACCTTCTCACCAGCAATCCAAGGTTTCTGTTTGCTTGTCACATTAGTTATGCTGCCAGCTGGACAGGGAGAGGAAAGGTGTATTGCTTGGGGCACAGGGAGTCTTGCTTGTGTCTTCTCACTTTCACTGTGCATCCAAAAGCTGTCTGGCTCCCTCCTTCCCAGGGGGGCACAGCAGTGTCCTCTGGACATGGGCAGGGAGTCATGGCACCTCCTGTTCCCCCTTGTGCTGCTCAGCCATGCCCTGGATGTGCTGGCTGCAGTCAGGAGTAACTTGTCTGTGAAATAAGAGTCTGGGCAAGTTTTGCAGAAATTACTTTAAAGGGTTGGAATGAGCTTCCCAGAGCTGAAAATGTCTGTTTATCACAGAATCACAAAATTGTTGGGGTTGGAAAGGACTTTAAAGCCCATCCATTCAACCTCCTGCTATGGGCAGGGATATCTTCCACTAGACCAGGTTGCTCCAAGCCCCATCCAACCTGGCCTTGAACTTCAACAAGTGTTTGATGCCCCAATTTTTTGTTTTGTTCCAGAATAAAAGGCAGGAGGTTGTAGCATCTCAGCACCTTAGATTTCCCATCCAACTTCCCACCCATGGCAGGACCTGCCAGCACTACATCAGAGCAGCCATGGATTTGTGTGGACACTTACTGGCCATCTGCAAGGGCAGAGCTCTCCCCATGTTCCCACTGCACCACCCCCCTGGTAAGGGAACTTCTTACCATGTCCAATCTGACCCACCCAAGCCATGATTTGTGGCCATTCCTTGTTGTACCAAGTTTCAAAGATTCAAGCCCAGAGATGTTTTAGGTCAACCTGAATGCCAATTAGAATCACAGAACCCCAGGATGGTTTGATATGTAGGGACCTCGAAGCTCACCTTGTTTCACCCCCTGCCATGAGCAGGTTCACCTTCCACTAGATCCAGTTGCTCCAAGCCTTGTCCTACTTTGCCTTGAACTCTTCCATGGATAAGAATTATCCTCACATTCAGTTCTGTCTTAGCTAAAACACCTTTCAGGAAGGAAACTAGTGTTGACATGAGCTATCAAGAGACGGGCAGCCCATCAGGTCCTTGTGGAGTTTGTTCTTGGTGGTTTTCTTCCAAGGAGATCACTGATTTTCTAAGGAAAAGCAGTAGACTCTGCCTGTAAGAATACCAATAAAACATTTGATTTGGAAATCTACTAGTAAAGCTGGGAGTGATTCTGGGAAGTCTGTCCAGGAACTGCCTAAATGGGAGACCAGGGTGACCTGAGTGGGGAAGCATCAGCCTGAACTGAGATGACTTACTGAGGTCCATGAGAAGTAACCTCGTACTTCTTGATGTTTCAAGATCTGGTAGGGTGTTTATTGTGGAGAAAACTGACACAAAAGGTGGAAAAACAGAAATTTCCTGAGCTGTGGAGCCATCTCACACATGGAAGAGTCAGGACAGTGTTTGTCTGTGTGACAGAGCAAGCTGGAATGTCTGTTGGGCTGCTGTAGGACTGGTCCTGAGATCCCTTAAATCCCAGGTTTCTTCTTTTGGGGGCTTCACTGAATGTGTTTCTGTGACTTATTTGGCCAGTTTGTGTCCAGGCTCCAAACTTCCTGAGACCTTGACATGGCCATGGCTGCTTCTCTTATCCCAATTAACATCCAGACCTTACCTTCTCATGGACCCTCGTCACCATCCTTGCTCTGCTGCCCATCTTCTCTCCCTCTTCTCTTTCCCTCATCCACAGCTCCACCTACACCCTGACTGTCACCAAGACATGATGTGCCTTGACATTTGCTGCCCTTCTCCCATAACTTGTCCCAACCTGTTGCCTTCACTGCACCCCCCCAGCCTGCAGCAGCCGGCAGTGAGTGCCCAGGAGAGATCCTGCCATGCCCAAATCCCTTCTCCTCTGCCACTGGAGACCATCTGCAGCAGATGGCAGGAGCATTGCCAGATGCTGGCTCTTCAGGATCCTCTCCCTGCTCCTGTGGTGGGTAGTTGGGGGGTTGTTGGCAGAGCAGGGGCTGGGCTGCACTGGCAGATGCCCTTCTCCTTCCACCACCAGCTCTGTGTGCTCCTCCACCTGCTGACTCCCAGGCCTCCCTGTTGCATAAATTACTCTGTGAGTCTGAGGATCATTTTTCCCACACCTGCCTGGGGCTTCAGAAACATATTCCAGTGCACCTGGAGCTGACTTTGGGCAGAAAACAAAAACCTGTCCATGATGGATGGGGTGGAAAGTCCCTTCTGGTGAACCAGGACCTCCCCCAGCATGCCACCATCCCTGCTCTGTGCAATTCTGGGAGCTGATGGAGAGGCTCCAGAGCTCACCTTTGCTCCTCTTTCCAGAGGGGTGATTTATCTTTCCTGCTGCTCTTGGCAAACACTGCCTGGGGGCTGTGCCTTCTTGTGCAGGTGCTGAGTGCCAGCCCTGGGGCAGGTGGGGATGCCAGAGGCAAGGAAACTTGGAAGGCAGGAACACATGGGAGACAGGAATACTGGGGAGGCAGGGACACAGGAGAGGCAGGGACACATGGGAGGCAGGGACACACAGGGGGCTGGTTGCAGGGTCCCAGTGCTGGAAGAGCTGAGCACTCCCTGTGGGGGTGATGCTGCTCACTGGCTCCTTTGTGTGGGTTGTAGTAGATGGTTGTAGCACAAGGGCTCATGCAGCCTCCTGAATGGGTGTCTGTGGTGGGTGTCTTGGTCACTCTCAGGGTCTCTGGGGTTCAGTGCTCTCCCTTGTCTGTGTGTGAAAGGATGAGTGTCTGTCTTGAGTGTCTGTCTGGCATTGTTCAGGCAGGAAGATGCTCACTGTGCCTGTCCCTCCACAGCTTGGTCTGTGTCCATCCCTGCCATTGGCAGATGTGCAGGAGCCAGCTGCATTCATGATGCTGGGCAGGAAATGCCCTTCCTGAGATAAAAAACTGATACTTCCAAAATTCCGCCCCCCCCAAAGGCCTGGTGTAGTTTACCATGCAAGAGAACCAAGGATCAAGGTTGGTTCTAAGTTAGCAACTCAGTGGGCCCAAGAGGATGATGCTCCAAGGGGCCTCTGGTTGGGAGAGCTGGGAGTGTTCACCTGCAGAGGAAAAGGCTGCAGGGAGACTTCAGAACCCCTTCCAGTGCCAAAAGGGGCTCCAAGAGAGCTGGAGAGAGAACTTGGACAAGGAATGGAGTGACAGGACAACAGAGAATGGCTTCCCACTGCCAGAGGGCAGGTTAGATGGGATACTGGGAATGAATTCTTTGCTGTGAGGGTGGGCAGGCCCTGGCACAGGTTGGGCAGAGAAGCTGTGGCTGCCCCATCCCTGGAAGTGTCCAAGGCCAGGTTGGACAGGGTTGGAGCAACCTGGGCTAGTGGAAGGTGTCCCTGCCCATGACAGGGGGTAGAACCAGATGAGCTTTAAGGTCCCTTCCAATTCAAACCATTCTTGGATTCTGTGGATACTCTGCTGCAGGCATCGCTCTTTCAAGAAATACTTCTCTGCTCTGAGCTTTCTGTATTTGAAATTCCAAATTCAGGTTATTTCTATGGACAGTTTTCGTTGCAGTTAATTGGCATTTTCTGGGAAAGGCATAATTTTATGGAAAATCTGGGGGGCAAGCTGGAGGCTTGGGGGTCTGGCTCCTGCCAGCATTCCTGCTTCCTGCCAGCCTTCTGTCGATGACATCCCCCAGATCTGGAGCAGATGAGGTTTCCACGTGGAGAGGGGGCAGGAGGTGGGGACATCCTTGGTGCCAGGTGACCCCAAATCCTCTCCAGCAGCTGTGTGGGGGGTGCCAGGAATCTCTGGAGCACCTCCTCAGTGTGGGAACAAAGCCTTGCCCTCCTCCACAGGCTGGTGACACATGCAAATGGGGACTGCAAACTCCATTAAACAAAGAGCTCAAAGACAGCCAAAGCCTTTGGCTGCCCGGGCCAAGTCGCTGGGCTTGTGGCATTAACAACTGCTTTAAAGGCTGTAATCTACACCAAAGCCTTCCCTGATCCAAGTGGGGCCGGAGCCAGGACCAGCTTTGGGCTGCTTTGCCATGTTCTTAAGATTTTCCAGCGTTCGTAGTTGCAGACTCAAGGAGCTGGAGGCAGGGCCCACTGGGAAGTTTTCCAGGCACTCGACACAGTGTGGGCACCAGCCTGATGGGGCCACCTTGCCAGGAACCTCGGGAACAAAAACCTCACACGCCGTGAAATGCCAGCCTTCCAGGGCTCCAGCAAGACCAGGAACATCCCAGACCTGAGGATTTTGCTACTTTAAGGGCAAATGTTTATTAAGGAGCCCCAGTGCTGTCATTCCGTGTTTTCCTCAGCTTCTGCTGAAGAGAATTGATTCCAAAAGTGTGTGGCTCCTGGATATGCCGTCATAGGGACAGAACTGGGGAAGGAATTGGGTGGACAGATGTTGTAACAGTCCAAGGAATAGTGAGGCCATATGACAGGAGAGGGTCACACACACACACACACACACACGAGCTGGTGGTAGGGCTGCTGGAGGTCTCCAGCCCAACTTTCCACACAAGTCAGGGTCCCAATGAAGGGCAGAAGAAGCGTCCCTTCCTCTCTTCCTCATCCGGATATTCCTTGCTGTGGTACTTTCAGTGCTCACATTGCAGGAAGGCTTCTCAAATTCAAATGCCTTCTCCAGGAGGGCCCATGGCATGGAAGCCCACAATGCTTCAATGTCAGGAGAGAACTTGACTGAGAAAAGCAAAAAATAAGGAAAGTTTTAACCAGAGAGATCAGTTTTCAGTTTGATACCTGGATGTGTCTGGGCTCTGAGTTGAGCAGGAACACAAAGAACTGGGGCCTTGGTGGGACATGGACTGGGGACAGCTGGACCATTGCCCAGTGACAGTCACTTACTGGGGACCATGTGGGGCTGGGGTGCTGTGGGGTAAGGAGGGAGGGCTGGCTTGGAGTAGGTGTCCCTTGGGTGAGATACTGCTGCACAACATCCAGGTCTCTGGGAAAGTGGGCAGTGAGTTGTCCTGGATTTCCACTCTGCCCTGGCTGGAGAAACAGAGGTCACAGCCCACACCCCCTATGCCTACTTCGCCTGCCTGAAGCCTTGCACAGAGGCCCTGTGTGCTCCTGCCACCTCAAACACAGTTTTCCAGGCACTGCTGGAGCCTGGATCCCAGCCCAGATGTCTCCAAGCCCTGTGGTTTCAAGGTCAGGGAAGCCCTTGCTCCACAAGTGATCCCCGCACCGACCTCACTGTTGCACAGCATCACCTTTCAGTTTTTTTGCAGTGGGCTCCGAGCTCAGGAGGAGTTCTGGGAACCCTGTGCTGAGGAATGGACCCACAAGGAATCCTGTTCCCCACGTGGTGGAGCTACGTGGGCCACGCAGTGAAGCTGAGTCCCTGGGTGGAGGCTGTGGGAGGAAAGTCTGCCCCCTTCCCCCAAGGTTTGCCAAGTCTCTCCCTTTGCCATGTTGGCAGGGCAGTCACAGGCATTCCCTGCCAGATGCTCTGACCCAGCTTTCTCCCCCACATCTCCCCATTCCCGGGCCTGTCCCTTGGCCCCTGGACTGGCTGGTGCCTTGCAGCATCATGGTGCATTTCCCTGCCACTCTGTCTTCAGCCAGGGGTCAGGCAGTTAATCCTGACCCCGGATCGCAGCCGCTGCTGCTCAGGGGTAATTGAAAATGCCAGAATTCCCTGCTGACCCTCCTATAATAAAAGCAGTTCCCCCCAACCTGTAACCTGACACTCCAGGGACCAAGATCTGTCAGGAGGGCTCCGAGGAGATGCTGGAAATCTCCCAGCTGTTCACCTCGCTTTTTCCCCTGGGTGATTTCAAAGTGTTGCCGGGGAGAGGCCGCGGGCCGGGCTGGCTTTGCTCTCTCTCCGTGGTGAGTGTTTTCCAGAGCAAATGTTGACTCTGTCTGACATGACATGGGTTAGTGGTATTAGAGTGATCAGAGATAGGGGTTTGCTGCCTGTAACCTGACTCTCCCAGCTAAGCCAGCCGAGGAATGGGGACGCTTTGATTTCCCCGGGATCTCCGTCGCTCTGACCCTCTGGCAAGGAGTGAGTGGCTGAGCCTTGGACTCAGGTGAAGGGGGGCTGGCTGCAAAATGGGGGGTGGATTGCATGGCAGCATTTCAAATGGGCATAAAGATGATGAAAGAGAAGCTGTGGAAAGATGGTGGTGTCCCCCCAGCAGGCTGGAGCCACACAGGCACTTCTGGGGAGTGTTGCAGAAGATGCTGCCAGCAGAGTCTGAACCCCTGGCTGCTCCCTGGCAGCATCCCTGGGCTGCTCCCTGGGCTGCTCCCTGGCTGCTCCCTGGCTGATGGCAGCATCTTTTCCCATTTTATTCCCTTTACAGCAGCAGTCCAGCTTCCCAACCTGCGCAGTGTGACCTTCCACAGGCCACAGCAGCACCAAGGCTTGGAGTGCCATGGACATTGGCCAGTGTGCAGCTGGAGGTGGGCTTCCTTCACAACATCACCTCACTGGAAGCCACACCTGCTAAAAACTGGTGGCAGCCACAGCCCGTGGCAGTTGTGGTGGCCTAAGGCACAGAAAATTGGCCCCTGCTTTCAAAGTCTATTAGATAAAAGGATGTGTGGATCCCTTGGGATGGTATGAGCCAGAATATACTGAATCATAGAATCACAGAATCCCAGGCTGGTTTGGGTTGAAAAACACCTTAATGCTTATCTCATTCCATCCCCTGCCAAGGGCAGGGACACCTCCCACTAGATGAGGTTGCTCCAAGCTCCATCCAGCTTCCAGGGATGGGGCAGGTAGTGGTGGGATAGGAGGGAGGACACCTTAGGATATTGAAAAAGCAGCTCTGCGAGAAGGGAACAGCTCCTGCATGGAAGCTCTTTTTGAATTAAAGAGGAAGGTGCCTCAGCAGAAGTCCTGAGGCTCTTGGTCCTGTTCAGAGTGGTGTGTGAGGATAGGTTGAGGATGAAGATACATGAGCTGCCTAAGAACCCTTAAAACAACTCAGAGACATAAAAGCAAGGAAGAAAATGGGCCTATTTCTTTCTCATTGCCCCAAAACAATTCTTCATTGTGTGATGCCCCCCTGCTGCTTTTTGTCAGCTTTATCATAATGAATTGCCCTAAGCTTTACAGAGCAGTTTTACCAATTACACTAATTTCGGATGCATCGAGGATCTCTCACCCCACTCCCAGCAGGACATAGGGGTGACAGGAAATGCAGCAGCAGCCTCAGTCCCCTGTGCAAGGAGTAAGGAAGCAGCAGCCACCTCCTCCCTCCCCTGAGCTGGGGGGCACAGCTGAAAAAACCAGTGGAAGTGCCCAGGGGAGAGGGAACAGCAGAGCTGGCTTTGCTGGCCTCTACAGAGCTGGCTGAGGGCTGGCTTGAGGCAGGGAAGTGGCCCTGGCAGCCAGGAGGGCACCACCCAGCATTGCCAGGCGGGCTGAGGGCACTTGGGGTGCTCAACTGGAGAAGAGGAGACTGAGGGGGGGCCTCACTGCAGGGACAACTCTCTGGGGAGGGGCAGGCACTGATCTCTGCTCTGTGGGGACCAGGGACAGCACCCAGGGAATGGCTGGAGCTGTGTCAGGGCAGGGGTTGGGGGGATCTCAGGACAAGGTTCTTTCCCCAGAGGGTGGTGGGCACTGCCCAGGCTCCCCAGGGCAGTGGGCACGGCCCCGAGGCTGCCAGAGCTCCAGGAGGGGTTGGATGATGCTCTGGGGCACAGGGGGTGACTCTTGGGGATGGTCCTGTGCAGGGCTGAGGGTTGGACTGGATGGTCCTTGTGGGTCCCTTCCAGTTCAGCATAGCCTGTGATTCTGTGATTCAGAGATTTTGGACACAGAGGAATATCAAACCCGGGCGAGGAGTTGAGAGAAGGATCCTGGCTACTGAGCCCAGTTTGAGTTTTATATTTGAAAAGCAGGTTAACAAAAAATAGGAAAATGTTGAGGAGAGGGTCATCAGGTTGATATGTGGGTGGATGAAAGTGCTTCAGAAACTCAGTGTACTTAGATAACAGAAGAGAATCACAGACTCATAGACTGGTTTGGGTTGGAAGGAACCTTGAAGTTCATCCAGTTCCAACCCTTCTGCCATGGACAAAAAGGAAATAATTTCATTATCTTTCAACTCTTCCACGAGGACGAAATTCTGTTTCTAGACTCCTCCTCCACAAAACCCAGAAAAGTTCCAGCAGTTGAAAAGTGAAGTCCATAAATTTCAACCTGAAGATTATAATTGCCTTTTCAAAGAGAGATTGAGGAAAACCTTGCCAGAGCCACTGTGGGCTTCTCATCGTGTAGGTCTGTAACTTACAGGGTCAGCCACAAGCATTTCAGCTGATTAACTCTGCCTGAGCTCCATGGCCACAGTCCTTCTTCCCAGTCTTGTGCAGATGTTCAGACCTGGATGTTACGGAAGCTTTTCCCAATTTTCTCCTAAATTCCTATATTTTTGCACTGTCTGTTCCTGCTGCTCTGGGGTTTGCAGTTGGTGTGATCTTCTTTCAGCTTTTTCTGTCATTGAGAAGTGACTGTTTCTCCTGGAAAACTCTTATTTCTTTCCTTCTTGTTTTGTTCCATTTCCGTCTTTTCCTTAATCTCTTTTTATCATTTCCTGTAAGCCCAAAAGGAGTAACTCTTTGTATGAAGGTAAAATTCTGGCTATGACAATCCTGGGGCTTCCCAATGCAACCAGCACACCCCTTTGTCCCTACAGGACATCAGGCAAATCCTTAGTTACAGAATCCAAAGCCTCTCATGGAGGATCAGTGCTGGTTAAGCTGCCTCTGTGTGATGGATCTGGGCCACCTGGGGTTGTGGTTTCTCTTAGCAGAGGCTGCTTAAGTAGTCCTTGAGGCTGGTGGCCCTGTAGCTCTCTGCTCTCTAGCCCAGGGAGATGTTGGCCTGCTTGTCACAGCGTCCTCTCTCAGAGCAGCTCTGTCAGAGAGAAACCTGGACATGCTTTGCATCAAGGATGTAAGCCTGGAAAGAGAGATGGGCCTGTTTGGGATCTTTGAAAAAGCGCTTTGTGGGCTGCAGAACAGCTGGATGAGCAGAGACATCAGCACCCCCAGGCAGTTCAGCACCCCCAAACTGATCAGCACCCCCAAACTGATCAGCACCCTCAAACTGATCAGCACCCCCAGACTGATCAGCGCCCCAGGCAGTTCAGCACCCCCAGACTGATCAGGACCCCCTAACTGATCAGCACCCCCAGACTGATCAGCACCCCCAGACTGATCCTGCAGAGCCACCTCCGAGCCAGGGCAGTCAGTTCAGCTCCTGGTGGATTAAGAAAACTGCCAGAGCCACAAGCCCAGCCTTGGCAAGGGCCTGGCTGTGCTCAGTGCTGTGTGGCCATGCAGGGACTTGGGATGGTGACCATGGAAATGTCCCTCACATCCCTCCTGTGCTTCTGGCCCAGAGGGGTCATCGTGTGAGAGACGTTGGCTTTGTACATTAGTGGATTTTCATTAAGCTTGTTTTACACTCCAGTGGTGGTTTTGGCTTGGTTTATTTCTCCAGCAATTTGGAGAAGCCACAGAGCTCCTCTAAGAGGAATCCGAGGCCATCCCTGATAAAGAGGATGCAGAAAAGTGCTTTTCAAGGGCTGGAATGATTCATTTCACCTCAAAATTATGTTTGGGCTCAAGGGTTTCCGTCATGAGAAGTGTTTCCATCCTCTGTGGGATGAACCTCTGTTTATTTTTTGCATTGTTGCTACACCTGGAGGCACCACTGGGATAAATCTGCCTTTGCCCACCCCTTCACGGGTGATGTCTCAGTGTGATCGTGGCTCTCAGAGTGGAGACACTCCATATCTGATCTCCTCTGTGTGTCACAGGGCACACTCAGCGTCGCTGTCACGATCCAGCTGAAACTTTTCCTCCCAACTAGACCTGGGGAAGTCACTCTGAGGTCTGACTGACTCCACTGAACTGGTTTCAAACTCAGACACCCAGTCCCAGCCCATCCCTGATTCACAAAACTGGGAGCCTCTCTCTGTGCCCCAGGCCCTCACCTCGGGTGAAGGTGTGACCAGGACCACGTTCTGTGGCATTGCAGAGTTCTGTAATCTGTGAGTGGAAATTGAGAAGGGGGACTCTACCCTTTGCTTGGCACTTGTGAGGCCACTTTGGGGCTCCCAGTACCACAGTCATGGACAAACTGGAGCAGGTCCAGCAGGACAATGAGGAGGTTGGGCTGGGACTGGAGCACAAGATGTGAGGAGAGCTGAGAGCAGAGTCTGGCCAGCCTGGAGAGGAGGAGGCTGAGGGGCATCAACCTACAGCCCTCCACTTCAAAAAGGTGTTTAAAGGGAAGACAGAGCCTGACTTTTCCCAGAGGTGCACAGTGAGAGGAGAGAAATGGCCACAAGGGACAAGGAGCAAAGTTCCAGTGGAATGTGAGGAAAAGTTTCTTCCCCACAAGAGTGAGGCAGCTGGGGCTGATGCTGAGACAGCCCATGGGATCCCCATCCATGGACATATTCAGATCCCAGGTGGACACAGTCCTGAGCAAAGTGATCTAATTTTGAAATTACTCTGCCAGCCAGTGGGACCAGAAGCATCCAGGGGTCACTTCTGACCTAATCCTTCCTGGCACTTTATTCCTGTGCACTCCCCTGGTGTCTGTGGTAACAGGAGCAGCTACTGAGGAGGCACAAAGGGAGGTTCCTGCCTGTCCAGAGACACTCCATTGCCCCAGGTGTAGGAAAAGAGCTGAAGCTGCTGTATTCATTCATCTCACCTGTCTCCTCCCACCAGGCAGCACATTTGCTCATTAAGGCTCATCAGATGAGCCCCACCTCTTCCATTTGGGTCCTTCCCTGGGCCAGACCAGGGCAGGTTCACCAGGTACAGAGCAGCCTGGCCCTGGCTGCTACATCTTCCTGTAGCTGATACCTTGTGCAGCTCCCTCAGCATAGGCTGGAGAAGCAGGAGATCCCTTGCAGGGGCTGTGGACTTCCAGGTTTGTGGGCAGTGCATGAAACTGAAAGCAAAATATCCCAGAGACCTCCCTCCTGCCAGGAGGAACCTGAAGCTGAGGAGCTTCTCCAGCTGCAGGGCCACTGAACCTGTGTCTAAATCATGGGACATTGCCACATCCCATTTCTGTGGTGGGACAGGTCTGGCTGTATGTGGCCCTTGTCCTGGAACAGCCCATCTAAATCGTGGGATGTTGCCACATCCCAGTTTTGTGGTGGGACAGGTCTGTGCAGCCCTTGTCCTGAAATAGCCTGTATGAGTATGGGATCAGTTCCCAGATCAGGTGGGTAGAGAGACCATGGGCTGTGCTCTCCCCTCAGTCCAGTCCCATCCCTTCTGCAGGGCATCTGCACCGTGGTCACATCTCCATTCCAAGGCTTGTCTCCAGAGAGAGAGAAATGTTTGTCTTGAAAATCGCAGATGTCCTATGAAATCTGTGTTGACAAGGAAGCAGCAAGCTCTGGCAAGAGCTGACAGGCTCCAGAAATGTTACCTGTGTTTTATCTTAACGCCAGCATGAGAAACTATTCCCAGGAGTTTGTAAATATGTGGCCTGAAGCTGTGGGATGGGGATGTCACGATGCAAGGAAGGCAGTGCTGTGTCTGTGGAGCTAAGGCAGGGCTGAGGTTACACAGAGAGTTTCAGACTGGTGTGTAATGGGGCTTGGCTTAACCAGGAATGGATGGAAGGACTGATCTCAGGATCTGTTAGAATCCCAGAATGGTTTGGTTTAGAAGGAGCCTTAAAGTTCGTCTCATTCCACCCCCTGCCATGGGCAGGGACACCTTCCACTAAACCAGGTTGCTCCAAGCCCTGTCCAGCCTGGCCTTGAACACTTGCAGTGATTGAAGTCCTCTGCTCTCCTTCAGTTTTAGTAAGTTCTGGACAAAACTAGACCTCAACAACGCTCTGCTGAGGCTAATCCACATCAGGATTCCTTCAGGAGTGGGGAAACCCAGGCAGGTGAAGGGAAATGGTGTAAGCAGTGTGGTGGCAGATCTTGCTTTACCCATAGCCAGCCCCTTGGCACACAGACATGGAACATCCTGGGAGCTGCAGTGCTCTGAGTCCAGAAAACCAGCAGTGAAGAGGCAGATTGTGGATCAGAAAAATGGCTTTTGTAGGTGTATGTGAGAGGAGTAGCTCAGTTGTAACTCCTTGCAGTGATGTGCAGGGACATGCTGAAGCCTCACTGGCCCAAGTACCACAGTCCCAGTGCTGCAATCCCAGCTGGCACAGCTCCCCTCGCTGCCCTTGATGCCAAGGGGAACCAGCCTAGGGATGGGTGAGAGGCATTGCCTTGTGTGCTGCTCCTCTGAGCTGTTTCTCAGAGCTGTCAAATGAGTTGTTCTTCCATGAAATATTGAAAGGGTTGGACTTGGTAAAAGCCCGTCTGAGTGCAGACCTCTCTGCATCCATTTGTATCCAAGCCTGGCATGCAAGTGATGGGGAAGCTTTCATGCTCCTGCTTCCCAGTCCTCTCCCACCCCTGAGGCTTCCCCTCTGCCCTGGAGCTGCTGGAGTGGTGAGTCTGCACTGGCAGACATACCAGGGCTAATGCTTGGCTGGAGCTCACACTCTCCAGGGCTGGGGCTGGCACTGGGTGAGGTCTGGAATGGCCTTGGACTGACATGGATGTGTTGGCAGTGCTGTGGGCAGGCTGGGCACAGGGTGGGCACAGGGTGGGCACAGGATGGGAAGGACACGTGCTGGGCTCAATGGTCTCAATGCAGTGGAGAGAAGGCAGAACAGACACCTGTTTGTGTCAGCCCCTCCTGCAAGGGTGGGCAGCTGCAGCTGATTCTGCAGTGCTGTGGCATCTGTGCTATCAGTACCTAGACCCAGAGAACCACAGTTTATCCTGAACTGAGAGGGACCCACAAGGATCATCCAGTCCAACCTCTGACACTGCACAGACACCCCAGCAATCCCACCCTGTCCAAACCCTTCTGGAGCTCTGGCAGCCTTGGAGCCGTGCCCACTGCCCTGGGGAGCCTGGTCAGTGCCCACCACCCTCGGGGGGAAGAACCTTTTACTGAGATCCCACCAAACCCTGCCCTGACACAACTTCAGGCCATTCCCTGGGTCCTGTTGCTGCTCACACAGAGCAGAGATTGGAGCTGCCCCTCGGGACAAAGCTGCAGACCCCCATGAGCTCTGCAACCCTCTGATCCAGGTGGATTAAAATCAGCCCCAGCATTGGCTCACCTGCCCCGCTCCGCAGCTGAATCCGAGCTGGCTGGAGTTCCCCAGGGAGGTGGCAGCTCCGTGCCATGGTCCCTGCCCCACGGGCTTGTCAGCACAGGTCCCCAGGACAGCGTTCCCACGGTGTGGCACCACCTGGCCCAGCATCAAACCATGTCAGTGCTGTGGGGCTGTGGTGGGAGCTGCCCCGGCCAGCTGCAGAGCTGGGAAGGGCCCTTTGTGCTCGTGGGACAAGTGGTGTTGGGGGGCAGTTTGCAGGGGCCAGGTCGGGCAGTGCTCCATTGTCAGCATGTCAGGTCGGGTTTGTGTTGCCTGCTCAGGCTGCTGGATGCACCTCCGGGATTGGCATGTGCAACTCACAGACCCAGCCGAGGAGCCGTGCTCTTCCTGCATCTGCTGGAGCCTTGGGAAGCTCCTCCTGAGCCTTGGGAAGCTTCTCCTGAGCCTTGGGAAACTTCTCTATGCAAATGGCAAAGTGCAAAACCCCCGATTCCTCCACCACAAGCAGGAAGGATTGCATGTTACTGAGCTGGTGGGGCTTTTCCCAGCTAGAATAACGCTGTGCTTGCTCCAACCCTGGGCTCATTTTGCCTTGGAATTACCCATTTTACTGCTGGAGACATTTCCTACGTGTTTTCTAATTACAAGCTCAGTGGAAACACATTTTTTCTCCCCTATCTGCTCTCTACAAACAGCAAAATCCAGATCTCCTGACTGTGGATCAGCCCTCCCACGGCTGGGAGTGAATTTGGTAGCTCCAAACAGCAATACCCCACCTGCCTGTCTCCAGCTGGGGCTGTGGGTCCTACCTGTGCAGGTGTCTGTCTGACTGAGCTCCCTCTCTTGCTCTCTCTTCCAGCTCCTTCTGCTGTGTCCATCATGCACCAGGTGAGCCGCACCGTGGACAGCATCACCCTCTCCTGGTCCCAGCCCGACCAGCCCAACGGAGTTATCCTGGACTATGAGCTGCAGTATTATGAGAAGGTACTGTGGGACCCTGCAGGGCTCACCCACAGCTTTTGGGGAGAGGAGGGGGTGCCAAGCTTTGCTTGGGGGTGTAACAGCAGCTACAGCAGTTGCTTGAGTAGTTTACTTCTCTTGCTGCACTTGGCCATGTGGGTGGCAGTGGCCATCAACCCTCAGAGTCCAGTGGTTGTCCCAATGACCCAACTGTGGAAAATCTGCTGGTCATTCAGGAGGAGCTTCTCCCTTCTCCCTTCACCTCCACAGCACCTGGGGGCAGGTGGACCCACTGCAGGGAGAGCTGAGTAGTCAAGTTCCAGGGTCTGATTTTTCCCTTTGCTGCACTGGGGCATCAGTGGGGTATGGGGATGGGTGGGAACATCCAGTCCCAGACTGGAGCACACTTTTTGGACATCCAGTCTTGGAGATTTTATGGAATGTTGTCCCTGGGTGCATTTGCACCAAAGGTGAGTTTGGCATCTGTTTAGCATCCTGAACCTGGATGTTGTACCAGAGAGAACCTGTCCCATGTCCCCATGGAGGGTCCACACTGCACTGTAGAGTAAGTGTGAAGGGCTCCTACAGCTCTGGCTCTTTCATCCTGGGGGAACATGCCCCTTTGACCACCTCCCTACTCAGGTGAGCAGAGGAATTTCAGTCAGGACTGTGCCAGGGTGTCCATCCCATGGGACTGGAGTTGTGTGGCTGCTGAGAGACCTGAAGACCACGAAGATGTTGGTCCCAGGTCCTGCCAGGCTCTGCTGCTGAGCTTCATCCGTGTGACCCAGGGGAGGTGGGGAGCAGGAGATTTCTCCTTCCAGGAATCTGCCCCCTTACACAAGAGCTTATGAACTATACATTGTAAATTGCAAACTAACTAATTAAAAAGCTTTATGATTAAATGGAACTGAAAATATTTTTCCCAGCAGTTGCCGGAAGAAATGATTAATCCCCCCCACTGCCTGCCTGTGACCTATTTTCTCATCACCAAGAGCCAGAGGGAGAACAGGGAGGAGGGGGGGGGCTTCTTTGTGAGCTGTTAAATAGGTCCTGACCTATATTGCATAAATCACAGCCATTTATTTGACCCTTGGAAACGATCCCAGAATATGTGGTAAGATGGATGAGTAGATAACAAGGCAGACCTGGAAAGCAGGAGGGGTCCTTTCCCTGGGGACCCTCACTATGGAGGCAGAAGATCTCAGGGAGTTCATTCTCCTCCTCTTCTTTCCCTTAATCTCTCACCCTCTTTCTTTCATCCCTCTCTTCTCTGGGGAAGGCTGTAAATATAGGGAATTTTTCTCTAAACCATTGTGCTGCTGTTGGTGGCTGGTTTTTATGGGCAGGCACAAGGTGAGCTTCAGGCACAGCGTGTTCCTCATGGTGGACACAAGTGGCCCAAGTGCCACTGTCAGGGAGTGCTTTAATGGCCGTGGGGGGAGCTCAGAGGACACCACGTGCTGGGTGCTCTCTGTCCTGGTATTTCATGGAGTCATGGAATCATCCCAGAGTTGGTTGGTTTGAAAGGGACCTTAAAGCTCATCTGCTTCCACCCCCTGCCACGGGCAGGGACACCTCCCACTAGCCCAGGTTGCTCCAAGCCCCTTCCAACCTGGCCTTGGACACTTCCAGGGATGGGGCAGCCACAGCTTCTCTGCCCAACCTGTGCCAGGGCCTCACCACTCTTCCAGCCAAGAATTCCTTCCCAATATCCCATCTAACCTGCTCTCTGGCAGTGGGAAGCCATTCCCCTTTGTCTTGTCCCTCCAACCCCTGTCTCAAGTCCCTCTCCAGCACTCCTGGAGCCCCTTTAGGCACTGGAAGGGGCTCTCAGGTCTCCCTGGAGCCTTCCCTTCTCCAGGTGAACCCCCCAGCTCTCCCAGCCTGGCTCCAGAGCAGAGGGGCTCCAGCCCTTGGAGCATCTTCAGTCTCCTCTGGACTCTCTGCAGCAGCTCCACGTCCTTTCTGTGCTGGAGACCCCAGAGCTGGAGGCAGCTCTGCAGGAGGGTCTCACCTGAGCAGAGCAGAGGGGCAGACTCATTTGAACCTCTTGGTATGGTTTTTTGTGGTTCTTTGGTTGAAGACCAGCGGGGCTGTGACTCCTCCCCAGCCAAGGGGGTGTGTGTACACAAGGACACTGAGGCCTAAAAGTTTGGTGTGTATTTTATAGATTTTTAGAGTTTTAGAAGTATGGGTTTTCTTCCTCACATATTAAGTGGTGTTAGAAGTTACTAAAGTGATTTTCTCACATATTCTCAGGCTTTCTGAAGGTCATGATGTTTCTCAGAGCCACCTGCAAGATAACTTGAAGTCAAAACAATAAAAGAGCCCAGACACCACTGGAGGTGGTGCAGGGGGCATAGCCCAGGACCCCGATGGGTGGACCACCGAGAGAATTAGAAATGATGATTGGTTATGGATATCTAATATGCTAATTATTTGGAAAAGTATAAAAGCTGTAACCTTACTGAGGGTTGGGGTTTTTGGGGGATTTTTGGACGCAGAGATCCTTGTTGAAACAACGCACATTTTGTAGGCCCAGTGGAGACCCAAAGCCTCTGAACTCCCAATAAAGGTATTGTCTATTTTTCTCCATTAAAGGTTTCTCTGAGTGCCCATCTCTTAGGATTTTAGGCATCAACACTCTGTCCTGCTCCAGCTGCTGGGCCAGGGGTCAGTCCCTGAATCCCAGGTCAGTCCCTGAATCCCAGGTCAGTCCAGTCATTGCCAGGCTGAGTTTTGCAATCCAAACCCATTTCCTGGCTCCCTGGGAACAGTCCCCAAAAGCAGGGCTTTGGCTGTACCGTGCTCTTCCCCTGCCTGCCATCAATTCTGCAGTTGGAGGTGGTGTGTGACACGTCCCAGGTGTGCTCTCACTCCCCTGCCAGTCTCTGCAGAGCTGATTTCCTTCCAAATATTTCACTGCAAACTGTCCCTTGTGCTTCTGAATGCTCAGCAAAGAGCTCTGGAGCTGGTTAAGTTGTTTTTGGTGGAATATTTTTTCTCCCCACTAGAAAATTATATTTTATTTTCATGAGAACAGCTCAAATGAGGAATAGGAGCATACACATGTTGTACAAAAAGCACTCTGGCTCTTCATTTTGGACTGATTCTCTTCTATATAAAGACATAAATTAATTTTTTAAAAATATAGAAGTCATTTCAGCGTTGACAGAAAAGAGCCACTCACAATACCTGAAACAAAGGTTTATTTTTGTTTCTCTTTCACAGATTATTTATAACATTGCTATTCTTAGGTGCTATTAAAAGTGTCTGTACAAAGGCAACATTATGAGTTTCTTTCACGTGGATTTGGAGTGAATCAGTGCAGGTCGTTGTGCAAACCCTGCCTGACGTGGCTGCTCTCTGTGTTTTTAATATCGTTTTTTTTCACTTCCAAGAGGCACCTGCCAGTGTTTGTCTTGTTTAAAAAGTGTGTGTTGTCTTCATGTAGAAAGGGTGTAGCAGTTTTTAGCCAAAGTTGCCAAACTCATCCCAGAGTGTGGGAACTGGAGACCCACTGCAGTGTCAAGCACTGCAGAGAGTAATTAGCTCTCCTCATTATGCAAAATGATTGGGCTTGATTATGCTCTGTGTCGCCCATGTTGTAATTGTTTGAAGACATTCAGCCTGGTTTGGTCACCAGTGTAATATTTTAGGAGGCAAAGGAGCCCTTTGATGTCTCCAGCCAACACTGGGGAAAGGGCCTGGGCTGGCTGGGGGGGAGAGGTGAAGGGTGGGGACGAGGTGACCTGTGCCAGCTGGAGCTGGAGCTGCAGGCACAGCCCTCGTGGTGCCCAGGAGCTTCTGGCCAGAACCCAACAGGCTCAGGATGGGATGTCCCCAGGGCTTGGACCAAGGATGCTGCAAGGGCTGCTCCTGGGCTGGCTCAGGGGACTTTCCTGCCCATGCCAGGGGAGTGGAATGAGATGGTCTTTAAGGTCCCTTCCAACCCAAACCATTCTGTGATTCTCTGATTTCTTGGACTCCATCCTGCACTGCTGGACACCAGAATCCCAGAGCTTGGAGTTGAAGCCTCTGCCTGGTGTTTCCCACCTGTCCCCAGGATGGAGCAAGAGCTGGGATGCCCCTACACCCCATGCTGCCCAAATCCCTGGAGTGGGCTCTGTGTGGGGAAAACTGTGTGATCAAGATAATGAGGAAACCTTGCCAGGGAACCCTGGGATATCTTTCCTGCTTTCCCAGTCCCTGCTCAGGGCCCATGCCGGGACTGTCCACTGTCCTGGACTGCCCGCTGTGGGGGACTCAGTTTTCTTATGAGAGGCATCCAGACACTCTTAGCACTTCGAATCAGAGAATATTTAAGGTTGTAAAAGATTTGCAAGACCATTAAGTCCTACCTTCACCCCAAAGCCCAATAAACTGGATGTCCAAGTGCGACATCAACTCATTTTTTGAACCCTTCCAGGCTGGTGTCTCCACCACTGCCTTGGACAGCCTGTCCCAAAGCCTGACCACCCTTTTCATAAAGAAATTTTTCCTAATATCCAACCTGAACTTCCCGTGGCACAGCTTGAGGCCATTTCCCCTTGTCCCACATGAGTGGATACCTGGCTAAGAGGACAAATGCTCTCGAGATGTGCCCACCAGTGGTTTAGCCCTGTGAGAGTCCAGGCTCTGTAGACCCCACGGATCCCACCCAGAGTGGCCAGCAGGACCCTGTTCCCACACCTGAGCATCTCCAGTCCCTGAGGGCCAAAGTTCAGCTCTATCTGATGGGCTGGCACCTCCTTGGTGTGGCCGTGGCTGTGTTTTCCCTTGGCTTTTTTATTTTTTATTCTTTTTTTAATATGCCTTTTTAGAAGCAATTTTTGCAAATCCTTTTGGTGTCTCACAGTCTGCCCATGTTTCAAGAAACTCTGTCTGTTGGTCAGACTTTGGTTTCAGCTGCAATTTGACTCATGGGAAGGGGAACCAGATGAGGATTCAAAATCAAACCTATGAAGAAATAAGTGTGTTATTTTGAGTTGAGATTTCCAAACTCAAACCAAAACCAGCAGGAGAAAAGCAAACACCAGAACCCTCTGGAAAAAAACAGCTTGAACTTGGACTTTAAACCACCTGGGTTGCCCTGAACCTGCTGGGGAAGTCCAGAGGTACAAAAGGAGAGAAGTGTTTGAGGTGAATGTACAGGTTCTGGAGAGGTGATACCAAGGAGAAAGAAGAGGTTTGATAAGGGAGGGTGGAGAGGTGTGAATGCTTTTTCCTGTGGTCTGGGATTAAAGGAGAGCACAGTCCTGAGCACACCTTCCTCAGCCAGGCACACATCCATTTCCCAGCCTGTAGGCTGCCCCATTCCAGTCAATTTAAAGTCCTCCAGGAGCAGGGATGAGGTTCTCAAAGAGCTGGACAAACGATTTTAAAACAACTATGTTGTTAGTGCCATCCAAGGGCCTGGGAGGATTCATTCAAGCCCCTGAGCTCTAAAACTGTAAACATTTCCTGACCTATTTCTCTCCTGGCCTGCCTGGGAAAGGTCCAAGGGAGTACTGAGGCCTGAACAGACAAACAAGGCCATCAGTTTGCTGTGTGTTGATCTTCCCTTGGTCTGTGTTTGTATTCCAGCTTTTCTTTGTCATTAGTGTAATTCCCAAACACCCTGGTGATAACCAGGAACCTTCAGTGTCAGATCCAGGTGGATAAAACTGATGGAGTTTTTCAGAAGAGAAAGCTGTTAATAGTGGAGTTCTCCCAGGTGTTTCATAAAATCATAGAATAGTTTGTGTTGGGAAGGACCTTAAAGCTTCTCTCATCCCACCCTGCCATGGGCAGGGACACCTCCCACCAGCCCAGGTTGCTCCAAGTCCCATCCAACCTGGCCTTGGACACTTCCAGGGATGGGGCAGCCACAGCTTCTCTGGGCAACCTGTGCCAGGGCCTCCCCACCCTCACAGGGCAGGATTTCCTCCAATATCCTGTATAAACTGACTCTCTTTTAGTCTAAAGCCATTCCCTGTTGTCCTCTCCCTACATGCCCTTGTCTGCATAACCCTGCAGAATGAGGGGCCATCAGGAGGTTTCCAACCCCCAGGTTTGACCACACACTTGAAGAGACACTTTCCTGCCAGCCCCCTCTCTTCCCAGCTGTCACACCAGAGCACTGCTCCACCAACAGCTTAACAGTAGAAGAAATTAGCTCTGTTCAAGGCTAGGTTGGACAGGGCTTGGAAGGCGTCCTTGCCCATGGCAGGGGATGGAATGAGATGAGCTTTAAGGTCCCTCCAACCCAAACCATTCTGTGATTCTGTGATTGCAGGATCACTCTCTGCAGCTCCCTGACAGGAGGGCAGAGCCAGGTGGGGATCCATCTCTTCTTCCAGGTAACAAGTGACAGGACAGGAGGATTAGGGGAGGTTCAGGTTGGGCATCAAGAGAAATTTCTTCACTGAAGGGGTTGTCATGGGAAGGGACTGCCCATGGAGGAGGTGGAGTCCCTATTCCCAGAGGTGTCCAGGGAATGACTGGACATGGCACTCAGTGCTCTGGGCTGGGTGACAAGGTGGGGATCAGGCACAGGGTGGACCCAATGGTCTTGGAGGTCTTTTCCAACCTAAACAATTCTTTGGTTCTGTGGGACCTTCCTTCTGCCCCTTCATTGCCTTCTGCCCTTCAGCAGCCCACTGCAGGAGTTGGTGGGTGAGGAGGACTAGATGTTTTCTCCTTGCTGAGAGTTTCACTCTGACCTCATGTCCTCGTGGGACAAGCAGAAGTCTCTCTCCTCTACCTCAGAGTCATTTCAGAACAGGGACAGAGGCCAGTCCCTTGATCACACCCTGTGTTCCACTTATGGGGTTCCACAAACCTCGTGTTTGACTTTCTGCCAGTCATGGCCTGTGTCTCCTGAGGTTACCCCTCTGCAGTGGTGAGGGGGCAGGGTGGGGGTCCTTGGGCATGCTCAGCCCTTTGCAGTGGCTTGAAATTAACAAATCTCAGGGGACTCATCTGTAAACTTGCCACCTAAGATTTTGAGCTGTCAGCTGCTGCTCTGTCCCACCTGCTGGTCCTGCCAAGGCAGCCTGACCTGCCAGAGCCAAGATGCTGCCAGGAAGGATGAGCACCTTCAACGTCACTGCAGACATTAGATTCAAAAATCAGTGCCTGCCCCTCTTTTTATCAGAGTTCATGCTCACAGCTTGACTTCCCTAAGATATCTCTGTCTTCCAGAAGCGTCCTGGTGTTTGCAGAGCTTACTGCTTTGCTCTGACTTTTGGGAGTTTCTGGCTGCCAGGCTTCTGGCCCCCTTGCACAGATCACTTTCAAGATCCTCTGAAGGTGGTCCCATCCTCCTCTGCTGGCCTGTTTGTCCACATCCCTGTGTGGGACAGGGACTGCCTGTTCTCTTTTACAAGGAGATCCTGCCCATCCACTGGTGCTTCTGGATCATCAGTGAAGGGCATAGTTCCTAAGGGCAGTGATGGATCCATCACCTACACAAGTGCAATGCCATCTGTACCATTATGGTGTGACTGCTCCAGTCCTCAGCTAGAACTGCAGACAAGGGGCAGGACAACAGATTGGAAATAGTCTCATTATCACTTTTAAATATGCTCTTGGGTTCCCCAGCTTTGGAAACCTGGCCATGGTCCCTAGAGAAATAGGCCCTGGGCAGGGGCATGGTAGCACTCCAGATACTTCTCCCAAGATGCAAAACATGGTATTCTGGTGGGTTTTGTCTCCAGCACAGGCAAAGGGAGATGGGGAAGAGAAAACAGAGAGGGTGCTGAGGCTGGATCAGGTGTAGGAGGAGGGGGTGAGGAAGGAGGACAGTGCTAAGAGAAAGTGGGTGCAGAGGAGGGAAGCAGTTCCCATTCCCATTGAGCTCAAGGCTTGGAGAAGCAACTGGAGTTTTCTAGCTAATACCTTCTTTAGAGCCTTTTCTGAGAGGTGCTGGATATCCCAGAAGTAACCATACTCACATCCCTGCCTTGGTGTCTCTCTGCCAGGAGGAAGGACCTGTTTGTTCAGAGCCATGGTCTCCCTTCCTGGTCTCTCACCTACACTACTCTGCTCTCCTGTCCTTCCTCCCAGAAATGCAGTGCCCTGTTCTGGACTGATTTTTCTGATGTCAGATTTGTATTTTCTTGGCAGGATCTGAGTGAGTTAAACTCGACCACAGTGAAGAGCCCCACCAACACTGTGGCAGTGCAAAACCTCAAAGCTGGCACCATCTACGTGTTCCAGGTGCGGGCACGAACAGTGGCCGGGTATGGCCGGTACAGTGGGAAGATGTATTTCCAGACCATGACTGAAGGTGAGTCTCTCACCTCTGAGTAAAGGTGACACGGGGTCCTGAGAGCCGTGGAGGAGATGGAGATGCACTGGCAGCAGTGCTGGTCCCCTTGCTGTCAGTCCCCTCAAAGGTGTGTTGACAAGTCACGTGCATTTATTCAAGACCTGGAGAGAGGCTTGGGCAAGGAGGTCTGTGCAGGCAATCCCATAGTTTGGTCCCATTTCTGCCCAGCTTGTCTGCCATGGGGATGCCTCCAGTCAGCTGGATTTAGAGGAAGCCAAATTTACATCTACGTGCACAGCTGGTGATGACAAATGCAGAGTGAGGTCTTACTTTTCTAAATTCATGCTGCTAAATAAAACAGGCCAAGCCAGTTTTCTGGCCCTGAGGCCAGGGACAAGGCACAGCACGTATCCATGGGACTAAACTTTCCTCCCAAAAGGGATAACTCCATCCAACCTTCCTACTGGGGAACATCCCCCAGCCTGAGCCAGGCCTGGGACAGCACTACCTGTCCCAGACCAAAGCCATGCCAGGAACCAACAGCCATGCATGTGGACCCTGCTCAGGGCCATGCTCTGACTTTGATGAACTTGTGAGTGATGTCACATTAACCCATTCCCTCTCCCTCGTGCACCAGCCGAGTACCAGACCAGTGTCCAGGAGAAGCTGCCGCTCATCATCGGCTCCTCGGCGGCAGGGCTGGTGTTCCTCATCGCCGTCGTCGTCATCGGCATCGTGTGCAACAGGTAGGTCAGTCTGAGCACCCTCCCTGGGGCTGGGCAGGGGGCAGGGGCAGTCACTGGGGACAAGGGGGCAGGGGAGGATGGGGACGGGAAGGGGACAGAGATGCCCCTGCAGCGCATGGCCAGCACTGGTGGGCCCATGCTGTGCTCAGGTTTCCCTTCCTTTCCAGAAGAAGGGGCTTCGAGCGGGCGGACTCGGAGTACACGGACAAGCTGCAGCACTACACCAGTGGCCACAGTACGTACCACGGGCCCCCCCCTGCCCCGGGCGTCCCCTCGCTCCTCGGTTGGTGTTCCTGTTCTCTCCTTCCTTGTGGGGTGGGGGGCTCAGCCCGCCTGGCCAGGCAGGTGTGTGCACATGTGGGCAGGAGGAGCTCCTTGCTGGCCAGGTGTGCCCCCAGCCCCTGCTCCCAGCCCTGCTCCCAGCCCTGTGTGCTGTCAGGAGCCAAGCCCTGGGCATGCTCCACAATGTGACCTCCAATGCACCACCTGAAGCCTCACCCTCTTCTGTGCTGCAGCTCCTGCCACCACACCATGTCCTGCTCCTCCAGCCCCTGAGCTTTGCCCATCTGCTGGGCAGCAGTGACACCCCTTCCCTGGCCTATCCCTCTCCTGCAGAGTGCTGTCCTCCTGCAGGAACCCACACACCTTTGCTAGAGCCTATCCCAGTGCTCCCAGATTCCCAGCAGATAGGAGATATATCTTTATATAGGTATATAATGCAATACTGAACATGCCCTCTCTTGCAGCCTCCCTTTTCCAACATCCCTGTGCAAGGCACTCCCTCAATCCAGCATTCTTGCTCCCAGCCTCACTGCACACCCTGCCTCACCCCAGTGCATCCTCCTTCCCCCATCCCTAGAAGTGTCTAAGGCCAGGTTGGACGGGGCTTGGAGCAACCTCAGCTAGTGGAAGGTGTCCCTGCCCATGGCAGGGGGTGGAACAAGATGAGATTGTTTAGGATCCCTTACAACACAAGCCATTTTATGATTCTGTGATTAACCCCTGCCTGCATGTCCCTGAAATCCCTTTCTCCTCCCTCCCTGGAGACATGTGGCTCTAATCATGCTTAATTCCAATCTCAGCTTTTATTTTCCTCATGTTCTACTTGTAGCTTCAGGATTTTTGCCCTTTTAATACCTTGTTCCTGTACAAATCCAGACCTTGCTCAGAGCATGGAAAACACCAGTAGTGTTTCTGCTCAGGACTCACTGTTGCTTCTGCATTTACCTGGGAAGCACCTCCCAAAAGGCAGAGCTCTGAGCTGCAGCCCTGTGCCCCAGCAGTCTGTGCTGGCTGCCTCGCTATCCCTTACCAGGAGGAATAATACTTTTCAGGAGGGATTATGTAAATGCAGCTCTCAGTTTTTTGTCAGTCCGGGCTGCAAACACACATCCCTATGTTCTCGTGGGCCTGAGGTGGGACATGACAGCTCCAAGCTGGGATGGCATTAATGGCTGTGCCTGCACCTCTCGGAATGGGCTCAGTGCCACAGGATGCACATGAGCTGATAAAGGGCCTGAGGTGCCTTTTAAACACCTCTCTCAACACACCTGCCCAAGGCTCATTCCCTGCTCACTCCCAGCAGTGATGGCTGTGGGGAGCCTACAGCAAATTGCCAAGGCCTGGGCAGTCTGTGAGTGTTGCAGACCCCTCCTGAATCCAGCCAGCATCCTGGAGCTGGGAGTTGTGTTTCTGGTGCTGTGTTGGGTGTTGGGGTCCTTGTGTAGTGAGCTGTGAGCTCTGCTCTGCAAACACCCCCATTTTGGAGTGAGCCAGAGGCCAGAAAATGGGTGTAGAAAGGGTAGAACCACAGGTAGTGTGGGATGTGGCAGCAGCAGTCCAGCCTCACCAGGTCCCATGACCATTGCCTTTCCCATCACTTGTTACTGTGTCCTCTGCTCTGCCCAGCAGAAGGAACCTGGTGCTTGCAGTTTTCCTCGTGTCCCCCCCAACTTGTCCTGTTGGGGCTCCCATGAGGGAACCCAGCCTTGGGTTACCCATCAGGAGAGTGGAGCAGACTGGACTGTCTGTCCGTCTTGCCCCTGGAAAGATCACAGACCCCTGTGGAGGACTCAGTCTGCAGTTTGTCAGCCTGAGCTCACAACATGCCCCCTCGCTGCCCCAGCAATGACCTTTGGGCCAATCTTCATTAAACTCTGCTGTAACAGTGCTGTGGAACGTGGCTCTGCATGTTACTTCTCAAACTGTTTCTCTGTTTCTGCTTCCTGGCCTTGATTATGCAACTTGCTGAGGTAGAAAGACCCTCACATGACCAGGTTTGTCTTTTCCTTGATGCCAACCATCCGTCATTCCAGTTGCCCCCATCTGTCTGACTCTTTCCTCACCTTTGTGCAGTGACTCCAGGGATGAAGATTTATATCGATCCGTTCACCTATGAAGATCCCAATGAGGCTGTCAGGGAATTTGCAAAAGAAATCGATATCTCTTGTGTCAAAATCGAGCAGGTGATCGGGGCAGGTAGGTGAGCTGGGAATGGCTGGCTCCCCTCAGCACCACAGGCTCCTTTGTGGTCCCAGGATTGGGTGAGGATTAGCCTTACCTGTACTGGGAAGACTGATGTCACTAAGGTCTTACTTAGCCCCAGCCTGGACTAAAAGGACCAGAGGAGTCCAGTGCCGAAGAAACATGAACATCCAATTCCCATGTGCAAGTAATCCCATGTCCAGTGCTCCTCACAGCGATGAGTCCATCTAGAAGGGGGTCTTTGGTGTGGAGGAGGGAGGAAGCAGAGATCAGGTGGTGGGTGGTCAGCTCAGGGACATGGCAAGGCAGGCAGGGCTGGAGCCAGTGGGGTCCCTCGAGGAGCTTGTGGGAGGCTGACAAGCTCTGCCTGTCTGTCCACAGGGGAGTTTGGCGAGGTGTGCAGTGGGCATCTCAAGCTTCCTGGCAAAAGGGAGATCTTTGTGGCCATCAAGACCCTCAAGTCTGGTTACACGGAGAAGCAGAGACGGGACTTCCTGAGCGAAGCCAGCATCATGGCACAGTTCGATCACCCCAACGTCATCCACCTGGAGGGGGTGGTGACCAAGAGCTCTCCAGTCATGATCATCACTGAGTTCATGGAGAACGGCTCACTGGACTCCTTCCTGCGGGTACGGGATCCCGGGAGTGAGCAGCTCCAGAGACTGTGCTGGGACTGGGGGAAGGTTCCCTTGCCAGGGCCCCTCCCTGCCCAGCATCCCCTGGGGCAGCTGCTGCACAGTCCAGAGGTCTGTGCATTGGGAACAGAAGTGGAGGTGGCACCAGATGTCAGCCCTTACATGTCTGTCCGCTCCTCCTAAGGAGAGGCTGTGCCTTCCTGCACACCCACAGGTGCTGTACAAACAGGCACAGAGGGACAGTCTGATGTAGCTTTAACACAGCAGGACTTCACCTCCAGCTGCTCTAAGTATTTCTAGTTCTGAGCTTGGAGTGGATGATTGAAGGGAGATAACCTGCTTAATAGGGATAGGTGGCCCCTTCTGAGCCCTCCAGTATAAGGTGGGTGCACCTTTGGGTGACAGCAGCCACCACAGTGATGCCCTTGGAGTGTGTGAGGGTGACTCCAGCCCCTGTGAGCTCTCCACTCCCCACGTTTTTGCTTTGGGAGGGAATGTAGGTACTTGTGGCAGAGCTGTGTCTTGCCATGAGTGTAGAAAGAGGCTCCTGCCTGACCATGTCAGGCTGTGAATTTGCTCCTCTCAGACTCTCCCTCTGCTCCCTCAGCAAAACGACGGGCAGTTCACGGTGATCCAGCTGGTGGGGATGCTGCGGGGCATCGCGGCGGGCATGAAGTACCTGGCAGACATGAACTACGTGCACCGGGACCTGGCTGCCCGCAACATCCTGGTCAACAGCAACCTGGTCTGCAAGGTCTCTGATTTCGGCCTCTCCCGCTTCCTGGAGGACGACACCTCTGACCCCACCTACACCAGTGCACTGGTAACGCTGCTCTGCAGAGGGAGGGATGGGGCAGAGGGAAGCACTCGGAGAGGGAAAGGACTTGACAGTGAGGAGCACTTTTTCAGGGTGTCAGCAGTGGGAATAAGGCCCCAGATGGGAAAGACCAATTCAGTAAATGGAAGAAGATTTTCTCCTGCAAGGTCCAGTCATTCCTGTGGATAGCTGAGCCTTCTTCCAAACATGTCTGCAAACACGTACCTGTCCCTAAAAAGCCCTTTGTTGGGACTGTACACTGTACCCACCCAGGTGAGATCCAGCTGGGGTCCTTTGAGATGCTGCCCTGACAGATTTGTTGCCAGGTCAGCAAGTCTGGGTTTTTTTATCATCACTGTCCAGTTGTGCTGTCCTGCTGTTCAGGAATCCATCATCCTGTTGTCCAGGGATCTGTCATCCTTCTCCACGTCATGTCACAGGCTCAGCCCCAGGAACAACAGACTGAAGTGTGGATGCATGCTGGGCATTCATCCCAGCAGTACTAGGTACTGATTTTCCAGAGAATCTGAATTAGACAGAAACATTCCTAGAAATTATTTCCTGAACATAAAACCACTTCCCAGGAACACCACAGTGCCAGTGACACAAGTGGCACCAATGACTTGTGGCCTGGCTCAGAACGTGTCCTGGGACCAAAGGATTGTTTGAAGACTTGCTGCTCAGTGAGTTTGTAGCCTGGAGTTCTCATGAATATCACACAGCATCACTCTGCAACGGTGCAACAGGATCAATGTCTGTGACAGGAATTCTTGGAAATAAGTGCTGATAAAGCTGGGGCAAGGCCTGTAGGAAATCATCCCTCCTGGGTCTTTGGAAGCTGCCAGTGATGAGTTGCCTGGCATAGCTCTTGTATCAGGAGCTGAATACCCAGCAAACACCAAAAATATGTGGTTTCATTCTCATCTGAACTTGTGTAGCTTCAAACATCAACTCTTCCATCTTGGACAGCCTTAGGACCACTAATAACATTTATTTTTCACAACATGTTCCTTACAGCCAATTAACTTTCCCTTTGTTAACTAAATACATGGTGTTTACTGCTGTTCTCTATCCCTGTTATTGTGCCTGTAGCTTTTCTGTCTAATTATAAATTTGTTATCCCATATTTATTCTTCTTGACCTGTGGGCACTGTGACAGGACAGAGATTATCTGTAGTGGCAGAATTTGTGCACCTGCTGTATCAGAGAACCAGGAGAATCTTCCTCTGCAAAGTGCCCTGTCCTGAGATGCAGGAGTGGGTTTTATTGTCATTAGCCCAGGGACCTTGTGTCCATGGATGAGCAACAGCCACAAGCTGTGCCTTGAGAGGTTCATGATGAAGCCCTGGATCAGATCATCACAGACATGGGAGGTCCCAATGAAGTAACTTCCCATGAGGACACTCCGAAGTCTGTAATTTCTCATTTAGGACTTTTAGATGTTTTTAAACCCACTGCTTGCCAGGAGCTCTGTCCACAGTCTGCCTGATGGAGGGGACATCGTGTTTGGTGTGGAATGCTTGGTCTTCCCCTCTTGTGGGAAACAGAATATTTTGCCTGAGATTTGTGGCTGTGACAAGATTAAGGAACATTATCTTTTTTCCATTTTCTGACATGCATTGGGGCTGAGCCCTATGCAGTCCTAAGAGACCCTTAATAACATATATGAGTTATTCATTGACAAATACAATGTTCTTTAATCTTCTCACAACCACAAAACACAGTCAATTTTGCATAGTTTTCAACACAGATTTTTCCCTTCAGAAGGTCCCTTGGGTGAATGGCTCAAGTCCAAAGCCCCTGGAGGGAAATCAGGAGGATGGAAGGGCTTAAGCAGAGCATTGCTCTGTGTGTGTCACTGCTGTGTGGTTCACTCCTCTGTGGGAGTGGAGAGTTGTGATTTCTCCAGAGCTGGATGACAGAGCCCCCAGTGCTCACCCAATCCATTCCATTTCCCACCAGTGACCCAGCAGAAGCTCTT
Source organism: Campylorhamphus procurvoides (assembly GCA_013396655.1). NCBI lineage: Eukaryota > Metazoa > Chordata > Aves > Passeriformes > Dendrocolaptidae > Campylorhamphus > Campylorhamphus procurvoides. The sequence continues at coordinate 52,069 of WBMV01008604.1, forward strand.
CACTCCATCTTGGTCTCCAGAAACAGGCAGGATCAAAACCTGCTGGATCATGTGTCTCCACAGACTGAGACACAAGGACTCCAGTTCAAGAATGATGTACCATTGGCTTCAAAGAGTCAACAGCTATAGAAGGCTGAAGAAGAAGGTGTTCTAATTCCATTTATTGAGCTCTGTAGGTAGAGAGGTGACAAAAATGATGGAGGGAGATGAGTTTGGATTTTCCTGCATTCCTAGACTTCCATTTTGCTACCAGAGTCCCTGCTAGCACCAGGGGCACTTCACCATGATGAGGACAATTGTAGCAGGAGGCAGGTGGAGGGAGTTGAATCTTGTTTAATCTGATGTAGCAGAGGCTGAGGGAACCCCTCTAGGTGACCTAGAGTACTTGAGGAAGAAGAAGAAGACAGAGCTGAACTCTTTGCAGTGGCATCAGATGATATGATAAGGACCAATAGGCAAAAACATGGCTTGAGAGGTTCAAGGTGAACAACAGGAAAAGCTTCTTCCCCAAGAGGGTGGTGGGGCAGGTCACCAAATGGGCAGAACCATCATCACTGAAGGCTTCCTGACTTTGCTAGACAACCCACATTCATCCTGAAGTAGCATGAGGGACAATCCTGTGCTCCCTTCCTTCTAGGAATTTACCAGAATATTACAGGCAAATACTGTGGATACTCATATTTTCAGTTGCTCTTTCCCTTCTGTTCCCATCCTCTGTTTTCTCCCTGCAGGGTGGGAAGATCCCCATCCGATGGACAGCACCTGAGGCCATCCAGTACCGAAAGTTCACCTCGGCCAGTGACGTGTGGAGCTATGGAATAGTCATGTGGGAGGTGATGTCTTATGGAGAGCGGCCCTACTGGGACATGACCAACCAGGATGTGAGTTAAGAAACCAGGGGCAGAAACAGGGGCTGAAATTGGGAGCATTGCAAGGCCAAAGCATGGCCCCAGCCTGTGGCATGTCTGGAGCCTTCTCTGTTGGGGGAGGTGTGTCCAAGGTCAAAACTTTGGAAGACATTATTAATTTAATTATTAATTTTGGGGTTAACTTTGGGATTTGTTCTGGTCACGTTGTGCTGCCGTGGCAGAGGTTGGGGACTGCACAGGGTGTAGATGAGCACCCCCAGAGGTGGGGGCAGGTGCTGAGGAGGTGAAGAAGCAGGTGGGTGCAAAAAGAAATGTCACTGAGCTGAGAGGTCCTGGAGCAGCAAACAGAGCTTCATCTGCAGGGATCACAGGCATTCCATGGGGGTCTGCTACAGAGTCAAGAATGGTTTGGGTTGGAAGAGACCTTTAAAGATCATCTCATCCACCCCTCTGCCATGGTCAGGGACACCTTCCACTAGATGGTCATTGCATCTCCCACAGCAAGCTTGGACTGTGGTCTGTAAGAAGCCAAGAAATTTATATGCATCTAGAAACCAAACTCACAGACTTTCAGAACATGCTGAACTGGAAATACTTTAGGCCTCTTCTCTTGACCTGGGGCAGTTCTGTGCACTCCTGGCTCCCAGGGGGACCCAGGCAGTTTCCTTGCCTCCATGCAAGGGTGATCTGTGGCACAGTCACACCTTCACCATAGCAATGCCATTCTCGCTGTTCTCCTGGTACTGGAGGGTCAAAGCCCACCTGGCTGGTAGCAAGGAGTGCCATGAGGATGCTGTACCTGCCCATGTGGGTCCAGAATGTCTCTTTTAACTCTGTCTCTCTGAAGAGCTGCCCTTCTTCTTGCCCTTCTTCACCTCCTGAACCCTCAGGATCTAATGCCAAGGTCCTGGGTGGACCCTTGATAGGTCCAAGGCTTGTCTTCCCCTTCTGCTGCAGGCCTGTGTCTTGCAAACCTGCCCATGCCAGCATCTGCCTTGGCTTCCAGCATGTCTGAAAGCTGCCTCAGGGTGGTCCATGGGCAGCCTTCAGACTGACATTTCCATCTCCATCATCCTGTGGGTTCCTAAAACAGCCTTGCCTTACAGGGAGTGAGTGAGAGCCAAGCTCATACCTGATTCCTGCCTCTCCTTCTGCCCCTATGGCAGATCAGACCTTTTCCATGTCAATGTATCTCCATCCAAAGCCACATCAGGTTTCTCCAGAGTGGAACTGTATCCTCCTTAGAGCCTGGTGGGAAATTGTGAGTCCCTAAGCCTGGAGCAGATAGATGATACCTGAGAACCTTTGGCTGTTCACAGCCTTGCCCCAGCCCCTGCTGTACCAGAAAAATGTTTGCCTCAGTTCTTTGAGGCAGAGGGAAGGGAGTTAGGGGTCTGCCCTTCTCAGCAAGGACAGTTCCCTTCCTGCTAAGGCTTCACCACCACCTCAGTGGTGCAGCCAGGTGTTACTCTACCTGTAGCCTTCTGCCTTCCCTCTCCTTTGTCCCTCTCCCTGGACCTGTTCCCTCAATGGTTTCTCCTGCCACAGGCTCTGTGCTGCTCCATCTGCTGGGACAGCAAAGCACAGGCCTGTCTCCTTGGCATCTCCCGCTGTGTGTCTCCTGTCCCCAGCCTCTTCTCTCACTTTGCCTGCCTCAGGACATGGTGACATGGTGCCCCAGAAGCTGTCACCACTTAATCCCAGCTGGTCCTCCCTGCAGAGGGCGTGTGGCAGGTATTCAGTGCAGATTAGCCTCCTGACCCTGGGGTGTGAGTGCCTGGGGAGGCTGGGGAGAGACACAAGAGAGCAGCCTGTGCTGCCTCGTGGGGTGTGTCTGAGGGCAGCACAGTGGGCAGCTTGTCCAGAAAGTGCTCAGTCCCTGCTGGAGATGAGCACTTGGTCCTCGTGTGATGATGCCACCCAGCTCTGTGCCCCCCATGCCTCCCCTCCCCTCTGTCTTGGGTAGACATAGAGCTGGGAGAGGGTTCAACTTCTGCCTCCTGGGAGAATCCCTGAGTGAGAGCTGCACAAAGCAGATCAGTGGTCGTAGAGTCATGGGATCATTGGGGTTGGAAAAGCCCTCTAAGATCGTGGAGTCCAACCATCAACCCAGCACTGCCATGTTCACCACTAAACTGTGTCCCAAGTGCCACATCCATACACCTTTTGAACTCTCCCAGGGATGGTGATTCCACCACTTCCCTACAGAGCCTGTTTCAATGGTTGACAACCTTTTCTGTGAAGAATTTTTCTCTAATATCCAATCTAAACCTCCCCTGGCACAACTTCAGGCTGTATCTTCTTGTCTTGTCATCCAGCACATTTTGGCAGAAGTGGTGCTGCCCCCACGTCTCAGGTCAGCCTGCCCAGCACCTTGGCCATGCCCATCAATGTCTGGAGAACCTCCCTGTCCATTCCCTGGCTGAAGCCACAGTTCTTAAACCCTGCCAGTTCCCCCTCCTCACACTGTGCATTGTCACGGATGGGCCACCTGCTCACCCTTGAAGGGAGCCTTTTACTGCAGCAGCACCTCCAGTGCCTCCTCCCCCCCAACCCTTCCCTGCTTCTCTCCCATTCCCAGCTGCAGTATCCTGAATTTTCACTGTGTAACCTTTCTGCTTAATAACATATTCACCACCATGGGTATGTCCAGTCCTTCCTCAGGAGGAGGGCACAGCCCTGGGGCATCCCACCAGGCAGATCTCTGTCCTTGGAAGTGTGCAAGGCATGGCTGGACAGAGCCATGGCAGCCTTGATCCCATGGTGAGAATAGCCAGAGACATCAAGGTCCTTCCTCTGGATCCCTGAGGGAGGTTCTGTCCCTCTTCCTCCCTTTTTCTCTCATTCCCATGGAGAACTGGTCATTTCAAAATGCTGCTCCTGATTTCTGCAGTATCCTGAGGGCTGGATTTTATCCTCACTTCTGGCTTTTATTGCCACACACAAGCCTGTTTCTTGTGTCCAAAGCTTCTGCTCATCCTTCAGTGCCAGTGCTGTGTACGGCCAAAAGGCAGGAGAATGCTGGCTGCACTTGCCTCTGTCAGAGGAACAGATGTCCCTGGAAGGTGGTGCAGCTCCATCCTCCTTCGTCACCCTGGAGAGGATGGAGGGCTGCAGGTGTGATGACAGGGAGGTGGAATTCCCCCTGAAGAAGATCCTCCAGTCCTTGTTCCTGTGCTGTTTCCACTGGACATTGCAAGACCAAGCACTTTCCAGGCTCTGTGGAGCAGTGAGCAGACACCCCAGCCTTGTGTCAGCCCAGAGCTGCAGCCTGGCTTGGGCAAGGTCTGCTGCAACCCTTCTCTATGCCATGGCACGACCCTGTCACCTGGATGGGCTGGTTTGCTGGCAGGAGTAGAAAACACCTCTGGAGCAAGGAAAGCACAGGGGCAGCTGGGATGTTCTCCCAGTGAACTGCTGTGCTGGGGACCTGTCCAAAAACATCAGCCTGACTCACCTGCCTCATGGCTGGAGCTGTGACATGACACATCCTGGCAGCAGCAGGAATGGTCTCGTTCCCCACATCAGGAGCCAGCCAGGCTGGGTGTTGGCTGAGCAAGGTTGGTGTCACCTCCCAGGACACCTCCCACCTCCCCTGCCGTGCCCAGGGCTGGGAGTTAAAGGGCAGTGTGGGTGCTGGGAGATGGGAGGCAGCAGTGAGTGCAGGCTGCAAAAGGGCAGGTCCTGCCAGGCACCCTCAGCATCCCAGAAAGGGAACATTATGAATTAAACAGGTTCTGTCACGACTGCACTGAGCTCTTTTTCTCCGGTTGCAGGTGATAAACGCCATCGAGCAGGACTATCGGCTGCCACCACCCATGGATTGCCCAAATGCCCTCCACCAGCTAATGCTGGACTGCTGGCAGAAGGATCGAAACCACAGGCCCAAATTTGGGCAAATTGTCAACACCTTAGACAAGATGATCCGGAATCCGAACAGCCTGAAAGCCATGGCACCTCTCTCCTCTGGGTGCGTGTCTCTGCCTTCCTGTTGTCCTCTGGCTCCTCTGGGCACATCTCCTGTCCTTTGGATCCTGGTGGGCACCATCCCTGCACCTCTCTAGATGCTGCTTTAGATGCAGCTTGGCCTGGGTTCGGTCCTTTAGAGGGTGAGCACTGAAAGATCCCACAACAATTTGGGGTGGAAGGGACCTTAAAACTCATCTTGTTCCACCGCCTGCCATGGGCAGGGACACCTCCCAGTAAACTAGGTTGTTCCAAGCCCCGTCCAACCTGTCTTGGACAGACTCCCAGGGATGGGGCAGCCACAGAGCAGGGATGCAGATGTCAAGGTCACTCTGCTTCTCTCCTTGTATGGGTGTGTTGGACACAGACAGCTCATGGACAGTGTACTCTGCCTGTAGAGGAGCATCTTGGTTTCATGTACACATGGAAGTTGGAGGAGTGTGGTTGTTTTGGCTGTCCAGTCCCGCACTCGATGGAGGCAAATAAGCCTTGTGTCAGAGTGTGATGCTTCCCTGGGCTGGGTGGGATTCACCAACCTCTGGGAAGCACTGGTCCTGTTATGAGAATGAGGTTTCCTCCCTTGTGTAGCCAGCATTTTAGAGCTGCATCCCGTCCTCTCTGATGTCTCCTGCCTCTCCTCTCTGAACTGATCCAGAAGGGCTTCCCTGATGCTCTCTGCAGTCCTTCCCTCAGCAGAAAAGGGTGTTTTCTGGTACTTCACAGGATGGTGCAGTGCAGGCTCTGTGAAGGATGCTGGTCCAGGTGCCTCCAGCTGCTGGAGGCTGCAGGAACAGTCGTGCTTGCAGCCCTTGCTCTGCTTATTCCCCCTTTCTGTGTTTCAGGATGAACCTCCCCCTCCTTGACCGCACAATCCCGGATTATACCAGCTTCAACACTGTGGATGAATGGCTGGATGCCATCAAGATGAGCCAGTACAAGGAGAGCTTTGCCAGTGCTGGCTTCACCACCTTTGATGTAGTATCTCAGATGACTGTAGAGTAAGTGCCCAGGCTTCGAGTCCCAAAACACTGGGAAAGTCTCAGCAGTTTAACAATAGTTATTTGTTACTGAATTAGCTTTTATTTTCACATTTGGTAGTTTCAGTTTTATAGAATTTGTTGCTTTGTGGAGCAACTTTTGGTCTGTTCGAGTTCCAGAGGCTCTGTCTAGTGTGTCTCTCTCATTCTGCACCTGCAGAATTCACGTCCACACTATCACACTGCACGTCCTCACTGTGGAAGGGAACATCCCCCAAGGGTCTCCAGAACCCCAGCATGGACCAAATGGAGATTTCAGGTGGCATCAGACAATTCTCCAGCCACTCAAGAGCACTTTTAGACTCTGCAGTGCTCTTGGATGTGTGGTGTGTCGGTGATGGAGACAACAAGCTGCAAAGTTCTGGCTAAGAAAGGCCTCTGAAAGCCCAGATCATGGAATCACAGAGTGGTTACAGTTGGAAGGGGTCACTGGAGGTCATCCAGTCCAATCTTCTTTCTCAACCAGAGTTCCCTGTAGTGTCTTTCTCAGGGTTGTGTCCAGACAGCTTTTGAATATCCCCAGTGAGGAGACTCCACACCCTCTCTGGGCAGCCTATTCAGTCACCTACACAGGAAAGAAGTTCATACTTGTGTTCAGGTGGACTTTCCTGTACCTGAGTTTCTGCTGTTGCCTCTTGTCCCATTGTTTGGCACCACCAAGCACAGCCTGGGCCAGGTTCTGAGCCCTCCCCTCAGATATTTACATGCCTTGGTAAGATCCCCTCTTGGGGGATGGTGTCAGGTTTGTTCTGCATCCACTGAAAACATCCTGGGGTGACAAATTCTGAGCAAGCTCTTTGGAGAAAGCAGGCAGCTGAAATCCATTTGTGGGGGGGGTTGAAATCCCTTGGGGCTGACTGGGGCTCTGATGCCTCTGCTGAAAGGTCTGGGGCTGGTTTCAGTTTGCTGTAGAAACCCTTAGAAAGGGCCAAGCATTAAAGCCATCTGCACATGCTGTGATGTCCCTGAGTCTGGTGACCAGGAAGGCTTTGGGGTTTGGTGCCTAAATTCAGGTTTTAAATCTACCAAAGAGTCAGAATCCAATCACACAAACAACCAGTGGGATCTTTTCTGGCTTCTTGTTCTGATTTGCTGCCTGGAAATTTGGATAGCAGTTCTGACTCTCTGAGTACATCTGTGGTACAACCCCAAGGCTCTGGGATTGATTTTGGCACAATATTTTTTGTGTTCGTGCAACAGAAAGAGAGAGGGTCCATGAAATCAGAATGGTAGAGAAGAAGAATTTTGGCTGAGAGTAGACATCAGGCCCCCACCACAACCCAACTGTGCCTGGGTTGTGCTGTTTGCAGTGTCTGACAGCAGACAGTCCTGAGGCAGTCCCCCTAATGCAGCCTGTTCTCCCACAGACCTCCTCAGTCCCTTAAATGCCACTTTTCCCCATCCCTTGCCATGTCCCTCAAAGTATCCTCCAAGTGCCTTCACTGCAATCACAGGGGCATCCTCAGCTCGTGTCTCACAAACCTCATTCCTCACCTGCTTGGCTGGATGTGAAACAGAGAGGACAGTGCAAGTCCTTTTTCCTTGGGAGATCGTGGTGGAGCTGTACTTGGCACCACCCCCTGATGGTCACTGATCCTGCAGTAAGTAGATAATCATGGGAGTGGAGCTGCTGTTTTGTTCAGACTTGGACAGCCAGCAATAGGTCAATGTTTCCTGGAGACTGATTTGGTTCACCAAATCCACGTGGTTTCAACACTGGCCTGCTAGAAAGGTTTCTCACTGGTTGTCTGCAGGCTGGGACACCTGTGCCACCAAATTATCTGTCCAGAGGTGATAAAAATGAGTTGGTGTGTCACAAAATGAAAGGGAATACAAACAAAATGGTACAAGAGTAGAAAATTCAAGGCAAGTTGACTTGCAAGCAATGAGCAGAGCCTGGGGAATTTGGTTTCACACCCTCTCTTGAGGTTCCAGGACTCTGAGGGTGCTGAAGGTGGGTAGAAAATGCAACTATTGGAGGATAAGCCTGGAAAAGTAAAAGATTTCACAGGGTTTGCACCCACTGGTTGAATTCATGGAACATATCTGTGGAGACTTCCTACATATCCTTGTCATGGAGTCCTAGAATCACAGAATGGTTTGGGTTGAAAGGGACCTTAAAGAACATCTGAAATATCATCTATGACCTTGTGTTGCTGTGAGAAAATATCTTCTGATATTCCTGTCTGTTTCTTTTCCTCCCAAAGGGACATTCTGCGAGTTGGGGTCACTTTAGCAGGACACCAGAAGAAAATTCTGAACAGTATCCAGGTGATGAGAGCACAGATGAACCAAATCCAGTCTGTGGAGGTTTGATGGCTGCGTGTCCTCCTCCTCCTCCTCTTCCTCGAGGCCCTGCTCCCCTTTGCCCCTGTGTGTCCAAGCTCCAGTTCTTGAGTGTTCTGCGTGGCCCAGGGACAGGCAGCTGCTCTGAGGATCAGGGCAGCAGGAAGGAACACCCTGTCCTCAACACCCAGGAGTCGCCAAGAGCTTCTAGAATTTAAGCAATGGAAAAAGGGAACAAAAAAAGACAATTATTTTGAAAAAAAAAAAGAAAAAACAACTATGAAATATTTTTAAATAATAATAAAGCAATTGCATTCTTGAAAAGGGCTCCAAGACCAATGGGAGTCTCCAAAGGAAGAGAAAAGAGCAGCTTCATGTTTCCTCTTGCACAAGTCTGCTGGGCCCAGGCACCTCTGGAGCGATGAGACTTTTTCAGGAAGAGGAATGCAAAGAAAGGCCACAGAAGCACATCCTTTCCTCCCCTGGGCTGCAGCTCTGGGAATGTTGTGCAGCCCTTCCCCAAAGCCCTGTGAGCAAATCGGGGCAGGGAGAGCTGGAGCTCTTTGGTGCTGTGGAACCAAGTGCATCTCAGAAACTGAGGGACTTCTTCAAAAGCTGAAGACTTTTTTTTTTTAAATAAAAAAAACCCACAAGAAATAAACAAAGACTAGAGGAGGCTGTTTCCGACAAACGAGAAGGAATCTGTAATGCCTGGGGGGTGGGGAGGGGGAAAAGCAGTTCTTTTTACATCTCTTATTTTCTCTTGTCATGGAACAGTTTTGTGAGTGACAGTTTCCTAAGGGGCCGTCCATCCACCCTCCAGTGGCATCGTGTCTCATACATATCATATGCACAAGACTTTTAGTGATGTCCTTTCTAGATGCCAATGATCTTTTCCCAGAAGACTTCCCAAGTACAGTATGTAGTAGTTTTTGATTACAAATGCTGATGTGTACCTTTATTTTTCGGTTGTCATTGTTGGGAGGTTTGTCCTTTTCCATTGTTTTGTTAACACCAGTTTGTGAGTTTGGGGTTGGAAATTTTTTGGTTGGTTGGGGTTTGGTTTTTTTTGATGAAAAAGAAATGACATCTCCAAGTATCATATCATCCAAGAACTTAAATCCCTTCCCTGTGGAAGGAAAAATTGCAGCTTATTGACAATATGCCAGGAGAAAAAGGTTTTTTATATGCACATTTCCTCCCATTTGCGTATTTGTTCTTTTCCATTGGTCATGGCACAGCAGATTGTTGGTGGCTGTTGGGTTTCCAGTTGTTTGCCAAGATGAAAAGACCACCAGTTTGATTCAGGGGTGCTGGTGCACAGCTGAGCAGCATCACAGCGGGTTTGGGGGAGGGAGAGGTGGGAGGGTGGCTGGGTTTGGGGAAGTGGTGACTCCCCAGTTGGCTGGCAGAGCCCTTTGGAAAGGGCTGGTGCCAGGAAAGGTGTTGGATTGGTGTGTGGAGCACAGAAGGGCAGAGGAAGCCCCGTTCTCCAAGAGGAGGTGGTAGCTTTGGAGTGTGAGTTGTGTGATCTGGTTCTCTGCATTCCCAAACTGGGCAGGTTTTGTGCTCTGTGCTCATTCTTTAGATGATGCTCTCAGAGCTCTGAGGCTCGGCCAGTCCCCTCGAGCAGAGCCCGGGACAGCAAAGGCAAAATCCTGATCCCAGCTCTCTGGAGGCAAAATGCTGTGGTTGAAGCTGAATGTCTGTGGGTTTATAAATAACAGAAATAAATTCTTTAGTTACTGACCAGGTCTTTGGGATGTGTAAATGCCACCAGCAGAGTGCAGGGATGTGCAAATGGGAGTCGGGTTGGTCTTCCTGTCCAGCACCACCTCGAATCCTTTGAGATGCCACCACCACCTTCCTCTGGCCACAGATGGCATTTCTGCCCCCATTCCCTGGCCATGGCCAGCAGAACTGGTGTTGACAGGCCCTTGTCTGCCATTGCCATGCCATCCCTGGGGACCTCCCCTGGTTTGGGCTGCTGAAGGCGTGTTCATTGCAAGCTGCTTGGCTGCATTTTTCCAGGAGCTGAATCCAAGAGGAAGTGTGTCTGCTGTGGAGGAAAATCCCAAGCTGTCTAGACCTCTGAGGCCAGACAACATCTCCCTGGACTGCTTGTGAAACATGAGGCCGTTTGTAAAATACTTTTAGTGTTTTCCACCACCAGACCAGATCCAGCAGCAAAGCCCTTGCGAGTGGCATCAGACCATTCCCTACAAGCACGAGTCACTTCTCCACTGAGCTCTTGCACTGTCCCAAATTTGGTGCTTCAGCATCAGGGGCCTTACTGGAGGAGTTACCCCTCCAGCCCCTACTCATCCAAAATCCCCAGTGCAGTGCTGTATTTGTATTTGTATCAGTATTTGCATGCAGCCCCCTGGCATGGCATCCAGAGCAGGTGAACACCAGGTGTGTGCTGGGTACCCAGGCCCATGCTCTGAGCTGTGTCCCCAGTGCAGCCCCTGTGGCAGCACCACCACTGCCCTGCATCACTTCCAGGTGGCAGAATTTGGTGTAGAGTGAGGGGGGAGTGGACTCTGGGCATGGTGTGTGCAGGTGGTACCCGACATATCACTTGTCTGTCCTCATCCAGCCTGGCTCAGCCTGTGTATGGAAGGGGATGCTGGTCATGCCTTTGCATCAAAAAGCACTTGCTCCTGGTCAGGGAATGGAATGGACTCAGCTTTGAAAGAGCATAAAAAAATCACTGGAGTTGACTAAAGCACATGAAGTGCTTGCAGAGGGCACACAGGGAAAGCAGGAGCAGGGAGGACTCTCCCTTGGGGCCTCTGTCTCATGTTGTAGCTGCTGGATTTTAACAAGGAGCAGTAGTCTTTCTCAAAGGCATGTCTGGAGCTGTGGGGTGGCAGGCCAGGGTGAGGGAGGGATGGTGCTGTGCCAAGCTGTCCTACCACAGCCAACCAGAGACTGTACCAGAGCTTTGCAAGGAGAACTGTCTGCCTAGAAAACCCACCAGCAGATTCCTGTGGGGCAACCATGCGGAAGGAGCACATGATGCCCTTCGGTTGTCCTTCCCAGACAATTCCTGACTGTTCTCTGCCATCCTGTGCATTCCTGCAGACACTGAGGAGGAGCAATGCCTGGGCAGCACCCCTCCAGAGCCACTCAGGGCTTGGAAGGGCCCTTCAGGTCTTCTTCATTTGGAGACATTTTGTCTCAATGCACTGAATCTCCTCGCTGGCTGCTGTCAGACACATCTACCTGCCAGACCCAGCCCACTGTGAAGGACAGACCCAGCTCAGTGCCACAGCTTCCCAGAGCTCTGGCAGCTGTCTGCAGGACACAGAAAGCACATCTCTTCTTCTGGCCAAAAATCCCATGGTGTTGGTTCTAAAAGGAGCACATGCCCATCTGTTTATACCAGACATGGCTGTGACATCTGTGTTTGGCTCTGTAGGACTAATGGAGAACTGGCCTAAAACAGACATGGTCCAGAAAACACTGCAATTTTCTGCATCCCTCAGCTCCCCTGGGAGCACAAGGAACGAGTTCCTGTCAAGTCCTTTGGTTGTGAAGCCTCTGGCACACGCTGCAGTGCAGGGCACAGTCACTGCAGTGACTTGAACATATTCATTTCATGGGTCTCCAATGCCCTGCTATGAAATGGGAGTCTATTGGCAAAATTCAGCGTGTTCCAAGGGGAAGAGGCACTTGCTGACTTTGACACTGTGAAATCCTGTTGTGCATGTGCATGTGTGCATGTGTGGGTACTGAACTAAAGTGATCACAAGGAGATTTTCAGGCAGCTTCTTGCAATTTTCACATTTCCCCTCTACCTTTCAAGCTACCTCCCAGACCTGCCCTTCTCCTCCCTTTCCCACTGCCATCTCCTGCTGAGGTCACCCTGGGCTGGTGTTTGGTAGGAGAGCTGGGCAGGTGGGAAGTTCTTACTTGGCTGGCCAGTGATAAGTTCAAATCTTGCAGAACATCACAGGGCAGAGTGGAGACAGCAAAGCATATGTGGGTAGTAAAAAGTTAAAATATATTTAGTGGGTCATTTCCAGCTGTTCCAGCAACCCTTTCCCTGGAATTGCTGCATAGGGGTGTGAAGGAGAAAGGAAAACCAAACCTGTAAGATACAGCAGTGTCACAGGGAATCACTTGTCCTTGTGGCTGTGGGGACACAGAAGCAGAGCACTGTGACCAGCACATCCCCTCCCCAGGACCTGCCCTCCTCCCCAGGAAAATCTCAGAACTGCTTTGCATAAATTAGTGGAGATTTGTGGTTTTCAGCAGCTGAGAAGCTTCTCCTCTCCATGGTATCCTCACTACCAAGCTGTGGCTTCCAAAGGCAGCAATCCATGCTTGGGGCTTCTGTGTGATCTGGGTCAATGGGTTTACCACTATTGCAGTATTCCTTTAGTATGTAATTCCATTGTGGAGTTCCAGCCCAGAGCTCTGTGCCAGTCATTGCACAGGGTCCTCTCGTTGGCATCGCTGGGCCAGGGCACCCCAGGGGCAGCGAGGGAAGGGTATCAGGTGCCTGGGGAGAAGGCAGTGCTGCATCCTCTGAGCTCTGCCTTGGAACATCTGCACCAAGGGACTGTTGGATCCTGTTGTCCCCCCTTTCCCAAGAGCAGGATCCTGCTCTCTTCATGGCTGCTTGAGCACCCTCCAGTGCAATTCCCTCGAGGTCTGATGTGGTGTGAACTGAGGAGATGCTTCATCAGCATCAGCTGCTGGCTGGATTGTGGTGCTTTTCCCACTGCCCCTGAAGTTGTTCTTTGAATTTGGGTTAAAGGAAAGGTTCTTTCCCAGGACTCATCACCCAGGCTGTGGATTAGCAGTGGCCTGTAGAGAAAACCTTTTGGAGGGTTTGAGTAGCTGAGGAAATGTCTTCTTGTATTTTCCAGGCTGATTTATAAGAAAGCTGGAGTCAGGGCTTGAACTCTGCTGCATCGCTAACAGTTGTATCCTCTGATGATGCAATAAATCTGGGGCTGCCTTGGGTGTATGAATCCAGAGTGCTGGAACTATCACTGCTGTCTGGTTTGGTTTAGTGGAGTTTATTGTTTGAGTGTAAATCATCTTCCTTCCTGCATGTCTAACTCGAGGCTGATTTAATGTAGGTCTTTTTCCATCCTCAAAAATCTTGCACACTTGCAAGTTCTCCATGTACAGGATTCAACTTTTCCTCCCTCAAAGTTATATGAGCAACTAATGCAGCACCAGCTTCATTTTTCTCTCCTGCTGGCAGTTCCCCAGCACCATTAACAGCATCCTGAAAATTCCCTCCTTTGCTGCATCCCCCTCCCTTTGCCCTGCAGTCCCCAGGGACTGGTGTGGGTTGTGCTTCCAGCCCTGGGACCAACAGTCCTTTAGATCAGCTGATGAAGCCAAATGTCCTCGGAGTTCCGTGGTCTGAGCTGGAGCTGATGCAGTGACCCCCCAGCCTGTCCTGCAGCTCCCCTTTGGGACTGAAGCAGCTTGTGCTGGTTCCACCATGGGCTCAGTTCTGTGCAATTCTGCCTCTGTCTCAGGAGCAATTTCCACCCAAAACATTCTCTTGTGTTTCTGATTTCTCCTTCTCATTGCTGAGAGCTGCTGGAATCCTCCCACTATGCAGAATATGAGGAGTTCTTTTCTCTACAGTCACATTTTGGCCTATTTTCTTAGGCTTGTTCAGGATGGCTTTGCTTCTTTTAATTCTTTGCCCCTCCCAAAGACAGGACACAGGTCTCTGTTTGCTCTCATATGTGTTCCCAGTCTTCCACAGCTCTCCTAGAATACTCCCTGCACTCTGCAAGTATTTCCTGGAATTTACCTCCTTGCTCTCCCTTTGTTTCTCCTGCCAATTCTACTGACAAATGTTTGCAGAAATTTGGGACTGGAAGCCTGACATCCTCTCTCCCCACAAATCTTTGTCTGGATCCTCATTCCTGGCTATTTCTACCTGTCTTACAACCAATTCACCACTTTCTATCCCTTTTTTTTTTAAATTCTGCAAGGAATTTCCCTGTGGTCCTGAGCTCTGTAGGAGTGGAGCCGCAGTCCCTCCTGTATCCCTGCCTGATCCCTGTTGGATATCACACTGCCCCCATTGCCATCCCTGCTAACAAACCACAAGGCTCAGCCTTGGGTGCCTCATTTCTTTTGTCAGGAACTCTGTTTTGCCTTTGTGCAAAAAGGAACAACAAATGTTTGGTTGATCCTTTTCCAGCTCTTTTGTTCCAGCAAACTCCAGGATTTTTTCAGTTGCCTCAACTGGAGCTTCTACTTCTCCCACTAAGGTCAGGCTGGAGTTCCTGCACAGATGTTGGGCTGTATCTTTTGATGATTCTGATCAGGTCTAGGAGGAAAGGATTAAATGTTGTCAAGTCTTAAACAACCAAACAGCTGTGTTAGCAAAAATTAATGGAAGGGGTTGAAGGTCCTGCCTGTTGCAGGGGGTTGGAACAAGATGATCTTCAAGGTCCCTTCCAGCCCAAACCATCGTGGGATCCTGTGAGGACTAGAGGAAGCACATTATTCTACCCTGAGGTTTAAGCTGACAGTCAAATCAGCCTTTTCCCCAAAATGCCTTCTGTCTGCACTTCCAGCTCCAGGCTGTGTTGAGTGAACTGGTTTGGGATGTGCAGGTTGACAAAAGCACCAGACCCAAACAGCACCAGCCTGGGACAGATGGTTTGGCAAACCCAGCCCCTGGCTTGGCCTTTGCTGGTGGAGAATGAATGTGAAATCTTTGATTGCTGTCAAATATTGGCTCTCAGGAGCCTTCACACGAGGTTATGAGCCAGTGAATTTCTGATGCACTGGCTCCTCAAGGGCTGGCAATGCTTTTGTTCTCCCTGACTCCAAAGGGATACACAGGAATTAGGAAATATAGAGAGCTGCCTCTGGAACTGCCAGAAGTCTTTGGGAGGTATAAAAGATAAATAGATTTTGATTCTTGGTCTGGCAGAGGGAAACCCCAATGATAAAAATTTCATGCCATTAAACCAAGAAAGATGTGAGAAGGGTGAGGAAAGAGCAGTCCCTGTTTCTGGCAGTCACAGCATTGAGGCAGGGGAAGCAAAACGTTCCATGGCACAAAGCACAGGGATTGAAGGGTGGAACTCGTGGCTGGAGCTCATGGATACCCAGCATTACATGGATTGTTAGGGGAAGGGGGAATGACTTGAAGCTAAAAGAGGGTAAGTTTAGGTTGGATGTTAGGAAGAAATCCTTCCCTGGGAGGGTGGGCAGGCCCTGGCACAGGGTGGGCAGAGAAGCTGTGGCTGCCCCTGGATCCCTGGGAGTGTCCAAGGCCAGGTTGGATGGGTTGGAGCACCCTGGGCTGGTGGGAGGTGTCCCTACCCATGGCAGGGGGTGGGACTGGAGGGGCTTTAAGGCCCCTCCCAACCCAAACCAGTCTAACATTCTGCAATTCAAAAGACGACTGAACAAACTTGTGAAAGAATAATCCCAACAGAAAAATGCCTCTTCCAGTCTTTTCTGGGTCACAGATGCCTGCGGGCACAGGGTGTGTGACAACATCCTTACAGAACTTCTATTATACTGTTGTATTCTGGGGAGTGACATATTTTACATCTCTTAAAAGCCCAAACACTCTATCAAGCATCACTGATTTTCCCTTTTCACTCTTTCTGGGGAGGAATTTCAGTGTGGAGCCGGAGGGCTTCCCATGTCAGAGGAAACCACTTGCTTCCTCCTTCCAGTTCCCTGTGTATCCCAGGGCATCCCTGGGGCTCAGAGCTGCACTGGCATCAGTGCCTCAAACAGCAGGAAAGGCACAAAAGGGAAGACTGGCTTGGGGTTCATCCTGCACTGGATGTGGAAGTTCTCTGTGGAAGGATCCTTATCTCAAACCTTCATTCATGACTCCGAGAATGTCAAGGGGGTGCTGGGGTAAGGACAGGTCCCTGTCCCTCCCTTCCTCTGCTCTGCTGTGACTTGGCCCTCTGCATTGGTTGGCTCAGCTCTGGGAGCTGCCAGTGGTGGTGTGTCTGACCATGAGTCCAAATGGACCCACCAGAGCTGTCTCAGGGGTGAAAATGCAGGAAGGGAGCCTGGACAGCTCCAAAAAGCTTCCAGAAGGGGCAAAGAGTTCTTGGTGCAGTGGGGCTGTTCAGGGCTGGGCTGGGTGAGTGCAGTGAAATCCCAGGGGCACCCCAGAGCAGACACTGAGTGTTGGGGGCTCCAGGACAAGGTACAGGCAGGGATTAAGGGTGCTGGGCCAGTTGTGAGTGCTGGCCCAGCTCTGAAGAGGAATTTGTTCTTTATGATCTGGGGACAGTTTAGATCCACGCATTAAAACCCTTCTATTGCTTGTTCTGCCTTGGCAGGAGTGAAAAGCTGTTTGACAGGGGCAGTGACCTGTTTCCCTCTGCAGAACAGCCCAGGAATGTGGGAGGAGGGCCCAGCTGGAGCTGAAGAGGTCGCTGACTGTGTCTTCCTGGCCCCTGCAGGCCTTTGGAAGCTGAAGGAGTCCAGGGAAGGGACATAAGATGTGTTCTTCTTGCCTGGCCCCCTCTGTACTCTGATCTCCAGTAGGGACTGGAAGGGAGAGGAACGGTGAATTTCTAGATGATGGTTTTATGAGCTCTCTGATGGTTCTTTTTTTCTGAAAATCCCAACCCCCACGTTTATGATCCCAGCAGCACTGGGATCATGGGAAAATTCCAGCTTTTATTGAAGGACAGCCCAACTCTCATATGAGAAAGCCAAGGTGACAGGCTGGGGGTTTCATCTCCTGGCTTTTTCTGTTCCCCCATCCCTGAGCACCTCACAGTCTGTAGAGAAGGTGTCCTAGAGGCCAGCCAAGGCTTCCCATGGGACAGAGGAGCAGAGAAATGAAGTTCAAATCGCAGCAGTTCCCAAAATACTGGAGTAAGAACTTGCTTAAGGTCACGAAGTCAGATTGTGGCTGGGTCCCTCAGGGCTGCAGGAGCACTGACCATTCTTTTTTCAAGCTTTAGAGTTTTCTTCCAAACTGGTCAATAGTGGAGGGAAGTGGGACAGCCCAGCTCATCCTACCCAGGACGAGCCATGGCATCATCATTCTGAGCGACAGAAAAGTCTGGTCGTCCCTGTCCTATCCAACAGGAAGGTCTGAGCAGTGAAAACCCTGAGTTGAGCAGGGATGGAAGGGAAGACTCCTTGGAAGGTGAGGGAGTTGGGGACAGTGTGAGCTGCAGTTTGTGGATGCCCTGACAAGGAGAGCAATCCCTGGTGCAAGGCTGTGGTTCTCCTCCTACATGATCCAGGGTCTCCTCCTGCCTCATCCAGGTTCTCCTGCCAAAGTCCTGCCTTCACTTCTCTCCTCTTCATAGTGGTCCTGCTGAACCAAGACCCTACATCACAGCACATCCCCTGCCATCCTGCTGGAGTTGGAAAGGGAGAAATCAGGGATAGGGGCTTGTACATGTTTCTTCTTTTGTGGATCCACACACCGCAGCATCAGGGGGACATTCTCTTGGGTGCCTCCCACCAGTGATCTCTCTATCCACTTTCCAGCCTGACTCTTGTACCCTTGTCTCTCTTATTGCTTGTCTTCCACCTCCAGCTCCCTGTTCTCTGTGTTGTTGCTTTGCCCTCTGTCTCTCCCCCAGTATGGGAGGGTTGGATGGAGTTCCTACCTTTGGGCCACTGCCAGGGATTCCCTTCCTTGGGAGCTCAGCACATCCTCACAGGGAACCTGCGTTCAGCTCTGTTTCTTCCCATAAATAAAACCCCCCTTTGCCTCTCTGCCTTCCTCCCTTTCCTCCTGAAAACCCCACCACCCTCACATCCCAAATCTTGCTGGATAAAGCAGTAGAAAGTTGTATGGAAGCAGATCAGGTGTGTCAGGTTCTTTGGTCAGTGTTCCCATGGGATAGTTCAGGGAAAAGGGTCCAACTCTGCCTCTTACCCACAGGTGAACGAGCCCATCCAGCACTCTGGGGACAGGGTTTGTATTCCCAGGTTTGTTTTGGAAAGGCTTTGCTGACCTTGTGTCACTCCCTGCTGTGCTGTTTGTTTTGGATGTGGAGTCAGCCTGCCCAGGAGTGCTGGGAGGTCCTGTTTTAAGTCTTGGGAGGGTGTTCAAGCAGCTGGAGCCGGAGCCAAGCAGTAGCAATTCCTGCTGGAGAAGTTATCCTGATGTTTCCGAGCTTTGTCCCAAATAAAGCCATGACCCCTCTCACTTCCCCAAGCCAAGGTGTGAGAGCCAGGGGGGTGCAGGACACAGGTGAGTTGGGGAGCTCAGAGAACTCCCCTCAGGACAAGCCTCAGGAAGCCAAACTGCCCCCACAGCCCTGGATGGGGCTGTCCAGGAGCTGCTGAGGAACTGGAGAGCCAACACGGCTGTCCCTGTTCCCACTGTAAGAGACTCCTTGCAGGGAAGGTCTTGTCCTAGCTCAGACACTGAAGTTCCTGAAGGTCCTGGAGGGAAGGAAGCTTCAGGCTGAGGTGGGAGGTGACCATGAGACAGCATTGGGGTGGGTGAGACCGTGGCAGCAAATCCCCATCTCCATCAGGGTGTTCATCTCTGGGGTTTGCTCACTGGGTTCCTCCAACAAGACACGGTGTGAAGCCATCAGCTGGAAAATGTCCTTCACTAAGAGATTTGTGGAGGAGCTGCCGGTGTCCAGGGGAAGTTTGTGGGAGGGAAGGTTTTGCTGGGCTGACCTCGTGGTCACAGCTGTGGAAGGAGCTGGCAGGGTGGGATGGGGACATGAGGCACATCCTTCACCCTCCCAAAGACAAGTGTGTCCTGTCCACACTGCATCGTGTCATCCCATCCCACACACCAGCTGGGCTCCCACCCTCCGGACCCCCCTTTGCTGGCCGTGATCCCGTGGGCAATTAACACTTCTCATGACAGTCTTTGTATTTTTTTTAATTGTGAATGGGGAGATCGTGTGCAGGTCCTTGTTACACAGGGCTGTGTCTTCCATTCAGACCAGGGCTTCCCTGGCTTCGTCAGATGTCTTTCGATGTTGCCGAGAAAAAATAAAGAAATAAAGAAATCAGATGTATTTATAAAGGAAACAGAAACCCGCTGCTCCAATGCCTTTGTAGGAGTATTTTTAACAAAACATTTTTTCAAAATAAATGTGAATTGTAAAGTTTGAAGCATTTGCTTGTGGTTTTCCTTTCTAGGTGCTTTGTCCGACTGTCACAACAATCCTGCTTGCATGTAAATATCCTGGTAGCCAAACAAGAGGGATATCGATTTCCAGAAGAGAGGAAAACATGCCCAGCACTTGTTTAGTGCCTGCTAAATGACTTCAAGATAAACAGATATCACTGTTACTCTGCTTAAACCTTTTAGTCTGAATAATTAATTGACAAATGTAGCCATAAATTATCCAGAAGAACAGTTTGTTTGTCCCTAACTTGTTCTTTAGTTAAAAAGATGCTACAAATTTATATGTGCACATTTGAGTATTTGAACCTAGAACTTCAGTGATGATTTTCCTTTGTCTTCATTATTCATGGAGCAAGAGGGGATATCAATGCCCAACAGATTGACAAGCAATTGTAAGCAGGAGCAGGAAACTCCAGGCAATTCAGTGGCTAAGAAACCACCTCCCAGCTGGAACCCTGTGCTGGAAGTAAATCACAGCTGTTTGCATGGCAATCTTGTTCCCTTGATAATCCTGTGTGTGAAAACTAGAAAGAGGGAAAAAAAAGAAAAAGGAAAATCACACATGTAAAGGATTATTGTAACCAGGGAAAGTATCAAGACCTATGGAAATGAACTCAGTTTTATTTTAATTAGTCCCCACACATTGTTCCCTGCAATAATTTTCAACCCCAAAGTCCCACACTTTGAGAGAACGAGGTGTAGCTCAGATGATTGATCCCAATAATGCAGCACAGTCTGTACAGACCAGTAGATGTTATAACCCAACATTCAGCTGCAATAAAGACTTTGACTCATAAGAAGAGGACATCCATAATTTAGTTCCTAATCACAGATCTGTGAGGTCTGATTCTGCCACCCTCCTTTTCCAAAGGAAAAAGGAATTTCTGCATGGATTTGTCAGGAGAAGCTTTGGTTTGATGTTTGGGACTGAGGCAAACACTGCTGCAGTCCTAAGGCACTTCTGTGCAGCTGGAGCTGGAGCAGCAGCTGGAGCTGGAGCAGCAGCTGGATGAGCTCCTGAGCCTTTGGAGCTCCAATCTCTGCTCACCATCAGCACTCAGTTCTGGGATGTCAGTGTGAAATCCTGATGGGAGCCTTGGACTAAGACCAGGGAACCCAGCAAGGCTCTCATTTGGCTGCTGACCAGCACCAGCCCTCCTGGCACTGCACATGGGGCTGCAGCTGAGCAGGGCACAGCTTTGCCTCTTTTCCAGGGGGTCCCAGAAAGGCCCTAAAGGTGTTTGGGGAGGGAGGGAGGGAGGGAGCTTTGTTTCCTGCTATGACAGCCTTCCCGAGTGCCCAGGACTGGTGAGCAGCGAGGGGCACAGGGCACAAGAGGAAAGCACTTTACAAGAAGACTCCCTGAGGGGGCCCAGCTCGTTCTGGCTTGTGTGGAAGGGGGTGCAGCTGGTGCTTGGCCACCCCAACGCTGACCCTGAGCCCACAAGCAGAACAAGCCCAGAGAAGGGTCTAGGAATTAACATTAGCATTAACTGCCTTAAATGAAATTAAATCAAAGCTCTCCTCCCACCCCACTGGCCACTTCAGTTTTGAGGAAACAGTGTTGTCTTCTCGTGGGGTAAGACGTGATCTCTGTTGGAAACCTGTTTGAACTGATGATGGGGCAGGATGAGCTCCCAGGGCTTCTTTGGGCACACCTGGAATCCTCCTGAGGTACCTGTTCAGCAATATTGGTGCCAGGTTGGGGCATTGCCCTGGGTTAGACAGTCTCCTCCTGACCCTCCCATTGCACCAGGAGCCCTCTCAGCACCCCATTTCTCCTCCCAGCCCCCTTTTCTGCATCAGGTCACTCCCTCTCCCCAGGAATCTTTGCAGCATGCAATGCTGTGAGAGCCTGGGCACCTTCTCCCATCCAAACTGAGCATGGAAAAAACCTGCAAACAGTTCAGGGAGATTCCTGAGACCAACAGCACTGGACAAACCTGATAGAGGTGACATTTTGCAGAATATCCTGGGAGGGGGAACACTTGGACTCGAAGCTGATCATAAAAAAAGAGCAATGGGTCCTTCATGTAGCAACAGGCAAAACATCTGGCCCAGAGCTCAGGAAGTGTTTGGACAACACTCTTAGGGACAGGGTGGGATTGTTGGGGTGTCTGTGCAGGGCCAGGAGTTGGATGATCCTTGTGGGTCCCTTCCAGCTCCGGATATTCTGGGATTCCACGATTCTCTGATGCTGGGGAGGGGATTTGCTGCTGTCCAAATAGGAAACTGCTCTTCCCTGGGCTGCTTCCAGCCTGCTGTTCTGTTCTCAGAGCAAACCATGAAAAAGGAATCTCAGCAGGATAGGTCTGATGTAAAACCTTCAACTTCCCAGGCCGTAAGCTTTTCCTTTCCTGACCCAGGATGGGCAGCCTGCAGGATAAAGCTGTTTCTGTTCCCCACCATCCATTCCCCAAGTCGCTGCTCTGCTTTGGAAGGCAGCTGGTAAGGAAGCAGCAGCCCAAAAAACCTGCTAAGCTGCTCTGCTGCACCCCACGAAGACACAGTGGTGACTGCTGAGTAGTTCTGATGTCTTTCCCATCACACTGATGGAAGTCAGGCATAACTCAGTGGGAATCAGTGGAAAAACACTGAGGCGAAACTGCTGTGTAGTCAGAATGTACCCTGGGTGTGGAGGGCTGCAATTTCCAAAAGTTACAGAGACCTAATGATGGAATTAGGGGCAGGTCTGTCTCCAGGTGTCAGCAATCCCTGCACAGGACACCTGCCTGAGACCCACAGGTGAGATCAGGCCCTGGGGGCTGAATCCTGATCTCTCTGCACAGTCATTTAAGTACCTGCATTTCTGCCCCGAGAGGTGCAGGTGTCTCCTTGACTTGTCAGGCTTCAGCTCCACCAAGGATGAAGGCAGGTGACCTGGGACCCACTGGTGGGGTCAGTTTTGCCTCTCAGAATCAAGCCCACTTGAAGGACAATTTTCAGCTTGGAAGGGTTTCCCTGTGGTACCAACCAAGTTCCTTTTCCCAATCACCAGGATCTGGGGATATGTTGGGTCTTGTCTGCATTTCCAGCAATGAACCCTTGGCAGCTCTTGGTGTTTGTGCTGGGATGATGTTCATCAAACCACAGAATAACCACAGAATCACAGAACCTCAGAATGGTTGGGGTGGGAAGGGAACTTTAGAGGTCACACAGTCCCACCCCCTGCCATGGGCAGGGACACCTCCCACCAGCCCAGGTCACTCCAAGCCTGTCCAACCTGGCCTTGGACACTCCCAGGGCTGGGGCAGCCACAGCTTCTCTGCCCAGCCTGTGCCAGGGCTGCCCACACTCAGAGGTCCCTGAAAAGATCCCAATGTCCCAGGGTGTTCCTCCCCCTGGGCCATGACTGATGTGGTTGATATCCCTGTGAAATCAGTTCCTTCCCGGGCTCCTTCAGGTCCTCCCTGTGCAGAGGACACGGGTGGGGCTGGCTGTGCCCAGAGCCAGCACAGGCTGGAGCTGCTGGTTCCAAGGGGACTGAGGTCCCCCCAGCCCTGGGTGTCAGAAGGGATTCCTCCTCTGCTGGCAGATGCCTCACACCGACTCAATATTTCATGTTTGCTTACCCATTTCACTCCAGGGGGTTTGTATGGAATATTTCTCCCCGGCTTCATGTCAGCTTCCTTTAATTTACTGCTGAAAGTAACGAGCCCTGTGTTGTTTGGCCGATAAATATCCTTTCTGGTGTGTTTGTGTCTTACGCTGCCTTCGAGCCTGCATGAAATTTTAATTTCTCTTTGCTCAGCTCTGGGTTTGCCTTCTCCCTGGGCACAATGCAGTGAGGGCTTTGTAGCTTTGCAGGGCATTGAAGTCCACTTCCCATCCAATTTCCTGCTTGGCTGTGCCTCTGCCAGCCTTTTTCCTTATCTGGTGCTAGTCAGAGCTGTAAAAAAAAGTCTCCCTTTTTGGAATGTGTTGGTGTCATAAATGTATAAAATCTGATATTTTGAGGTTCTGCTCATATTGTGCTTTCTTTTCTTGGCTTTTTCTGCTCTGCAGACTCCTCTATAACAGTTGATCTGCCAATGATTATTAGATACAAGCCCATTGTGAGGCATTTTTCTTAAGGAATTTTATCCATTGCCTGCACTGTTCCTTCTTTGCATATTTATCTCCCCTCTTCTACATTGCTGTACTTGCTTTGCACAGTTTTGACACATTTTTGTCACACAGAATTCCAGAATGTTTTGGATTGGGAGGGAGCTTAAAGCCCATCCAATCCCACCCCCTGCCATGGACAGGGACACCTCCCACCAGCCCAGGTGACTCCAATCCCCATCCAACCTGGCCTTGGACACTCCCAGGGATCCAGGGGCAGCCACAGCTTCTCTGGGCACCCTCCCAGGGAAGGATTTCCTCCTAATATCTAATATTTTCATGTTTTCCCCACTCACCTGTGGATCTGCTCCACTTTGTTTGTTGTGCTTTTTTCTTCCTTCTGCCACCAAGAGAAGGACAGGAGGGCCTTGGTTGTTTTCACCAAGGGGTTTTTTATCCTTAGTCCATTGTTGTCAGCAGCCAAACCAAATGAAATGGAGCATCTTGGCTCATTGTTGGGCCTGTTGTGCCAAGATCTCCCCCTTTTCATGATGAGGGCACACCTGCATTTCCTGCATCACCTTCCTCAGCTTTAGGATCTGTCACCCCCTCCCAATGCACTTTTGGTAGCAGAGCACGGTGACAGCTTCGAGTCATCAGGTCCCCCAGGCACGTTTGCCCTGCAGACCCCCAGGGTGTCCCTTGGCATCCCAGTCCTGTGGGACACCCTGGGGCAGGACTGGGGAGTGAGGGCTGAGCTGCTGCTGCTCCCAAAGCTGTCACCTTCCAGGAGGGACACTCAGCCAAAGGTGGCCTGGGTGTGTTCCTTGTGGAATACCTGGAAGTAGGAAATCTGGTTTACCATCTGCAAGTTCTTGGCCTCCTGGGGTGACAGAGGAGCAGAAGAAACTTTCAGGGAAAAGCCTTTCCTCTTCCAAGTCATCCCGTTATTCAGAGATCCCAGAGGGATGGGGGAAGGACCCTCAGGGGTCTCTGGTCCCACCTCCCTCCCACAGCAGGAGGGTCCCACCACGAGGTCAGGGCTTGGTGTGACTGAGTGTTGGAACCCCAAGCAGGGACATCCCCCCATCCTGAGAAAGGAGCTGTTTCCAAACTCCACCAGGGGCCCCTGAGCCTCCCACTTGCTTTGCCACAGGCCTGTAGAAATAAAGATAAATATCTCTTCTTAGAGCCACCCCAATGAAGAATTAAGAGTGTTTTATCAACCCTGTTCCTTCCACACTTTCACTGATTATTAGCACTGAATTTGGACCTTTTCCTTGTGGTTTTTTTGGGTTTTTTTAAATTCCAATCCAAGCTGTTTCACAGTTCTGACTATTATTAATTATATTTTCCGTTGTACCAAACTTTTTTTTGGCATTGTTGATATAAATCTGTTTTAATAAGATTTTTAGCAGTGTAGTTTTGCATTTTGCTCTCTTATTCCTTTATACCATATCTTGTTTAACATTTTAATATCTAAATAATGTGCTCTCTTGTGATCTTGATGGAAAAATCCATCCAAGTATGAAATGCAGCTCAACTTAAGTGAAAATCCAGACCCACTCCAAGCACAGTAAAAACCAAACCACAGCTCTTTGGAATTGTTGATAAAAATCAATTAAAAGTGTATTTCAGGTCAATCCAATATATATAAACTGCCAGGATGAGATAACATAGATAATAGGATGTTGTGGATCTCAATTAATCAGATCAGGCCACATATATGGAAGTGTCATATTTATGCTGGTTAGTACATTATTCATGGGAATTTATGGGGCTGGGAATGCTCTGAATGGGAGGGTTTGCAGAGAGGGAAATGAATGCAGTGTCAGTGGGGGGACAGCAGAAAGAGAATAATCAATTGCTCATTTCCCAAGGCAGGAGAACAGGGCAGGATGTTCACAGCAAAACGAACACAGCTCTTGCAGGGTTTTGTTGCTTTCATTAAATCAAATAAAAAAATAAACCCACACACACAACCCCTGTGGAACTTAATGAGGCTGAAAATGACCCTTTTTGCCTCTTTTTTGCTTTCCCCAACTCGCCAAGTGTCATTTCTTCTTTTTGTTTTCCAAATGCAAATGTTTGCAGATGTTTTTCTGAACCCAAGGTAAGATTCTTTCGTTCTGAAAATGTCACAAGTCGATGCCTGGTCTGCCTGGCCAGGCAGAGGATTCTCTGTGCAAGGGTCAGAGGAGAATTGTTTGGACTTCAGAAAAATCCTGTTTTTTCTGTTTGAAAAGATTTGCCACACAAGGTGATTTTTTTGACTCATTTCCATCCTTCCTGAACTCTTCCTTTTGCCTTTGCAAATTTGTTATTAGCAGCAAACAGGGACACAAATGGGGGGTGCAGGGGGGGTGTAATTGCATTTACTGAGTGCAATCAGCCCAGGCACCCCCAGCTCGTGGTTGGGAGCCACTGTTGGAGGAACACAAAGGAAAAAATTGCCATTAGGAAAAAAAAAAGGGAATGGGAATTTATAGAGAATAAATAATGTCATAAATCCAGGGCTGCTGTAGGAAATTGCAATGGATTATTACAAAGCAAACATGCTCAGAACCCTGGAAACAGCCAGCAAGCCTCAGTGACAACAAATACACACAGACAGCACAGCCTGGTGGAGTGAAAATGGGAGGAGGAACTCAGTATTGAAAACCCTTTTGTGCAGTTTAGAATCTCCTTTTAAAAAAATATTTATTGAGGGGGGGTGAGGGAGAGAGAAGAAAGATTTAATAATAATTAATTTATTTCACTGGAAAAATGTGAACTTCATTTATTTCATTGGCACATGGAAAGAAAATTTGTGTTAATACTTAGTTTTCAATAAGCAAACGATGTCTGAAATACCTATAGGTATTATTATTATAATTCCTATTATTTAGGAAATAATTATTTATATGCATTTCTGTTTTTTCCTGCTGCCTTGATGGCTGGAGGAGATCCTGCTCTGACTTTGTTCCCTCCCTGACTTTAACTCTGTGACTTTTCAAAACACCCAAAAAACCGTGTCTTATTCTCTATCCCTCATAAAGGAACTGGGTTTCCCTCTTGGAAATCAATCATTTTGCCCCTTTCAATCAGACATAAACTTTCAGGTGTCTTTGTCACCCTTTCTCTTTCTACCCCACCCAATATTCAGTTTATTCTGTGCTCTGTCCCCCCTCCCAGGCCATGTGCTCTGCATCCCTATCCGAGTGCTACCTCTCTGTTCTGGCACTTTGCTTGTTGAATATCTGACAAATAATTCTCAAATAATTTACTTTTCCACACTGAGCCTCAGCTTTCTTTCTTCTGCATCCTCTCCTATTTCCCTTTTCCCATTACCTGTCACTGCAGTGACTGCCAGCTGGGTGTCCCAGGTGGGTTCCATGGATGTGCCATGGCCCATGTCCTGCAGCAGGTCATTGGCAGAGCTGCCTGGCCCAGCACAACACGGAGCTCAGGCCAAGGGGAGGCTCGTAAGGACCCCCATGGTCTGTGCCCACATCCTCAAGCCAGCACATTGATGCTCCTGGAGGAATCAGTGCCTGGAGCTGCTCCCTGCCCTTTACAGACACTCTCCTTCTGAGAGTCGTAGAGGTGCTTGTTGACTCCCAGAGAGTGAAATATCCAACCTGGTGGATAAGATTCCCACTGTCACCTTGTCTTTTCTGTTCCCCATCTGGTTAGATTGTGACAAGACCTCGAGCTGGGTCTGGCAACAGGGCATGGGGCAGCACCAGTGGGTGACTGACCTGGGACAGTCTCTCTCCTCTCTTCCCACTCCCCCTGGATCTCCACACAGGTCAATGTGAGGGAAGTTGTTGTACGAAGGAATTGTAGGAATTCTTTCCCAGCAGGAATAGAACCTGTTGGTTGGCAGTGCTTACATGGAAGCAGTGAAGGGATCCCTCCCCAAAGCAGTGCTACAAAAACAGGGTGCAGTAATTCCATCTTCCTTCAAGTTTCATGGGATGGTGTTTTAATCCTACTAATTCATAGATATGCATTTGAAAGGAATACAAGAGCCTCTCTGGGGGTTACAGACTAGGAAACCTTTAGTTCTCTTTGAATTAACATCTCCCACAGCCTATTTTTGACCCAAGGCTGCCAAGATCGTCTCATTTTTCATGCAAGACCAAGTCAACACCCTCCTGTGCTTTCCTCAGCCTCACTGGTGCTGTGTCTGTAGCTGGAGTGTCTCTGTTGTAGAATCAAGAGTGGTTTGGGTTGGAAGGGACATCAAAGATCACCAGTTCTGTTCCATCTGTGGCCTTGTGAGCCTTGTCACTGCAGCAGTTTTGTCTGAGGGTCTCCAGAGGGTCTCCCAGCAGCAAACAACTTTGGCCCTGTGTATCCTGAGCCTCTTCATTGTGCAGGTTGTGGGTCATCCCCGATGGAAATTCTGCCAAGAACAGTGACAGTGCTCTGGAGAATTTCATCTCATGTGTTTTGGTAAGAGCAGCTGCTCAGCCCCCTGGTCCATGAATGGGCTCCCTGTGTGAGGTGGATGTCCTCCTTCTCCTCTAAGTCCTTCCAGAAAGCTTTGACCATCAGCATTTGCCTCACACAAAGAGTCCACACCCACTGCTCCATACAAAGGGTAGGAAAAAACAACGTTTGGTTATTCCGGTGGATTTTTCCACCCAACCTGTGTTGGGAAAAACATTTCAGGAAAATAAAACCACAACAAATCAAGGTCACAGGAGAGCTCGCCAATTCACACTGCTCAGTGGCCTGGATTTATGATTTTTTTTTCTTTTCCAATTAACTTCACCTTCCCTAAGTGGGGATTTCACACCCCTCGTGTTAAGTAAATTGGTGTCTGGATTTTTATGAGCTTTGGCAGGAAAAAGTAGCCAGTGAACCAAGAAAAATCTAGAGCTTTTGGATGGGGGCACCCAGGATTTCAGGCTCACATCTGAACCAGAGGAATGTTTGTGAGACGTCCTTTGATGAGTAGAGACAATCACTTTGATGCAATTTATAATTAAATATTGTTGTGTATCCCCGTTCTTCCAGAACCTCCTCCTGCCACTGGAGTTTCATGGGGGTTATTTATGCATCGGTGATGTGTTCTGAATGCCTCACTAACACTGACGGATATTACACTTGATGTTTTTCCTTATGTCCCTTTGGTGGTGCAAATGTGAGAAAGGGCAATGAACTTTCAATGACTCTCTTGTAAAAAAAAAAAAGATTTTTTTCGTCGGGTTCAAAAGTTCAGCGCGTCAAGAGGAATCATCTTCTTGGTGCCATCGCGCGAGGGGCGGGAGAATTTTGGGGAGGGTTTTATTTTACAGTAGAAGATAATTATTCAGGGATGCAAGCTGGGTAATTGTTACCACCACTGGCTTTCAAACCACCATGTTGATAAATTATTTGTCGTGTTTTTGTTAACCTCAGCGGGGCCCAACGGGGTGGGTTTGCCATGCCCCGAGTCACTTACGAAGGACAAAAAGCTCTTGGCGCGCCATTCATGGTGGGAAGAGCGCCTCGGGGTCCCTCAGTCTCCGCTTCGCTGGGGTTGGGAGAGTCAAAAAAGCAAGGTCTTTCACTTGACAGCAGGGGAATGATGGGAAGGAAACATGGAGAAAGAGCAAGGCGAAAAATCCCAACCGCTCCGTCCCTCTGCGCAAGTTCCTGCTGAACTCAGGGCTCAGGCCTTTCCAAACGTGCTGTTTCCTCAGAGCACACTCATCTGGAGCAACTGAAAAGCAACTGCAGCTAAAAATAGATGTGTTGGCAGGAAAAATCCATTCTGGAAAAGGGCCATCACTTTGGGTGGCCAAAGAAAACCAAACCAGCTTCCGTGCACAGGAAAAATAAACCAAAAAACCCCAAATGCCAACTTCACTGTAGTTAATAAGATCAGCTTTTCGTGGCAAGTGGCTCCTCTGGATGATTGGCCATGGACTTAAATAGCGTCATGGAATCACACACTGGTTTGGGTTGGAAGGGACTTTAAAGCTCCTCTTGTTCCCCAGCCCTGCCGTGGGCAGGACACCTTCCACTAGATCAGGTGGTTCCAAGCCCTGTCCAACCTGGCCTAGAACACTTCCAGGGATGGGGCAATAGAGCTCCATGGCACTCAACTACCTGGCAGAGAACCACTGATGACCACCTTGGTCATTGCTCAGCCCCATTATGGGACCTCAGGGGTTTCTTCACAGAGAATGGGTTTTATTCCTTGAACCAGTCCGTATTCAGAGTGTTTTTGTCCAATGGCCTCTGGCAGGGGAACATTGTCCCAGCTGTGGAGAAACTGTTGGACAAGGAGATGTGAAGATCAGTGTTGGGGCAGAGATGCTCTCCTCAGTCCATCCCATTTTTCTCCCAACCAATCCTGGCCTTGAAGCCCCTGCCACTGACCTTTAGTGAGTCCTGACGGAAACATCTGGAAATGGCAGCAGGATTGTGTTCATGAGAGGAGCACCCTGGGAAGCCCTGGACAGCAATGGCACTGTCCTCTGTGCACAAAGCTCTAAAGCCACTCATCTTCCTGCTCAAACAAAACATGTGGCTGATGCTGCATCTGAGGACTCTCAAAGCCTTGAACTACCATACAAAGACAACCATCTGCCCTGGCAGGGAGTGGCTGGGGGGAGGCTCCTGCCACCCTCACACACACGTGAGCTCACAGACAGCCACGGGTTCCTGGGAACTCACAGTTATTTTAAACACAAAGGCCAAGTCAGATGTCCTTGACCAACCCTCTCCACTTGCTCAGGTCTCTCCATGCACCGTAACATCCCAGGGTCAGAATCAGCCCAGATCCCTCGTCTGAAAGCACTCAGTCTTGCTGAGAAGTCCCAGGTCCTGCTGGAGGGGTCTGTGGCTGTGAGGTGGAATCTGTGCCAGGAGCTCGTTCCTGTTGCAGACAACACAAACTGTGCCCTGGGCAACACCGGGAGGATTGTGCCCAGCAGAGGACAAAGGTGACTTATTGTGGCGAGTCTCAAGGACCTTCTCTCCTGCTTCAAGAGGCACATGGAGAAAAGAGGGGCCAGAGGAGGGGCAGACTCAGGTTCCAGGACCACAAGCAGGAACAAGAGAGTTGGGCTCAGTGAACCAGGTGAAGAGAGACTTGAAGGAGGATCTAAAAGCGGCTGCAGCTCCTCGAAGGTGGTTACAACAAGGGCCAATAGACAAGCATTGCTGCTTAGCTGGTTCAGTTTGAACATGAGTAGCAATGCAGCCCTGTGAGAGCTCATTTCATCACACTGTGGGGACTCACAGTTCTCCCATGACACCCAAAGACTTTTATTTGATCATCCAAAACTTCCTTTGGCTACTTCATGCCATCTCTATGCTCCACCACTGCCTTCTGATGCTTTGACTCCCGTTCTTGACCCCCTCTTTCTCCCAGAAGACTCAATAATGCCACATTTTTGCCCAATTTACCATTTCGTCACATCTTCTCTTTTGCACTTCTCTTTCCAACAGCCCAGTTGCAATCCTACTCAGATATCCAAACCTGGTGGTTCTAACCTAGATACTTCTGCAGTTTATGACCCATTTTTTAATCAGATCTTCTTTAATGTAGCAGCTGTACCCTCCAGACCCAGGTGAACGTGCCTTGGTTGCTGCACTAGAAATAGGGATTTCTATTCAGCTCTCTGCAATATCCCCACATCTTTCCATCACTGGTGTTCTGAATGGGAACTAAACAGCTTCCTTGTCTAAATCTAAATCCTTGTCCCTCTGGGAGTATTCTTGTCTGCACAGGAACAGACAGTGCAGTTCCTTGGGCATAACATATTTCTAGATTTCTGCAAGAACCTCCAGGTCATAAATACGTACAAATTAACTCTCATTCAGCAACAAAAACATCCCTTCAGTGACACCAAGACCACAGCAACATGGATGTTGTGTGGTCTACCCCTCAGTTCCTGTCAGTGCATAAAGAACATCCCTGCAGCAGGGCAGACCCAGCCCTTCTCCAGGCCAAGGGGTGTCTCCCTGCACCCTTCTCTATGTTTGTGCTCTTTGTGCTGACCCTTAGACACCCCTTTTGGAGCTCTAGGGTGGCACTTGGTTCTGGCACCAGTTTTAGGCAGGAGGGCAGGCACAGGTTTGACTCCTCAGAGGTTTTCGTGGCTCCCTTGGTGTTTTTGGAGCAATGCTCCCTGGAGGGGCTGCAGCTGCTGCTGTCCTGGGGCTGCAGGGTACAAAGGTGGCTGGGTGGGTGTCTCTCCTTTGTTCTGTGGTGAGTCTCCCAGAGAAGGGCTGGACCATTTGACTTCCACAGTGACTGTCCCTACCTAGGTTGGTGTTATTCCCTCCTTGGCTCCATCAGGGATGAGGCTGCTGAGATGGACTCCAGGACAGCCCAAACCCGTGGTGCAGGATTGGCCTTGCCACCGCTGGCCATGAGAACTCAGGTGCAAGGGATGTTCAGGAGGGACTCTGGGACTCGTGTGCCCCACTGGGCTGGTCTGTCTGGTTTGGCTCTGCCAGAGAATCATGGAATCCTCTCAGAGAATCGTAGAATGGTTTGGGTTGGAAGGGACCTTAAAGGTCACAATGCCATGGCACTTCCACAGGGAGATCTGTCCCACCTCCACCCCTCCAGGTGAGACAGCTCTGCCCACAAATCCTCACTCCCACTTCTGGGGGAACCGCGTGTCCCCGTTCTTTGCAGTGTAGGGAAAACTTGATATTCTCCATCATACCATCAACCAAAAACACTTGCTGCTTCATCTAGGGGCCCTGAACTGCACAGAAAAATTTAGGTGGGGAAGGAAGAAAGCTTTGGATTTCAGGAGACAGTTTTCTGTGGGATTCTCTCTGTTAAGGCTGAGACATTTCAGGAGTGGATCAGCAAGTGGTGTGTGGAGACAGCTGTCTGTCTGCAGCCCTGGCACGTTTGGAAAGGCTTTCCCTGGAGGAAGGTTGAGGTGCTGATGGTCCCCCCCTGGTGCAGCAGAGCAGCAGATTGTCTCTGTTTGGAAAGTGGGAAAGTCACTCCCAACACTTGCTGAGACATTTGCAAAACGATCCTTCTCATCTCTATAAACTGAGCTTTGAAGGCGTTTTGGCTGGAACATGAGCCAGTTGCAGAGTTGTGAGTGCCAGCGAGGGAGGTGGAGTTTAAATTTTCAAGCAGCTGAATGGCTGGGCCAAAAAAAAACCAAAAAAGGGATTTTGAGGACTGTGTTTGCCACCTCAAGCACACAAGTTCAGCAGTTTCAGAGCAACCTTTGTTGATTGTTTTTCAGGGGCCAGCTCTGTCCCTGGTCATTTTTTTTCTTCTTGGTTAGTGCTCCGTGACTGATGAGGATCTCAGTAAAACACAAATTGATTTGCTTGGCTTTCATGGTCACCTCTGGACTGTAATTACTCAGGCAGGAAAAATTAATTAGTCCAGTGTGGGCCGACTGCTGCTCTCCAAGCACTGCTGAATCTTAATTGGAGAGCTCCAGAGAAAGGTGCTGATTCACACCATGGCACGCTGGGGTGGGGACTTTTCCAGGGACAGAGGGTGGAGAGGTGAAGGGGGCTGAAGGTCAAGAAGGGATATGTTGTTTGTTCCAATATTAGCAGCTGTACTTTCTTTCCTCTCCTTAGCTGTGATAATGAGCTTGTTAAAGACTCTTTGCCTCTTTCAAACAACTGCAATAAATGAGACTGTGCACTTAGTCACACGAGTATCTCCACAAATCTCTTTGGGGGATGCAAAGCCCACTAGGAAAAAGCCCAAAACAACTCAGTGGGAGTTAATCTCTGAGACACACCAGTGATTAATCTCTTATTCCTCTCCATGATGCCATTTGTGATGATAGTGGAGCACTGACATCCCACAGAATCCCAGAATCTCAGGATGGTTTGGGTTGGAGGGACCTTAAAGCCCCTCTTGTTTGATCCCCTGCCATGGGCAGGGACACCTTCCACCAGCCCAGGTTGCTCCCAGCCTCATCCAACCTGGCCTTGGACACTCCCAGGGATGGGGCAGCCACAGCTTCTCTGCCCAATCTGTGCCAGGGCCTGCCCACCCTTACAGGGAAGAATTTCCTCCCAATATCTCATCTAAGTTTACCTTCCTGGCTTTTGAGTGTCCCCCTGCTGGGTTTGGGGCTGTGCAGGTCTCAGCTGCTGGGACAGATTTCGGTTGGTTAGTGGTGACCTCAGGGCAACGGGAAAGGCTTTGCTGTTGCTGAATTAGTTCCATTTTCTCCTCATTCTGCTCCCCTCGGTTCCTCCAGTCCCTTTATTCTTGGTGCAATCTGCATGTGGCAAGGTCACCTTTAGCTCTGCACTGAAAGAAATGCTGAAGGTTCTGGTTGTTGAGGATCAAACAGTGAAAGTTCCCTCAGCCCTCCCTCAAATGCTGGCGTGGGTGAATGCCTGAAAAAAGAGGAGGAAATGAAATTCTGCAAAGACTCTTTTGCAGACCCTTTTCAGCAGTTCTGCAGCTTGGCTGTGGGTTTGCTTCACTTCCCTGGTGTTCCAACCCCACAAGGAGCATTGGCACAGCGAGAGCCAGACGGGGTTTCTGCACAGCAGAACAGCCCTGCTCACAGCTCTGCTAATTAAACCAAGTCTTTTTAGCAAAGACTCCTTTACTGAGCTCAAAGTTTCTCCATTTTGGGGTTTGCTTTGGATTTTTTTTTAAGGGTACGAGGCTTGATACACTAAATCTACCATGAGGATGTGGTGCCTCCTCCCTGGGCTCACGATCAGGGCACAGAGTCTGTTGTGCTGCTACATCACCTTTACTGCTGCTGTTCACTCAGGAATTTATGGTCTCAGAAGCAGTTTTATTGAGAAAAGATAGAAATCCTGTTTGTCTGGCCAGCTCCACATCAAATACATTGCTCCCAAGCTCACTGCTAATGGTGCAACAGGCAATGGGCCTCATGTCCCTGCTACATCACAGTAATTGCCAGGGAGGAGGAAGAGGTTATTTGTGGTTTGGTACTCCTGGTTTGTCATTCTGAATTTCACATCTTAACCATTTTGATCTGAAGACCAAATCTACTTCTGGATGCCCACTTGCAGTTCAAATCTCCCACCAAAGCCTCAGATCTTCAAAAGGAGAATTTCTTTCCTTCTAGCAAGTGTTACCATATCTTCCTCCTCTCTGCACTCCATTTGAAGGGGAGGGGAGTGGGGGGGAAGCTTAAAATTCAGCAAAATCTTGAGAATATGGAGAAAGGCACTGAAAACATCAGGTAAGGTTTGGTTCTTGCTGTTCCTTTCCAGGTAAGGATAAATATTCCAGAAAGTATTGGGCAGGAAAAATCAAGCTTGGCAATAATGCTCTAGAAGAGACCTGGGAGGTAAAAATGGGTCTTAAGGTGAGCTGGAGTCAGGCTTAACACATTGCTGAGAAGAGCACATTGTTGAAAGAGACCCTGCAGGGAAGGTGTATGCATACATCTGTCATAGAACCATTGAATCCCCGAATCCCAGGACACTTTGGGCTGGAGGGACCTTGGAGCTCATCTGGTTCCACCCCCTGCCCTGCAGGGACACCTTCCACCAGCCCAGGCTGCTCCAAGTCCCATCCAACCTGGCCTAGAAAGGCCAATGACCTTCAGCTTCATCCCTGGCCAAACCTCTGTCAGTCCTACAGGATGATTTTTCAAGCAAGTTGGAGGTATTTGGGCATCACCCACATAATAGAATTGTTCTCTTGTGGAGGGGGATTCATCCCTATTTCACCTGACAAAGATGCCCCTTTTCTGCCTCATAATGATCCATCTGGGTCACCACATTGACCTCAGCTCTGCTCGGGCTCCATTGTTTGAGTGCCTGAAATTTTTACATGAAAAGGGCTTTTCATTCCAAATCATTTGTGCAAAATGAAACTATTTCTTGAAGAAAAATTCATTATCATTTAAACGCTCTGCTTTTCAAAACTTACTGGTATCTTAAAATTGATATTTTAATCAAAGCATTACTAAACATCTATCAAACTAATTTAAATAATTACTGCTTTGCTGTCTTTACAGTAGACACAATTTTCTGTAAGCAAATGCAAATGAGCAAAGGGTGAATATTTCAAAAATGGTTTTATTAGCTTTAGAAGAAATCTTCCTTAAAATCTGATAGATTGTGTGGAACAAGAAGAGTATGTTGGATCCAGTTAATGGAAAGCATTTCACACTCTTGATAAAGAGTAATTTTCCCATTTTTGCCAGTTTCCCTCTATCTAAAGCCTTTTTTACATTAAAGATTTGATAATGACTTAACCACCTTGTACCTTTTTCTAGCAGATAAAATGCCTCTCCATTATTGTGAGCATTTTCACTCAAACATTTGCTCCTGCTTCGTGACACCAAATGTACCTCAAGAGGGAAAAGCATTTTCTCTGGGCTGGTGGGCTGAGAGAACAGCTCAGGCACCAGTTCTGCTGGGATGGGGAATGTTAAAAGCTTCAGAAAATGCTCCAGTATCAGTACTAATGTTTTTTATACCCTCTCAGTAGCAGCTTTGCCAACAGCTCTGTTTCCCTGGCACCAAATGTACCCCAGGTGAGAGCTGAGCCCCAGAGGAACTGACAGACTCATGGAATCATTAAGGTTGGAAAAGCCCTCTGAGGTCAAGCACGATGTTCCCCACCAATCCATGTCCCCAAGTGCCACATCTGCCCAGCCTTTGGACACCTCCAGGGATGGGGACTCCACCACTGCCCTGGGCAGCCTCTGACCACCCTTTCCATGAAGGATTTTTCCCCAATATCCAACGTGAGCCCCCTCTGGCCCAGCGTGAGCCCGTTCCCTCTGCTCCTGTCCCTGTTCCCTGGAGCAGATCCCGACCCTGCCCTGGATCCCTCAGGGAGCTGCAGAGCCAGAAGGTCCCCCCTGAGCCTCCTTTTCTCCAGGCTCAGCCCCCCCAGCTCCCTCAGCCCCTCCTGCTGCTCCAGCCCCTTCCCCAGCTCCATTCCCTTCTCTGGACACCTCCAGCCCCTCCATGTCCTTCTCATCCTGATGGGCCCAGAACTGACCCAGGATTTGAGGTGGGACCTCACCAGAGCCCTGCACAGGGGATGGCACTGCCCTGGTCCTGTGGCCATGCTATGGCTGGTACAAATTGGGCACCATTGCCCTTCTTGGCCAATGATGTGGCAATATTTTAGCCACAGTAATGAAGACTGTGGTGCAAGAACATCCATGTGCTTGACTGACTTGTCTGCCAGAACATCCTCAGGTGTTGGAGGAGTTGGGCATTTCTCCTTGTCCCTGGACACGTTTGCCACTGCTCTGGTTTGTGTGATGTATGATGGGCTGGCCACTGGATTTGAGGTTAATGCTGACTCCATACTCATGGTGCACTTTCCCCTTGAATTGGGAAGTTCCTGCTCATTTCCAGTCCAAACTGGCCCATGATCCACCTTCAGCCCTTGTTCCAGACCCATCTCCCAGTCCCAGTCCCTGCTGATATTTACAGCTGTCACAGGAGCATTTCCCCTTAAAGTAATTATGAACACAAGTGCAGAACAACCTGGGCTGGTGGAATGTGTCACATCCCATGGCAGGGAATGGAATGAGATGAACTTTGAGGTCCTTTCAGCCCAAACTGTTCTACAACTGAACAACCCTCGAATGAGTGTCAGGGCTGGTCTGCCCAGTGTATTCATAGCAGCAAAAATAAAAAGCCATATGCAACCTATAAATGCTTAAAACTTTTCCATCTTCCCTATGCCTGCAGTTCATGCATTTTTATTCCTTAACTCCTGGACCCCTGTTTTACAGCAAGCATCAAAAGAGACAGCCTTGGTTGAGGATCTCTGAGGACACGAGTCTGCTCGGTGTTGTCAAATGTCTCCTCATGCAAACAACTCCTGCCAACAGTGACACCCAGTTCTTCTGTCAGGCTTGGTGACCCTTCCCAGTTTTGTGTCACATTCCAACCATGAAGCTCATATTTAATGTTGAGTCTTTGGCCACCAAGCCCCTACTGAACAGATCTCTCCTTGCAGTCAGCTCTGCTCGAGCAGGAGGTTTTGTCACCAGAGATCCGTCCCAGCCTGAGTTTCCTCAGCAATCCCTGTCCTGTTGGTTTCAGGGCTGTCACTGGACACCACCAGAGGTAACAGCTCCTTTTCTGGCAGTTCCCTCCTCGATGTGAACACTTGCAGCCTCCTTTTATTCACTTTCAGCTCCAGAGCCCAAAGCCATGGCTAATTTATTAGAATCTCCCAGGAAATGAGGTGAATTTAGTCCATGCATGTCCTGCTCATGGTAACACTGCTCCTACCAGTAAATGCTGCTAAATTATCCAGAAATGATTTAGCTTTGGTAAATTGTCTTGTACTTTATCCTTTTCTCCTGCTTCCCTGATTTTATTTATCCTTGTTCCATAACTTGGACATCCAGCTGACATCCTACACTTGTCTGAATATCCTTCCCCCTCTTCCTGACAGAGGTGTTGTATCTGTTACCCTCAGTTATGGGATTATCCCTCACTGGCACAATTGTCATCCCTCGTCCCTCCTGACTTGTCCTTCTGCCTCTGCTCTTGGTGGTCCAGGCAGAAATCAGAGTTTCATTTCTCACTTGAATCCAGCTAAATAAAGTGGCTTCTCCTCAGGTGACATCCTGCCTCGTGCCCCACGCTGATTTACACTGGGAGTCCTGTTAATGTCCTTGCTATCCCCTCGTGGCTGCTGTTAATTGTGGTAAATAAGAGTTTCAGTCCTGCTGACAGGTAACTTGGGATCTATTTTTGCCTCAAGTGTGCAACTGCTCTAATTTTCCTTGCTCCCCTTGCTTTCTCTGGCTTATGTGCCATCTACTATTATTAATTTTAATTTCCTGAGTGAGGCAGGTTCCTGGCCATTCTAAGTTTCCTTTTCAGTTTGTAACCTCTCAAATGTGCCTCTTCTCGCCACTCTCTCTGCCTTTTGAATTTTGAATTTTAAGTACCTGTGCCTCCTCTGCACACAGATCCCAGAGCTGCTTAGTCAGATTCAATAATTCATTTCCTTAGATTTCAAAGTTTGCCTTTCTAAGCTTCCAAACCTTCATTCTAGACCTACTTTTGCCCATTTTGAAATTTAAAGTGAGAAAAGTCGGCTCAGGATCGTACTTTATGCAAATTTTACTACATTTATACCCATAGAGGAACGCGGTGTTATACTCATTTCTGCGAAGAAATCCATCACCTAAAATATCTGAGCCAATATAAGCAGTAATTACCTTTCAATCCATTTTTGAGACATTCAGGTCTCCCATAATTCCCACCAGTGCCCATTCATTTGATAAGTGCATGGAGAGTGATGGTGGTCAGGCTGGGCTGGGGGTGAGGAGGAGGCTGGGGGGACTTTGCTGCCCTCCCACCCCTCCCTCTGGCACTGCTTTGTCCCTGCCACAACATTCCACTTCTCCCCCTCTTGGCTAACACAAAGCACCCCCTCCATCCACCAGCCACACTGATCTCCAGCATCCCTGAGGTTTCTCAGTGCCCGTGAGCCTTTCATGGTGGTGTCACCCTCCCATGGGCACAGTCCTGTTCCTCGTGCTCTGGGAAGGCCCAGCTCAGCAGGGAGGTTGGACCAGATGACCCCACTGTGGCCCCTTCCAACCTTCTGCACCCTGAGATTCAGTGCTGTGGTTGTGAGTCCTGAACGTGATTGTGAATGTGATTTCAAAGTGTCCTTCACAGTTTGGGTCTCCCTCACATTGTCCCCAGGTGTCAGGTCTCTGTCACTTTTGATGGTCTTTGGGTGTTGGGGTCACTTCTGGGCATTGGTTTTTGTGCTGGAGGTTCAAAATCACAGAATCACAGAACCACAGGATGGTTTGGGTTAGAAGGGACCTCTGGAGATTCTCCAGTCCTCTCCCCACCCTGCCCAGGCAGGGTCACCTGGAGCAGGGGACACAGGAACATACCCAGGGGGGATGGAATGTCTCAGGACAGGGAGATTCCATGGTGTCCATGGGCAGCTGTTCCAGTGCTCTGACACCCTCCATGGGAAGAAGTTCTTCCTCAAAAATCTTCTCAGTCCATACACTTGGTCTGTGTCTGAGGCAACGAGGCCTCCTGCTCATTTATCCTCCTGGGAATCATCCATCTTCTCTGAAAGTCAGCTTCCACTTCCTAAGCTCTCTGAAATTGCCTGCTTTTTGATACAAAATTAGAAAGTTTTTGCCTTTTCTGACTCTTCTCACTTGGAAAAGAGGAAACCTTTTCCCAGCTTTCTACAAAGGAATCACAGAATCATGGAAAGGTTTGTGTTGGGAGACAACCTTAAACTCATCCAGTCCCACCCCCTCCCAAGGGCAGGGACACCTCCCACCAGCCCAGGGTGCTCCAAGCCCCGTCCAACCTGGCCTTGGACACTGCCAGGGATGGGGCAGCCACAGCTTCTCTGGGCACCCTGTGCCAGGGCCTGCCCACCCTCACAGCCAACAATTCCTTCCCAATATCCCATCTATCCCTGCCCTCTGGCACTGGGAATCCATTGCCCCCTGTCCTGTCCCTCCATCCCTTGTCCCCAGTCCCTCTCCAGCTCTCCTGAAGTCCCTTTGGGCACTGGAAGGGGCTCTCAGGTCTCCCTGGATCCTTCTCCTCTCCAGGTGAATCCCCCCAGCTCTCCCAGCCATTCCTCACAGGAGAGCTGTTCCATCTTTCTGACCATCCCTCCTCTCTTAAAGGCAGTTTCCATCTCCTAAACTGAATATTACAAAACTAGATAAGTTTTATCTTTTCAGACACTTCTCACTTGGAACAGAGAAGGATTTTCCTCATCTCTCTGCCAAAGTTCTGAAGCCCTGTGTGATCTTTTGTAATTTCATGGTGCAATTTCATGTAATTTCATTTTTACACCCAGTGCAGGGTGAAAGCCATCATGGATAGTGTCAAAGAACCAGAAACATGACAATGAAAATGGTATTTTGATGTAGAATTGATATAAAAAATATTCCCCTTTTCCTGTCACTACTAGGAAAAGAGATCTAAGCCCTAAAATTCCAGAACAGTGGCCAGAGAACTGGGAGAAATGGCTTTTTTTCAAAGCTGGGATGTTCTCCATCCCCCAGCTGGGTGGGCAGAGCACTGGAGACCTGAATGGCTGCAGTTCCTGGCTGGGAATTGTCTACAGGGGACTATCCTTCCCTCAGTGCCTGTTTCTCCTCCCACTCTCCGTCTCTTCCCTTTCCATCACCGTCTCTCAGATGGTTTGGGACGTGTCTGTGCATCCAGCACAACGTGGGCCTGGACTCTGGGGGACCCCCAGGCATCCCCACCCCACACCCAGCCAGAATGGTGCTGAGTGTGGGCACCACAGCCAAACTGCTCCAGCTCAGCATCATCAGCTGTGCCCTGAGAAAAATAACCTTTTCATCAGTCTGATGTGTCAGCTCTGCCTTCCCTCACTGTCACTGGAGATCTGACAAAACCCCTCCTTGTGGTGTTTGATGAGAAACACGATGGCAGCACAGTGTGACTCGTGGGGCTGGGCCAGCAGAACACACTGTCTCCTGTGTCCATCCCACCTGCAGAAGGCTTTGTTCCCTGGTTTTTGGTTTCCAGGCTGCTCCATTCTCTTGGATTGTCTCAATTTAAGCTTAGTTTGGAATGTCTTTGGTTCTGCAATTGTGTTACTTCTGCAGAGGGCACAGGATGGTCCCTTCATCCTATTCAGGGTCCTCTTTGTCACCTGGTACTGGGATATGTCTGGTATCAGTCACACTGGGGATGAATTTCAGACACAACACTTACTGCAAAAACCCCATTGTGAAGGGGCAGGAGCAGGAGGTACTTCATGCAGTCACACAAGCTTCTGGTTTCCCAAAATCCATGTCATTTCACCTGCCAGGACAATGGGGACACAAACTCTGGCACAGTCACTCATGGGTTCTGCACCACAGGGCTGGCCAAAACGTGACTGAACAAGACCTGAGCAATATGTTGGGTTTTTAAGAACTGACTTGCTTAGAGTTTGGGTGGATCAAGAGATTGCCAGAGGTCCTTTCCAACCCTAAGTTTTACTATTATTAAATGAAATTACTACAGAATGACCCTTTTTCATTATTCCTGTCTCAGGTAATAACTCTGACACCTGGGACTGGTTCTCACAGTGCTGACAACCTTCACAAAGAAGGCAGGGCCCCATATTTGCACCATGCCACATTTCTCCTGAAACATTTCTCATCTATGTTTCCAATTTCTCATTTCTTTACTCTGTCAGTGGGCAGTTCCACTGGCACAGGGTGCCCAGAGAAGCTGTGGCTGCCCCAGCCCTGGGAGTGTCCAAGGCCAGGTTGGAGCACCCTGGGCTGGTGGGAGGTGTCCCTGCCCATGGCAGGGGGTGGCACTGGATGAGCTTTAAGGTCCCTCCCAGCCCAAATAAATTCTGGGATTCCTTTTGGGGTTTGTTTGTTTGTAGTTTTATTTTTTTCCCCAATAATTCCCACCTGAATGGGACACCTGAAATAAATCAGATGCTTGGGGCTTTCATGATTGGCTCTAAAAGCTGCTGTGCTTCAGCATCTCCCCAGCTCTCCTGAAGGTAAAACCCTCGTGTACCAGCTCCTCAGTGAATGCTGCTTTGCTTCCTGAGAACTGCAGTGCAGAAAATCCCACAGCTCCTTTCCTCTTTTCCCCAAATTCTGAACATTCTGTTAGCTTAGGTGAACCACGAGAAATTGCAGCAACAAGGACATTTCTCTGTGTGACTTTAAACCTCTGTAAAGCATGAAATCAGTCAGTCATTGTTCCCCAGAGCTCCTGGAGGCAGAAGGGACATTGGACTTTTCCTGAGCAGGGAGATTCCAGCCCAGAATATCCTCAGGTTGTTGGATCTTGAAGGCAGGCTGGAAAAAAAGAAATTACTTTTTGCTCTTATAC
Organism: Campylorhamphus procurvoides; assembly: GCA_013396655.1. Classification (NCBI taxonomy): domain Eukaryota; kingdom Metazoa; phylum Chordata; class Aves; order Passeriformes; family Dendrocolaptidae; genus Campylorhamphus; species Campylorhamphus procurvoides. The sequence goes on from WBMV01008604.1 coordinate 94,152, forward strand.
TTTTTGAGATAAAATCTGGATGGTTTGCTGTTGTTGTTTTTAACAGCAGTTTCTTTGGGTATAAGAAAATCCATTTGAAACTTAAGGACAGTTCAGAATCTTGTTACAAGGACAGGTGAACATCTGCTATTTCCTATATTTTAAATTTTTGTTTTGCATTGACAATTTATTTAACATAGTTTCTAATATTTAATTAAAGACCACAACAACACTGGCTCCCTGAGAAAGCCCTTTTCTTACCTCTGCTCCTCTGGGGGAAAACCTTCCTTTACATTTCCTTGGTTTGTATCTTTTAATGCAATCAGTTCCTATGAATCATTTCCCTTTCTCCTCTGTCTATTTATTTTCCTTAAGCCTTTTACGAGGGACCTTATAAAAAGTGTTTTCAAAGCCCAAGTAAATGACATGCACTGAGGTCACCTTGCTCTCCCCTTTCACTCACTTTTCAGGTTAACAAGACACACTTTTGCCTTCAGAAGCTCTGATGGTTCGACCCACTCAGGCTGCTCTGAGTTTATCTAAAGGCTGTGTTATTTGATTCTTAATTAGACTGTTTCTCTGGGACTGCCGTTCCTGACACCAGTGGGCAACTTTTTAATCTTCCCAGTAATTGCTGGGGGAAGGACAGAGGGACTGATGCAAAGTCCACTGGAAAAGCAGCCTCAGGAACTGCTTTAGAACCCGAGTGGAAATACCTTCTGGTCCTGGTTAGCAGCTCCTCTCACAGTTCCACGGGTTTGTTTCTAATGGCTGGAAGTTCTTTCAAGGCCATAATCTTATTTTCTAACAAAAAAACCAAATCAAACCAAAACATCCGAACAAACCAACCAAACAAGAATAAAACCTCAACCAACAACATAAAAGAGACAAAGAAAAAACCAAGGCTGGAAAAAACCAAACAAAAACCAACAATAAACAAACAAAACCACCACAAAAATACCCCAAACAAGGAACACAAAGCTCAAGAAAAAAAGGGTTCTGTTTGCAAAGTACAATTACTTTTGGCATTATTCTTCCTGTAGCCTCAGTGACTCTTTTATGTGGTTTTTCATGTGTTTTCCTTCCTCTTCTCATACCCAGGTGCACTTTTTGTTGGCAGAAATCTCCTCCTTGTCACATTTCTCAAACTGCACAGGTTTTTGGGGGACTGAATACCAAAAACACCAAGGTAGCCCCAGCCCCTGCACACCCAACTCCTCAGTGAGAGGAGGTGACTTCCTGCATGCAGTTTTCCCACCTGGAAGGTGTGACACCCTTGGGAAGGTGTGACACCCTTGGGAAGGTGTGATACCCTTGGATTTGCTGTCTCCTGTACTCTCTAGGGCCATGGAATCCCTGAGGCTGGAAAGCTCTCCACGATCACCAGTCCATGAACTGCCGTGGTCACCTCTGAATGTCCCCAAGTGTCACATCCTCATGTTTTCCAAACCCTTCCAGGAGAGGTGACTCCAGCAGAGCCCTGGGCAGCCTGTGCCATGACCTGCCTGTGCCCACGCCTGACCACCCTTGCCATGAGAAAGGTTTTCCTGATATCCAGCCTGAATTTCCCCCTTGCACAAGCTGGGGCCGCTTCCTCTTGTCCTGTCCCTTGTTCCTGGGGGAGCATCTTCTGCCTAACAAAGGACAGGGGAACAGCATGTGAAGAATCCAGATTTTACATGAACCAAACTATACTTTTCCATTTGCCATTTTCACACTTTTATGCTTAAAGCTCTGGATGAAGAGTCTGCAAACATAAAACCCCCGTAGCTGAAGGTGTTATTTGCATAACTCACTCTGTGGGGCTGTGCAGGACCAGGCACAGGGGCCGGAATGTGCAGCTGAAACAACTTTAACCCACAGCTTTGAGTTGCAAGTCCCGGTTTCTGGCTCAGTTCCAGGCACAACCACATTCCAAGCAGGATTTCCCAGCCAGAAGTGTCTGTCAAGGACAGGTTGCTTTGCTCGCCTGGGGGATCACCACCCCTCTGAGGCTCAGATGTTGGTATTCCTTCCCTAATCTCTTGTAAGGAAAATTGCAGAGGGATATTTGGTAGGGGTGGAAAAGGGTAAGGGGTGGATGGGCACCACCAAAGAGCTCAGCCAGGCCCACTAGGGAAGGGGGTCTGTGCAGGAAAGAGCAGCACAAGGATGCCCAGAGCAACTGTGGCTGCCCCACCCCTGGAAATGGCCTGGACATTCCAAGGCCAGGTTGGAGAGGGCTTGGAGCAACCTGGGACAGTGGGAGGTGTCCCTGCCCATGGCAGGGGGTGGAACAGGATGAGTTTAAGCTCCCTTCCAACCTGAATTATTCTGGGATTCTGGGATTCTAAGAAGGAGAAGACATTAGGGGGCAAGACAGGTCTTAGAGCATAAACCCCATCTTTCCCTAGGGGATCACGATGGATTGGAGCTCCAGGAACCACAGGGATGTGTTGGACATTTTGCACAAAGTTCTGCCAGTGGCTTCCCTGGCTTTGGGCTGGGCTTTTCACCTTCTGCAATTGTCTGCTGCAAAGACAACTCCTTTGTGGGGCAGGGAAAGGATCAGAAACCCAGGGGGGACAAGGGGACTGTACAGGAGTTCCCCACCTCATTCTGTCATTGCACAATCACAGGATATGCTGTGTTGGAAGGGACCCACAGGGATCATCCAGTCCAGCCCTCAGCCCTGCTCAGGACCATCCCCAAGAGTCACCCCCTGTGCCCCAGAGGATCATCCAAACCCTCCTGGAGCTCTGGCAGCCTTGGGGCTGGGAGCATTAGGTAGGACCTTTCATTATTCTCAGTTTGAGGAAGTTTTGGGCAGTGGGAAGGACACCCTTGCTGAACCTGTGCTTTGTCCCATATGCTATCACACATCATGATGTTTTCCTTCACTTTACATTCTTTAACCTTTGAATATTTCTCCTTTTCACAAGTGTTTTCTCTTTTCCTGCCTTCCCTCTTTGTGTCCAATGCTGATTTTTTGGCTCCTTGAGCACCTTTCTCCATTCCCGCTGCTCCTCCCCTGTTTTGCCTCCCTTGCCTTGATGGGTGAAGTGGCAACATGTCATTACACCACAAACTGCAGCGATTCTGCGTGGCCAGAGCAGCTCCAGCAGAGCTGCAGAGCAAGGGGACACCACCCCTGGCTCCCCCTGGGACTCTGCCTGTCGCAGTTCCTCGCTCTGAAGGTTCTGATGCTGCCAGGAGCAATTTCATCTCCTCGGCCCCCACCCATCTCCTCTGCCCCCAGACCCTGCAGGGACCCAAGTCCAGCCACCCCCTTCACCTTGTCCCATCTGGCTGTCCCACATTCCTCTTTCCTCAGAGCCCTTCCCTTCCTTCCAGCAACAGGAGCTCCTGCTGTTTCACTCCCCACCTCCCAGGTGGCTTGGGCTGGACTATTGAAAAAGGAAAAGCTCTAAATAACAGGAGGAGAGGGGGAATACCCAACAATCTCTGAAAAGGAGACATTTAAGGGATCAGAAAATTGATAAAGGGTTTTAAGGGCCTCAGTGAAAAATCCACAGCTGCAGTCAATAGAGCAAAGTTGGTTTTCAAGTACATTAGAAGCCAAAATTCTAGTAATGAGACAGATCCAGTGCAAGATGGGGGTTTGCTCAACAAGGAGGCAAGAAGTAAGTGTGTATTGTGTGCATGTTTTGCTCAATATTTTGGATAAAAATAGGCTGAAAAGCAACATATTGTATATGAGATTACTTTTTTGTTGGTCAAGTTCATGTCTCTAATAGAGAGTTCTTAGAGAACTGATTTTGTATTAATGGCCACAGTGGTAGAAAAACTGGCAGGATGTGATACTGCTAAAATCCCAATAACATTAGACTTGGGCCAGGTTGGACAGGGCTTGGAACAACCTGGGTTAGTGGAAGGTGTCCCTGCCCATGGCAGGGGGTGGAATGGGATGAGGTTTAAGGCTCTTCCAACTCAAACCATCTGTGATTCTATGATTTAAACCCGGCTGACATTTCAAAGCCTAATTCTCCAAAGAAGAATGTGTAGGAGTTTCTGCTGGATGCATTCATGGCTCAGCCCTGTGATCTGGGTGTTAGAGCTGGGATGGTGGGGGGTGAATCCCAGGCTGGAGTGCCAATGACACAGCCATGGGCAGACATGAGCAGAAAGGACCACACAACATGGGGCAAAGTCTGGTGAAAACCATTTTTATGCAGGGAGATTTACACACCTGGTGATGAGGAGGGGGCACTGGTCCCTCCTGGTGATGAGGAGGGGGCACTGGAGTGTTGGTCCCAGCAAGCAGCCAAACCCCTGCCCAGCAGCTCCCTCACTGCTTCCCACACAAGGGCAGGAGAAGGTTTGGAAGGTCAGGGGCTGAGACAAAGACAGAAGATCACTTAGCAGGTATCATAGAAATCACCACAGAAATCACAGGAGGGGTTGGGTTGGGTCGGAGGGACCTCAAAGATCATGGAGCTCCAATGTCCCCACCAAGGGCAGGGATGTCCCCCATGGATCAGGCAGCTCATGACCCCGTTGTTGTGGACTAAACAGATTCAACTTGGGGAAATTAGTTTAATGCCAGAGTATATAAGAAAAGTATATAAAACTATAAATATCTATTATTTTTATATGTTAATTATTGATTTAGGAATTGGGAATCAAAAATACAAATATAAATCCACATAGATGGTCCATAAATGACCTTCCCTCCCCCCTTTCCCAGAACTGACTTTACTCCAACCTGTCCCTGTTGTTGCCGCCAAATGTTACCCCCAACCCCTTCCTGACAGAACAGGCAGTGCAGGATTGGGGTGCAGTTCTCACTCCAAACCTCTGCTCCAGTGTGGGTCCTTCTCTGGCTGTACTTCCTGACGGGAATGTCCATCTGCTCTGGTGCAGCTCCCCCATGGGCTGCAGGGCACACCTGCTCTGCCCTGGAGCTCCCACCATGCTACCAGAACCTTGTCACAACACCCACTCAGAAACCTGTTAAAAGGGGGTCTCTCTTTCAAAACTGTGATTTGGGATCAGAGTGGGGGAAAAGAGATTCATTTGCAAGTCTCTGCAAAGCTGGTTTGAGGGCACAAAGAAACAAAAATTTGCTCCTGGGTTCATTTGGTTTAGCCCAATTGACAAATTTTTCCAAGTCCAGTCTGAAACTGTTTAGATTTTCTGATCCTAGAACCATCCATCAGTGCAGACAGGTCTTGTCCACTATTATTAATGTTCAACTCCTTCTTCCCCCATACTCATCCCTCATCATGACAATGTTCTTCTGGCTAAATTTCCAATGGACTCCAGCTCTGTGGGGTGCAGCACTTCCCAGACCAGTTCCAGGGATGGAATGTGAAAGGCTGAATGGAAGGGTTCTGCAAACATTAGGGCAAAGACCAAAAGGCAGGATGAGAGAGCAGGGTTTGTGACACGGATGATGCTGAGCACAAGGATGTCCATGGCCCTGAACTGGAGATGACAATGACACAGGTTGTGTGGAGTTTCTTCCACATGAGTTCACGTGTCCATCCAAGAGCAGCACTTTGGCAACTTGTGAAATTGGGATTTGGAGCATGAAACTTATTCCTATGTTTAGACACTTGGACCTCTGTCTTCTTACGAGACACGTCTGGCTGTGTCGTGTCCTGCAGCCAGAGCACCTGCCCGAGAGACAGAGGGCAAATCCCACCTCCCAGCTGAAATCCATGGGATAACTGCAGTTATCTGGGGAAGGGAGGACTGAAGTGCCTCCCCCCATCACCCTCACTCACTGGGAGTGCTGGAAAAGGAGCACAAATACACTGTGTGTGTTTTGAAACTGAGCATAAACCCCACAGGTGTGTGGAACAGGCAGGAAGGAAACCTGCTGGAAAAACTGTGCCATGAGGTTCTGCTCTGACTGCTGGGGTGTTTTACATCTGACATTTGCGGGGGGGAAGTTAAAAGAAACCCAAGATCCAGAGAGCAGGGCATAGACAGCTTCCCTGTGGGATGAGCTTGGCTCAGTCTGTGCTGGGGGGTGACAGCAAGGCACGTTCTGCACAGCCAGATCCCCGACCAGCAGCACCAGCTGCCCAGTTTAGGGCCAGGGAAGCTGTGACTGGAGTGTGTGCCATGGGATGTCTCTGTGTGGCTGCTCACATGTTCAGTGCTGGGCTCTGACCCCCTCATTGTGCCCAGCACAGGGCCTGGGCTTCAGGGAACCCACCCCTGATCCCTCTGGGAGCAAACACTGGGAATACATCCAGGTATCCCCTCCTGCTAATGGAGAAACTGCCCCTGCTCAGCCATTTCCAGCAAGGCTTATCCTAAAGGTGAATCTTAAGTAAGGTCATGGCATGAATGTAAAATAGAACATGGTGGTTTGGATCCATCTATTCTCTTTTGAACTTCCCTACCTCTCTCTGTTGTGTGGCACAACAATGGAAATTGCCAGCTTCCATGTGCAGTGAGGTGATTTTCTCTGCTGTAGCTCTGTTGCCACCTGTGCCCACAGCAAAGCACCACTGGAGTCAGCAGCACCATTCCCTGCTCCCTCAGTTGTTTGTTTCCCATCACACTGAGACACTGTCCCCAAAAACAGGCAAGAGGAGCCCTGCTCAGGCAGGAATGGTGCAGACTGTGGGACACCTGGGTTCATACCATCTTCTGCCTGAGCCTTTGAGCCTGAATCCCACCCCAGCCTGCCTGACACCAGGGGACAGAGAACATTTCTTTTGCAACCATTTGCTGTTGACATACAAGGGGGTACAGGAATAAATGTGTCACTGACTCAGTGAGAAAACCTGGAGAAAAGGAGGCTCAGGGGGAACAAGGAATGGGACAAGAGGAAACGGCCTCAAGTTGTGCTGGGGAAAGTTTAGGTTGGATTTCAGAGAAAACCCAGGAACCAACCCTGCCCTGTGCAATCAGGGGGAACCAAGCCCAGGAACCAACCCTGCCCTGTGCAATCAGAGGGAACCAAGCCCAGGAACCAATCCTGCCCTGGCATCCAGAGGGAACCAAGCCCAGGAACCAACCCTGCCCTGTGCAATCAGAGGGAACCAAGCCCAGGAACCAACCCTGCCCTGGCATCCAGAGGGAACCAAGCCCCCAGAGCTGCACCCCGTGTGTCCCTCCTGGCTGCCAGCACTCGTGCAGGCACAGCCATGCAGGAGATCTGTGTGTGTCCCCAGCATGCCCCGATGCCACCTGTGTGCCCTGGCAGCCCTGGCAGCCCTGGCAGCCCTGGCAGCCAGAGGTCACCCCAGCCCAGCCCAGCCCAGCCCAGCCCAGCCCAGCCCCAGCTCTGGCTCCGTCCTGGCTTTGCTTTTGCAGCCCCTCCAAGGCGCTGCCTCTGCACGGTGAGTTTATGAATGTGACATATCATTCAATATCGTGGACCATAAGCCACTCTGTTGCCATGGCGACTGCATCCTCAGCCCCATTGCTGGGGCTCCTCAGGTCTGCTTGGTATTCACCTTGACACCTTGGCAGGAGTCCTTGGGGAAGCACATTGAGTGTGAAACCCCCTCGTGCTCACGGGACGAGGCGATTCCTGCCCAGCCGTGCCATGGGCTCAGTGCCACGAGAGGGGCTCCAACCCCGAATCCCAGCCATCCTCGCCTTCCCTCTCCCCCTGCCCGGCTCCTGAGCTGCAATCCCAGCCTGGCCAGAGCCTGGGCTCCTCTCTCATCACAAATGCTGCATTCTCGGAGCTCTGCCCAGGCTCCTGCTGGACGAGATGGGATTAGGGCTGGGTGTGAAATATCGACCCCAGCTAACACCATTTCCCCGTCTTCTGAGCCCAGGAGGTGGCTGGCTCTCCTTACTTTGAGCCTTCCTTCTTTCTTGTCCAATTATTCCTTTTTCTTCCTCATTTTCTGGGCCAGGCATTAAGCTTTCTGATTCACCATCCTTCCCAGGGATTTTTCCTTGGAACTTTTCCTTACACATTGTCACTGCTCCTGTGTGTGTCTCGCCACTGGTTGATCCACTGCCCACACTGTCGCAGTTTCCTAATTCCTGCCATCTTATGGGACTGGCATTTCTGTACACAGCTGCCAAATTCTGTCCCTGGCTCCTTCCATAAATCAGAGAAGGATCACAGGGCACCTTAAGGGTAAAAAATGACATTTAATAGCAGGCAAGTTGCCCAGTCAGGCAAATTAGGGTTGTCCTGTGTAGAGCCAGGAGTTGGACTCAGTGATCCTTGTGGGTCTCTTCCAGCTTAGGACATTCCAAATATGAAGATTTTAAATTTTCAGGTGACATGGTAAATGGGAACGGCGAATAAATTCATTTTCAGCCATTCCCCAGCCTTTCCCAACAGCTATTAATGGTGGCACCGGGGTCCTTCTGCTCTCATCATCTCAGGTGTCTCTCCAGCACTCCTACCCACAGATAATTTGAGCTTGCCTAATGATGAGTCCCCACTGGAGATTTCCAGAGCTTCCAAAACCAGTCTCAGAGTAAGAGAATGACAGAGCTTTGTACAGTCTTGCTGAAGGTCAGTGACACTCCGGAACAAGGAAGACTTTGGGCTCTTGGGAATGTCTTCTTTTCTTAGTGTGGGAGTTGGCAGTGTTGGGATAATGGCTGAACTCGATGGTCTTAGAGGACTTTTTCCACCTAAATGATTCTGTGAAAGATCTCACCTGATTTCCTGTGTCCTCTTCATTTGAGACCTTGTTATATGGGAGGACTCCATGGAAAGCCTATAAACCACATGGGATCTGTGACAGGTGTCAGGAAGCTGCAGCAGTGGAGGTTTAGGCTGGATATCAGAGAAAATTTCCTCATGGAAAGGGTGGTCAGGCCCTGACCCAGCTGCCCAGGGCAGTGGTGGAGTCCCTATCCCTGGAAGGGTTCAAAAAACAAATGGATGTGGCACTTGGGGACGTGGGTTGGTGGTGGCTTTGGCAGTGCTGGGTTAATGGTTGGACTTGATGATCTCAGAGGGCTTTTCCAACCTTGATGATTCTGTGAAAGGCGGGGGGGCTTCTGTTCCCTGGTTTGGAGCACAGCACCGATGCCAAGCACCACTTTTGATTATCCCTTGTTTGGAGACTTTGAGTCCTGCATGCCTAAAAAACACTCTTTTTTCCCTTCTGAAGCAGAAGGGTGTCATTCCATTTGCTCCTCAGCACACAAGAAACTGGGATACTAGGCACAATAACCATAAGAATGGCACCAAACATATTGTGTTGCCCACAGTGCATGAGTTATCCACAGTTCTGTGGCAGCAGGAGCAGCTGGATCAGAAGGAGGACCGTGGGGGGAGGGCAGAGAATGTTTGATTAATTCTCAGAGTCTCACACGAGCCCTGGCCCTGCTCAGCCACAGAGGTGGTGAGAGGACCAGTGCTGGCAGAGGAACAATTTCTGCTCAGCATCGAGGAGCTGGGGCTGTCCTGTGCTGTCCTCACATCCTCTCTCTCCTCCTGTGATGTTTGGGCTGCTGCAAAGCTTTGCAGTTAGCTGGGAAATAATCAAGGAAACCTTTTTCATAGGAGTTGCTATTTGAGCCCTACAAAAATCTCGTGCCTTTGATAGTGCTCTCCCCAGGAAGGTGTCCGAGGGCAGGAGAGCCTCCTCTGCTCTGTGCCTGTGTCTGCTCAACCAGCAGGGGAGACCAGGCTGAAGGCTGATTTCCAGCTCAGGAGAAGGGAATTATACATGAGCTTCCCTCCCAGGCAGCCCCCTCTACCCTTCTGTGCTGCTGCTCTGTCAGTTCTCCTTCTTTCTGCCTCTCACAGGCTTCAACCTATGCTGCATTTTACTCATATTTCACCCATCCCAGGGTTGTGTTCCTGTATCATCCTGCATCGTGGGACTCTGAATTCCCCAGTCTGACAACAGAGCACTTACAAGGGAGCTCTGCTCCTCACCACTCCCCAGCAGAGCACCCTCCTAGCAGCTGGGACCCGTCCTGGGGAAGGGCAGCCCTGGATTTGGGGATTCCAAGCAGCTTTTTTGTGAATTTTCACATTTTCTGCCTATTGGGCTTTTCTACAAGACACTGGTGCTGCCCCCACCTCCAGCTAAGCTTTAGTGAGCCCCAGAGCCAACCCTGGCACCCCTGAGCTCCAGCTTAAGGGGGATGTCATAAATCCAGGCAAACACAAATTTCAGACATATCTGTGCTCAGTCCTGGCAGTTGGGCCACCCCCACACTGACCATGAGGCTACTGTGAGTCCCACCCCACACGACTCCCTTCCCCTGAGTCCTGCACCATAGAACTCAGAATCATGGAGTGCTTTGAAAAGGACATTAAAGATCATCTCATTCCACCCCTTGCCATGGGCAGGGTCACCTTCCACTAGCCCAGGTTGCTCCAAACCCCATCCAACCTGGCCCTGGGCACTTCCAGGGATGGGGCAGCCACAGCTTCTCTGCCCAACCTGTGCCAGGGCCTGCCCACCCTCACAAGGAGGAATTCCTTCCCAATATCCCATCTAACCCTGCCCTCTGTCAGTGGCAAGTCATTTCCCTTGTCCTGTACCTCCCAAATCCGTCTCCAGCTCTTACAGGCCCTTCAGGGACCTTCAGGGTAGGAAAGTGCCTGTCCTTGCTCCATGCTGTCCATGGCAGGCTGTGGATGGACCCTGGGGCTCAGCACTGGCAGGGTGGGAGCACCTTGGGATGGCAGTGGCTGTGGGGCCACAACAGCCACAGGCAGGACAGGGGAGCTTTGCTTCTCCCCTGGAAAAGGGAAGGGCTGGGAGGGCTGGGAAATTCTTGCTGAACCCTTCTCTAGTGGCTCATAACTCTTGAAATACTTTGTGTACATCTGAGAACACTTGATCTTCCCTGATACCACCAGATTATCAGGAGCTGTCAGATTTCATGGCAGGGGTGAGCAGGGAAGGGAAGCAGGTTGTGAAGGCTGAGGTGTCTCTGCCTGGACCGGTCTGACCTGTGATGGGATGGGAGATTGGGATGTGCTGTCACAGGGCTTGATCCCTGTCCAAGACAAGGTTTGAGCAATCACTCGAGGGCGTATTTGAGCAAACAGAGCCGTCCTGGACTCAGGCCAGTCTCTGGGGCTGCCTGGGAGAGCTGTTCCTGCAGAGATCACCGGGATGCCGGAGGCACTTTGGGATGGCAGGATGAGCAAAAGAGGCTGTAACACCCTCCCCACCCCCTGCAAGCTTCTGGACATGGTTCTGCTCCCAGCAGGACATCCAGCAATGCCTCACTGCCTGGGAGATACTTGATTGTAAAGCCAGACCCTTCACACAGACTCTGCCAAGGATCCCCTTCACCCACCCACCCTGATAACACCCCCCAAATCCCAGCAGCTGCCTTCGTGCATTCAGACCCAAAAACTGATCCCAGGTGGCACAGACACACAGCACAGTTTTGTCACTCCTCTTCCAACCCTTGCTCTTCACTCCATCAGCTCCTTCTCTAGGACTTCATTCCTACAAAGACTTGCCAGTTGGAACCACAGGAAGACATGGATGTTCCTGCCATCACAGCCTCCCCTGTGAGGCAGGAAAACAGGGTCAGGCAGAGCCCCTGGCAGGGATGTGCTGTGTAGTCAGAACTAGGGATGGTCCCTGCATGATATGGCAGTTCCTGCTGGCACAGGAACAGCTGGGAGCTGTCAGGAGAGGAATGTGAAATTTGTAGGAAATGTGGGGAACGTGTTCCCAGAGGGGGATCACCTGGTGCCTTCATTTGGCTGAACTTGTCCCAGAAATGACTGAGAGTGGTGCAATCCTTCCATTCCTGCCAGCCCAGGGCCATGCAGGATAACGAACCAGAAGCCCCTGGATCAGTGCTGTGTCACACCCCCTGTCACACACGCTCTGGGTGACACACGTGGGTCAGACACCTGTGAGGAAGAGCTGTGAAGATGCATCTGCAGGGGCTGAGGAGAGCAGTCTGCCCTACACCTTGGCTTTTACCTTCTCAGAGCCACAAAAAGGTGAAAAAACCCCTCTGGGGACCTCAGCTGTCTGATCTGTCCCCAGGGCTGACTTCAAAGTCAAAGCAAATTGCCCAGAGAAGCTGTGGCTGCCCCAGCCCTGGAAATGTTCAACACCTGGTTGGATGGGGCTTGGAACAACCTGGTCTAGTGGGTGCTGTGGGTGGGTTGGAAGTAGATGGTCTCTAAGATCCTTTCCAAACGAGGTTTTTCTATCATTCTGTGTTTTCTCCCAACCTTGCCAAGTCAAGTTTTGAAAACCTCCAAAGCCAGAGATTTCTGACCACACCTTTGCTACAGAATTTCCCATCAGGCCAAACAGACCCAGGCCCCTCACTGGACTTTGCAGGCTTTTTTGGCATCCCTCTTGTACCAGAGTGCCCTCAGACGAACCACAGTTCTCACTGGTGCACTGAGGATACTGTCTAGTCCACCAGCATTGCTACTGCACCTCCCACCCAAGAGGCAACCCTCAGGAGGGCTGTTCTGGGAGCAGGACTGACTGCCAGGGGACCAGAGTAGAAGTCACCAGCCAGAAGCAAAAGATGGTCTGGAGGAGATCAGATCACTATCTGTAAACATTTCAGGGGACTCAATAGCTGGGGAAGAGCTTTTCAAGCAGTTGGATGGTGGTGGAGAAAGAAAAGACAGGGATGGATTCACAGGCCATCTAAGTTTAGACTGGAAACTTGAGGTGGTGGAAGGGGCAGTGACAGGAACAGCCTGGAGAAACTCCCAGTTTCATGTTAGGAGGGAGGAAATTTCACAGGAGGTAGAAAAAAGATGGCAGATTCCAAAGAGAGCTGCCTGGAAGCAGGTGGTACCCTGGAGAAAATGGGCTGGGTTGCCATGGGTGGGTGGGAGCTGACAGGATTCATTGACAGACACCCAGATGACTCAACAGAGCCAAACATGCCCCGTTTGGCCCAGGTTACCCACACCTTCCACACCAGGAGTGTGAGCTCCTGGATAATCTGGCTGCCTTAGAGCTGCATCAGGTCAGTGTGGGCTCGAGAGACCCAGCACAAATATGGGAATTTGGGGTTTAACAGTTTTCTCTGAGCCTGTGAGATGAGAATTTGAGGTAAGAAAACTGAAAGGATATTCCATGGGTCAATGGGGTGATTCTGGTCACTTCCCCAGCTGCAGATTTGGAGATTCAAAGTGGGGGCAAACAGGAGAAGAATGAGAGAATCAAAGGCACATCTCCAAGGCTACCTTAAAAAAAAATCAAGTGTATATATATAAAAGGAAAGGATTTCATCCACCTGCTTGCATTTTCCTTGGTGCTTCTTTCCCATCGCTTTGATAAGCAAGACACTTAAAAAACTGTTATGGAAGAAATTTCCTTCCCCCAACAACCACTTTCCCTTATCAATTCCCCTCAAATGAGAAGATTATTTAAAAAAATAACAGAGAAAGAAAGAAAAGAAAGGAGAGAAGCCGCAAAGGTTCCTGTGATTTAACAAGGCCATTGTGGGCTGCATGAAAGCGAGTGAGGAACCCACGGGCTGGCTTTGATCGGAGCCTTTGAAAACGTGAGCGCTGAAAAACAGCCCTGCCCCGATGAAAGGGGAGAGCAGGACTCGTCCCACGGAGCCGGCTCTGCCACGGTCACCTGTGGAGGGGCTGACGGGCAGGGCAGAGGAAGGAAGGGCTGGGGGGCCCCTCTGCTCTGGGCAGGAGGTGTGAGCGGGGCGGGTGTGAGCAGGACAGGTGTGAGAGGGGCAGGTGTGAGCAGGGCAGGTGTGAGAGGGGCAGGTGTGAGCAGGGCAGGTGTGAGCAGGACAGGTGTGAGAGGGGCAGGTGTGAGCAGGGCAGGTGTGAGCANTGGGACAGGTGTGAGTGGGGCAGGTGTGAGCAGGACAGGTGGGGTGAGCAGGGCAGGAGGTGTGAGCAGGACAGGAGGTGTGCGCAGGGCAGGTGTGAGTGGGGCAGGTGTGAATGGGGCAGGTGTGAGCAGGACAGGTGGGGTGAGCAGGGCAGGAGGTGTGAGCAGGACAGGAGGTGTGCGCAGGGCAGGTGTGAGTGGGGCAGGTGTGAATGGGGCAGGTGTGAGCAGGACAGGTGGGGTGAGCAGGGCAGGAGGTGTGAGCAGGACAGGAGGTGTGCGCAGGGCAGGTGTGAGTGGGGCAGGTGTGAATGGGGCAGGTGTGAGCAGGACAGGTGGGGTGAGCAGGGCAGGAGGTGTGAGCAGGACAGGAGGTGTGCGCAGGGCAGGTGTGAGTGGGGCAGGTGTGAATGGGGCAGGTGTGAGCAGGACAGGTGGGGTGAGCAGGGCAGGAGGTGTGAGCAGGACAGGAGGTGTGCGCAGGGCAGGTGTGAGTGGGGCAGGTGTGAATGGGGCAGGTGTGAGCAGGACAGGTGGGGTGAGCAGGGCAGGAGGTGTGAGCAGGACAGGAGGTGTGCGCAGGGCAGGTGTGAGTGGGGCAGGTGTGAATGGGGCAGGTGTGAGCAGGACAGGTGGGGTGAGCAGGGCAGGAGGTGTGAGCAGGACAGGAGGTGTGCGCAGGGCAGGTGTGAGTGGGGCAGGTGTGAATGGGGCAGGTGTGAGCAGGACAGGTGGGGTGAGCAGGGCAGGAGGTGTGAGCAGGACAGGAGGTGTGCGCAGGGCAGGTGTGAGTGGGGCAGGTGTGAATGGGGCAGGTGTGAGCAGGACAGGTGGGGTGAGCAGGGCAGGAGGTGTGAGCAGGGCAGGTGTGAGGAGCTGGAGCTGCAGCCACCGCCCCTCCGCGCTCCCCGCACCTCGTGGGCAGGAGGAGGGACGGGATTCCTGGTGTGCGTGGGAGGCAGAGCGAGCTGCGGGCTCTGCGGGCTGGAGAAGCCTCCTCTGGCCATCACAGAACCACAGACTGCATGAGCTGGAAGGGACCCACAAAAATAATCGAGTCCATCCCTCAGCCCTGCAAGGATCATCCCCAAGAGTCACCCCCTGTGCCCCAGAGCATCATCCAAACCCTCCTGCAGCTCTGGCAGCCTCGGGGCTGTGCCCACTGCCCTGGGGAGCCTGGGCAGTGCCCACCACCCTCTGGAGGAAGAACCTTGTCCTGAGATCCAACCTGACCCTGCCCTGACACAACTCCAGCCCTTCCCTGGGTGCTGCCCCTGGTCCCCACAGAGCAGAGATCAGTGCCTGCCCCTCCCCAGGGAATTGTCTCTGCAATGAGGTCTCCCCTCAGTCTCCTCTTCTCCAGCTGAACACCCCAAGTGCCCTCAGTGTCCTCACACACTTCCCCTCCAGGCCCTGAACCATCTCCATGTCCCTCCTTTGGACACTCTGCAGTGGCTTCAGATCATCCCTATATTGTGTCCCCCCAACCTGCCCCACTATTGCAGGTGAGGCCGCCCCAGTGCAGAGCAGAGCGGGACAATCCTCTCCCTCTCCTGACCGGCCATGCTGGGCCTGATGCCCCCCAGGACAGGGATGTCCCTCCTGGCTCCAGGCACTGCTGACTCGTGGCCAACTGGCCACCAACCAGGACCCCCAGGGCCCTTTCCTGGCACTGCTTTCCAGCATCTCATTCCCAGTCTGTCTGTCCATCCGGGGTCACCCCGTCCCAGGGGCAGAATCCAGCACTTCCCCTGGTTGAACTTCCCATGGTTGGTGATTGTCCATGGAGCAGCTGAGAATGATCCCATTCCATCTGATGAGCTCCACAGGCTTGCAGAGGGTGCAGAGTACACAGTGAGAAGGCACTACTCAGAGGTTACACTGTGCACAGTCAGGTGCACTACTCAGAATGCATTGCACATAGTGAGTTACGTTACTCAGAAGATCACTGCACGCAGTGAGATGCATTACTCACAGGATGCACAGCACTGCAGACTGTGTTACTCACAGGTTACACTGCACACTTGCACTGCTCACAGGATGCACAGCATGGAGGAAGCTCATGACTGTGGGGAGCTTTGGGGCCCAGAAGAATGCCCAGGTCCCTTGAAGCTGGAGCTGGCTGAGGTACAGAACACATGGCTGGGGGCTGTGGTGGGAGGGAGGAATTACAGACATCACTGGTGTATCCCATGGTGAGAATTGTCCCTTCTTCACAGCTCAGCCTTTCTGCTCGTGGGCAAACCCCAAGGAGACATGGACATGCTGGGGAGTCCCATAAGGGACATGAGGATGACAAAGGGACCAGAGCCCCTCTTGCGAAGAAAGTCCGGGAAAGCTGGGACTGCTCAGCCTGGGAAGTTCAGGAGGATCTTATCAGTGTTTATAAACACCTGAAGGGAAGGTATCAAGAGGACAGAGCCACAGATGGGATGAACTGGGGACATCCCGCTTGAGCAGAGCTCAGAGTGTGAGACCAGGTCCCAGACCAAAGTGTTCAGAAAATCCCCCAGGGGAGGAGTGCAGGGCTGGGCAGTCTCACAGAACCTGGGGCTTGCAGCTTTGGGGCAGCTGAACTCTTGACTTGGAAGGCAATGTCTTCTTTCTAGTCCTTCCTGAGAAACCTATTTTCGAGATGAATGGTACATGTAGATACCCTTCAGTCTGACTGTGCTGTCCTGCAGGAACACTCCAGGTGGGCGCACAGCTCCCACCAAGACTAGTAGTGGATGCCTTAGGGTGGCTACAAGAACAGACTAAAACTATTCTTTAAACCTCCTCATTGTATTCTCTGCATCTGGAACTTATGGATTTTTTAAAGAATAGGTGGCAGTTATTCTTTTATTAATCCATCCAATCACCTTTCCAACCCAAGACAACTTTCAGCAACCAAGGCCCCCTGTGGTGATGATTTGTGCATATTAATGACATATTGCACTGGGCCACTCAGGGTTGCTGGGGAGAGACTCCACCAGCACATCTCTGCACTGGACTGGGCTGGCAAATCCTCAGTGAACCATCAGAAAATCACAGAACCACAGACTGGTTGAGGCTGGGAGGGATTTCTGGAGGTCATTTGGAACTCTGGAGGTCAGTTGGTCCAACATCCTCTGCCAAAGCAGGGCCACCTATGGCTGGTTACCCAAGATGATTTCCAAATGACTTTTCCTTATGTCCAAGGATGGAGAATCCATGGCCTCCCTGGGCAACCTCTGCAGTTAAAAGTGCCAAGTCCTTGTCACTGGCAGTGACAAATCCTGCTTAGAAACATCAGGTGTACCCAGGTGTAGCTGTGCCACCTGTGTGGGAGGATTTCATGGGATAGATGCAGTGCAGTGTGTGAGACTGTGAGATCCAAAAGAGGGCACGAGGATGGGGAAGGGCCTGGAGGGGAAGTGTGTGAGGACACTGAGGGAACTTGGCGTGTTCAGCTGGAGAAGAGGAGACTGAGGGGAGACCTCATTGCAGGTCCAGTTTCCTCAGGAGGGGCAGGCACTGATCTCTGCTCTGTGGGGACCAGGGACAGCACCCAGGGAATGGCTGGAGTTGTGACAGGGATGATCCTCTCGGGCACAAGGTGTGACTCTTGGGGATAGTCCTGTGCAGGGCTGAGGGTTGGACTGGATGATCCCTGTAGGCTCCTTCCAACTCAGCACAGTGTGGATTGTGTGATGGGATGTGTCTCGTGCAGGTGCCGATGGCTGAGGGTGACCCCAGGAATATGAAGCCACAGACACAGCAAGGCAGTCAGAGCCAGCTCCAGGAGCCTGTGTGTGACACCAGGATCAGAGCTACCCCCTCACCCCCAAAGCTGGCAGCTTTGGGGGATCCATTAGCACCAAGGTGATGAGCATAAGTGGGAACAACGGGATAAAAACATGGCAGCAAGGCATCCCAAGGGGTCCCAGCACAGTGACAGGGACAGCAAGGCATCCCAAGGGGTCCCAGCACAGTGACAGGGACAGCAAGGCATCCCAAGGGGTCCCAGCCCAGTGACAGGGGGCAGTAAGGCATCCCAAGGAGTCCCAGCACAGTGACAGGGAAGTTCAAAAGTTCAGGAGCACGGCTGACAGGGAAACGTGTTGGAGAATAAATACCTTAATTAGAGTGACCACACGTGACCCAGCCATTGTTGGGGACTCAGAGCTGCAGAGCCACACTGAGCAGGGGCTGGTGCCTGTGCCAGCAGCCTTGGCAGCAGGGATGGAGCAGCAGCACTGACAGGGCACAGCTCTGCAGGAAAACCCCAGAGCAGTCATTCGGGGCTCAAACCCCCCCAGGCCTGCAGGTCTGACTGTAGGGGACAATGAGTAGCAGGGGCTGTGCATGGAAGTGTCTCAGGAGAATCACAGGATCACAGAACCACAGAATATGCTGAGCTGGAAGGGACCCCAAAAGACCACCCAGTCCAACCCTCAGTCCTGCACAGGACCATCCCCAGGAGTCACATCCTGTCCCCCAGAGCATCATCCAAACCCTCCTGGAGCTCTGGCAGCCTTGGGGCTGTGCCCACTGCCCTGGGGAGCCTGGGCAGTGCCCACCACCCTCTGGGGATGAACCTTGTCCTGAGATCCCACCTAAGCCTGCCCTGACACAGCTCCAGCCATTCCCTGGGTGCTGTCCCTGTCCCCACAGAGCAGAGATCAGTGCCTGCCCCTCCTGAGGAAGTTGTCCCTGCAATGAGGTCTCCCCTCAGTCTCCTCTTCTCCAGCTGAACACCCCAAGTGCCCTCAGTGTCCTCACACACTTCCCCTCCAGGCCCTGAACTATCTCTGTGCCCTCCTTTGGACACTCCAATGGCTCAATATCTTTCTTATATTGCAGTGGCCAAAACTGCCCCACCATTGCTGGTGAAAGGATGGAAGATTTCACTGGTAGAGCAGGAGCAGGAACCCACAAGGGAAATTTGTTATGTGCCTGATTTTCAGGTATTTATTCAGAACTTCTGTGGTGCCTCTGACAGTAACTTCAACTTACAGTTTGATTATGTGAGAGACATCAAGGCTGGAATTCAGGTATTCATAGACTCATAGGATCATAGAAAGGCTTGGGTTGGAAGGGCCATTGGAACCATTTGGTTCCACCCCCTGCCCTGCAGGGACACCTTCCACTACCCCAGGTTGCTCCCAGCCCCATCCAACAGGTCTCAAACCCTCCCAGAGATGGAGCATCCATGACTTCTCCAGGCAACAAATCTACTCCTTTTACTCCTTGTAAAATTAAAACCAATGAAACTATCAGTGCCAAATACATATTATCCTGAGCTCCCCCGGTGATCAGTCCATCAGTTATGAGAAGTACTGGCTCTGCATCAGCCAGGCAGAGCCAGGACCTTCACAGCCAGGAGAAGGACCACAGAGAGCTCTGATGGTTCAGCAGCCTCTCCACCCACAGAAAGCTCCAGTGAGCATTAACATTGATTACCATTTTACAAAATAGCAAAGGACATGTGCCAAAATTAAGTGCTGGCAAAATCTCTGCTTCCCATCTATCCCAGTTCGGTCGTGTTCCCAGTGAGACCATCATTTCCCACCCACTCTCATCCTTCCAGGCTTTGGTGCTTCCCGAGGGACTTGGAGGTGCTGGGCAGCTCCAGGCTCTGTGTGCACATTGAATTATTTGTGAGGTACCTGACACTGAGTACCTTGCAGAGAGTGTGCTTATAAATATATTAACTCCTTGAAGCTCTGAGACATCTGACACCAAATCCATCCCTTTTTCCATGCTGTTTAGGACTCAGTAAACCAGGATAAAACTTTATTTCCTTAACAAATGATTTTGTATGTTCTAAGGTGCCCTGGGTCTTAAATTCACCTGTCACAAGAAGAAAACCCAGAATTATGTCATCCTACTGTCTGCAGTGTGCAATTTATCCAACAAATTGATCTACCTTTGTCTTAGCCCGCTGCTTGCCAGCCTGCCTTTGGAACTGGTTTCCTATGGGAAATGGTTTGATGAGTTTGTTAGAACAGTTTCCTCTGCTGAGTGAGCTGATTCCTGTCTAAATCTTTTCCCTTGGCTGAGACAGATTTCATTAAGCCATAAGGCACTTCTAAGCTCTGTGATGAATATCAGTGTTCATGCAGGACAGGTACACACCAGGGTGATGTAAGAAGCACAGTGGGGCTTGCAGGAGTATTTAGGGTTAAACAAAGGTTGAAAAGGGCCTGTGCAGGAGAAAGGGTGACTCAAAGTAAAACTGTTCCTTGGAAAGACAATGCAGCCTGAAAGTGAAGCTGCAAGGGCCAGGAGCAGCAGTGGCAGATGCATGGAGATGGTGGAGGCTCCAGCCCCGCTGCTGCCATTAGTGCTGCTGTTAAAATTCCCACAGGTTCCCAGCTAACCCCAGCTTTCCACTGACTTACTCCAAAAGTAATTGAGAACACATCCAAATGTTTTTGAGCAGCATTTCTGGGCTGGCTGGGAAACAAACAGCCTGTCCTGAGCCATCAGCTGGCCCAGGTGGGGCCCTGGAGGAAGGCCACGTGTGGATGGATGCAGCTCCTTCCTCAGCACTGAGCTCTTTATTGCTGTAAACAAGAATCATTTCTGCCCTCTGTTCCCTGTGGCTGAGCCCTCACTGGCAGCAGTGACAGCAGGGTGGGACATTTGCCTGTGCTAAGTTGCAGCTCTTTGTTCTGAGACTCCTCACCTTTGGTAGCTGCTGAATTTTGATCTGTTGACCATTGGCCTCCCCCTCTCCAGGGATTTGTCCTCCCTGCTGCAGATCTCACCGTGTCCATGAGCAGCAGCATCACCTCTCCTCTGCAGGAAAGAGTATCTTTTATTTTTCACTGGTGCTGAATTGAAGGATCAGGATTTGTGATGGGAACTTGTTTAGACAAACTCATTTACACCCTTTTTTCCCTCGTGGCCTTCCCCTGGCTCTTGCAATGATCGTCTTGGCTGGGACAAGTGTGTTGGGCAAGAGTGAAGTGTTTCACAACAAGGAGCATCTGAGTCAGTGAGAATGGCTGAGGTGGCCTTTAGCATAGCAGAGTGCTCTGACCCATCCTGAAAATGCAGTTCCCAGATCCCTCAACCCAAGGTGAAAGCACCAATCTCCACGTGGCAGATAAGATTTGTGTTTTCCCATGGCAAGGGTGAAGCTCAGCAGAGACAAATGTCAATGTTGGGTCCCGTTAAACTGGGGGAGCAGCTGGTAACCAACTGGGATCGACCATCTCTGTGTGCCAAAGCACAGAATCACCAAATCACAGAATCCCAGACGGGTCTGGGTTGCAAGGGACATTAAAGACCATCTCATTCCACCTCCTGCCATGGGCAGGGACACCTCCCACCAGCCCAGGTTCCTCCAAGCCCCATCCAACCTGGCCTTGGACATTTCCAGGGATGGGGCAGCCACAGCTTCTCTGGGCACCCTGTTCCATGAGGGGGGACATTCAAGGTGACATCCACTCACAGGGTGCAACCAGACCAACATGACTGACATCCCTTCATTGCCTCCTCCATGCTCTGCACAACTGTGGAAGGCTTTAGAGGTGTAACTGGGATAAATAGCTGTGTTCATTCCCACCATCCCTAATGAGGGATTGGTTTGGGGCCTTGGGCAGCAGTTTCTTTCTCCTTCCCAGAGCACTGTGCACCTGGTTCTGGCTTCTGGAGTTACTCCGTAAGTAAGGAATAAGTCCAGTGCAGGAGGGAGGGAAGGAGGGAAGATGAGGCAAGAACTGGAGCACCTCTCCTGTGAGGAGTGGCTGGGAGAGCTGGGGGGGCTCACCTGGAGAAGAGAAGGATCCAGGGAGACCTGAGAGCCCCTTCCAGTGCCTAAAGGGGCTCCAGGAGAGCTGGAGAGGGACTTGGGACAAGGAATGGAGTGATAGAACATGGGGCAATGGCTTCCCACTGCCAGAGGGCAGGGACAGATGGGACATTGGGAAGGAATTCTTGCCTGTGAGGGTGGGCAGGCCCTGGCACAGGTTGGGCAGAGAAGCTGTGGCTGCCCCATCCCTGGAAGTGTCCAAGGCCAGGTTGGATGGGGCTTGGAGCAACCTGGGGTGGAATGAGATGGTCTTTAATGTCTCTTCCAACCCAAATCATCCTATGATTCCATGATTCTGTGAGCACCTTCACATCAGTGCTGGTCTGATGAAGGTATTTCTTATGTCAGGTCCTCATGGACGGTCTCTTGCCACTGGGTTCAGCCAGGAATGTCTCTCTCAGTGATACCCTGCTCTGAGGAAGCCTTGGCTGCTGGTTGTATGTTGGTCTGTTCCCACTGACATCTGTGGTACACAGAAATTTGCTCTCTGGAGAGGACAAGGCACAGCTGAAGCCTCTGGGCATGACATTTGCAATAGTCTGTACTGGTACAAAGCTGAACTGCATCGACTCATTGGTTCCCTGTGGCCCTGAGGCATGTGATGGGCTGGGGGGAGGGGAGCAGAGCAGGAATCAAACCTGCATTTGACTCATAACTTAACCATATCAATGCTGCTCTTGACTTTTCCTCCCATCAACAGGTCCCATAGCCTTTCCATGGGACTAAAACAAAGGCAGAACATGAAGGATCTTGCAGGGAGGAGAGTCCAAATGTCCAAATCCTTGTACTCAGGGACATAGATGGAGCAGTCACGTGGATCCCCATGGCCCCAGTCAGTCCTCGTGGAATCCCAAGCCATCGTGCCATCCCAAGGGCAGCTTTTCTCCAGGGGTGGACACTGAGTGTGTGCTGAGGACACGTGTGAGCCCTCCTGACCTGGGTGAGCAGCCCAAGCTCTCTGAGGAACTGAGCCCTGCAGAAGCTTTGGGAAGTGCAATTAAACACCACCACTTATGGTCTTTCCCTCCTGATGATCTGCCAATTTATCACAGAAAATGATGTGCTGTACTCAGGTCTCAACTGCTCCTTCCTGCTGCCTGCAGACACAGATTTTTGGCAGTTTCCCCCTTCCCAAGCCCTCTGTCTCTCTCCCTGCTCCCCAGGTCCTTGCCTCTCATCTCTCCCTGCTGCCCTCAGGCAGAGAAAGGCAAAGAGGAGTTTGGAAGCAGGAGGGTTTATTTTTTTCCTGGGAACCCAGTGCTTCCCCCTGTGCTGTGAGGGATGTGCAGCCCAGACAGCCTGGCCTTTCCCTAACCCCCTGGGAGGCTCTGGGGCCGCTCACCTCTCGCTGTGCACAGCAAACAGCTGCAGAAATCCATCCTCCTGGAGATTCACATGCAAGCTGGGACAGGCACGTGTGGTTCAGGGGAGAGGGACAGAGCCTTTGTGCAGGAAATGTCTCCATCCAGCCAATGCAAAGCAGCCCCGAGGAGCCTCTGCAGGAAGGCAGGAGAAAGGCTCTGTCCTGAGGAAGGACTGACTGAGTGCTGGGAGCGGACCAGAACTCCACGGGACACTGTAAGGAACCAGAAGGATTTGATTGGATTGGATTTGATTTGATTTAGCTTCCCAGGAAAGTCAGTTCTGCCCACCTGCATCCTCACAGCACGTTACAAACACCAGGATATTGTGCCCACGTGGGGCACACTGCAGCAAAAAAAACCTGTCCAAAAACCCTTTTTCCACACCAATCCAGAGCATCCAGGGAGTCATTGTAAGGACACAGCACCTGACACCCCTTTCTGTGCTGCATTTGGAAAGGGTGTCAGCTGCTGTGTCCTTGCAATCCCTCCTTTGATGCTCTTGATTGTCAAGAAAATAGCTTTTGGGGCAGGAGCTTTGACCCAGAAGTCAACATTTATTGCAGCGTGATCTTTAGCTTTAGATTTTTTCTTGCTTCACTCTCAGTCTTAAGTGAGATTGATTTCTGTTGCCTGTGTTTCCTTGCTTTGTGTCTCTGGTGAATCTGGTGTATTTGCTGGGATAAGAGGAGGAGAAGTGGCACAGCCCCTGTGGGGTTTGGCTGCCAGAGCTGCTGGGGGACACCTTTCTCTGACACGTCACCTGAGCTGTTGGGTTTGTACAAGTAACACTTTTCTCTTTGGCTGCTGTCAGTGATGCCCTCTCAGTCAGTCTGTGCTCACCTGGACACAACCAGCAGTTCTGTGAGCCAGGGCAGGATGGATACCAGGGGTGGAGGCATTTCACAGAAACATGGCATCATTTAGGTTGGAGAAGACCTCTGGGTGTTGAAATGTGTCCAGAGAAGGGCAACAAGGTTGGTGAAGGGTCTGAAGCACGAGTTGTGTGAGGAGCAGCTGAAGGAGCTGGGCTTGTTCAGCCTGAGAAGAGGAGGCTCAGGGGAGACCTTCTCACTTTCTACAAGTCCCTGACAGGAGGGTGTAGCCAGGTGGGAGCTGGGCTCTGCTCCCAGGACAAGAGGGCACAGGCTCAAGCTGCACCAGGGGAGGTTTAGGTTGGACATGAGGAAGAATTTTTTCACAGAAAGGGTGAATGGGCTTTTGAATGGGCTGCCCAGGGAGGTGGTGGAGTCACTGTCCCTGGAGGTGTTTAAGGGAAGACTGGATGTGGCATTCAGTGCCATGGTCTGGATGACAAGGTGGTGTTGGGTCACAGGCTGGACTTGATGATCTCAGAGGTCTTTTCCAACCCAGCTCATTCTGTGAGTCTGATCATCAAGTCCAACCTTTGACTGAATCCCTCCATGCACACTAAACCATAGCACAAAGTGCCACATCTGCTGGGTTTTTGAACATCTCCAGGGATGGGGACTCCACATTGCCCTGGGCAGCTGTTCCAAAACCTGACCACCCTTTGCAGGAAGAAACGTTACCCAAAATCCAACCAAATCCTCCCCTGTCCCAGCCTGAGGCTGTTCCCTCTCCTCCTGTCCTGTTCCCTGGGAGCAGAGCCCGACCCCAGCTCCCCCCTCCTGTCAGAGAGCCAGAAGGTCCTCCCTGAGCCTCCTTTGCTCCAGACCAAATGACCCCAGAAGAAAACATTTATCTCATTTTCAAGGTTCCCATGTGAGCCCCCAGCACCATGTCAGGGGGTCCCTGGCTGCAGCCCCTGCCTGCCTGGAGTTTGTCATACAACAGTTTTCTGAAACACTTTTGGTTCTCTGTGACTTTAGTGAGGAACTTTGACAAAGGCTTTTGAAAGACTCCGTAAATTGCATCCTTCACAACTGGTTTGCTGACACACTTAAAGCAGGCAGAGGAACACAATTTTCCTTTAAAGAGGACATGCTGGGTTCTCTGTCTTATGTGCCATAACCAGTAATGAAAGTCAAGCACGTCCCCTGCACACTCCCAGGCTGGTTTAACCCTTCTTGGTCCACTGCGAGATGCACGAGGAAAGGCATCCAATTACTAATAACTTGAGTAATTCTGCAAATGAAATGGGAAAATCAAGGCCAAATCCAAAAAAGTCTGATTCCAGAGATGGGTTTTGAGAAGTCAGTAGGGCTATAAATAATCTTTTTTCTTGGATGCAGATCACATTTACAGTTTGCCCTCCTAGAGGTTTAAAAACAGCAGAGCAAATTGCTAATTAAAAGCTATAGCTTGAAAAACTAACTCTAAACATCTGTTAAATACTGTTTGCAGCTAAAACTTGAGAAGTTAACTAGAGCTGTATTTAGCTGCTACAGAAATTACTCTAACTTTTCTTCCTACTCAGTTGGTTTAATTAAAGTCAAAGTTATTTCGTATCACAGAGGGAGGTGTTGCTGGGCTGGGCACCCTGTCCTGGCTGTCCCCTGGGCAGTGCCAGTGCTGGCAGGGAAACTCCCTGTTCCCCTTGTGTGGCTCTCACCCTCTAAGGGAAGGTGAGAGTAATGCATGTGAACTTGAAGAATATCCTCCTCACTCTTCAATCACAAACTTTCCTTATTTACTGCCCCCATGGGGGTCGGTTAAAGAGATCCTCTTCCAATTTACACCCTTCTGGATCATCCCAAGGCCACCCTCCCTCTGTGGCAATGGAAGAACTTGGCTTCTCCTGGAGCCAGAGCTCCTCTTGGGACTCTTGCACAGAACTCCCTGTGCCAAACCTTCTACATGAGAAGGAGCTCCTGTCTCAGAGGGCCTCACCTCTTCCTGCTGGCATCTTTTATATGCCAAGTTTGGAGCAATCTTCAGGTTTTCCTCAGGAATTTGATTGCACAGTCCAGGTACTTAATTAGATTTGTGCTTTACAGTTAACAGGTGCAGATAATGATGTATTTCACCAGTGACTTAAAAACCAGGGAAGGACTGTCTCCAAAAACCTAGGAAAAGACTGTCCCCAAGCACGACAACAATCTCATTTATGGAGGGAAACATGAGAATATCCCCATCTCTGTCCCAGTAACTATAACAGTCCCTTCCTGGCCACTGAAGTAGATTTTCCCTCTAACTGGTTATCATGGCTAGGCCATGTACAGGTACCTTTGGAGAGGCTCCTGCCCTTTCCCTGACACGGTCTAAGGACACACTGCCCTGCACTGAGATGGCAAAAACTGGGATAAAACCTCACCAGAGGAAACAGACCCACGTGGGAATGCTTTCCAACATCCCAAACCTCAGCCACTCACCCCTGACATCTCCCCAAAGCCAACTGTACCTGGGGCAGCCAGGAGGGAAGAATTGGGGGGTGCTGATCAACCCCCCTCCTGCCAGGACACACCATCCCAAATCAGGGGGAGAGGCAGGGAGTGCAGAGCCACAGACCATGATCCAGGGAGCCCAGGGTGGGAAGAGGCAGATCAAGCCAAGCTAAAGCAAAAGGGAAGGAGTGGGATGGGAGGCACTGGAGGCAGCACGAAGGAGGTCTGACAGAAGACTAGTTTCAGGAAAGGCATGGAATCATAGAATATAAAGTAAATGAATATCTTGAGTTGGAAGGGAACCACAAGGATGATCCAGTCCAACCCCTGGCCCTGCACAGGCACTCCAGCAATCCCCCCTTGTCCCTGAGATGTCCCTGAGAGGATCATCCAAACCCTCCTGGAGCTCTGGCAGCCTCGGGGCTGTGCCCACTGCCCTGGGGAGCCTGGGCAGTGCCCACCACCCTCTGGGGGAAGAACCTTTTGCTGAGATCCCACCTGACCCTGCCCTGGCACAGCCTGGACACCACTGAGTTAATACAGTGTAAAACCTTGAGCTGAAGGCTCAGCAATGGCCCAGGGTGGCAGGGCAGTGCCCGGTGGGTTCAGTCACACTGGGGTTTGATTGACTTTGGGGAGCAATTGGGGTGTCCCAGGGCCAAGCAGCTGCCTGGGGCAGTTCAGCATCTCCATGTGCCTTCTGGGTGTTGATTCAGATGCAGCATCACCAAATCTGGAGCAAAGAGCAGACCAGAGGAAGCAGCTTCAGTGCTGAGGGACCTCAGCAAACTGCAGGAGCCCCCCAAAGCAGCTGCTCCGGGCCAGGGCAGGGTAAGCCCAGCCATTCCTGCAGTCTGGGAAGCAGATCAGCCTGCTGGGAAGGACCAGGAGGACAAATGGAACACGAGTCAACAGTGCACTCTCATGGCAAAGCAGGGAAACCACAAACTGGGCTGTGGCCAGGAGGGAGGAGTCCCCACATCCCACAGCTCAGTGCTTGGTTCCTCTGTGCTTGTCCATCCCCAGGCCCCCTCCCTTCGGCCACAACGAGCAGCGTGTGACAGAAAGGACACAGGAGGTCTGGCAGAGAGTGCTGAGGGGTCAGGAGTCTCGGGAATGTGGCCCCAGGCCAGGGAGAAGGAGCTGGTTTGTGCTGTCAAAGAGGATGCTGAGGGGCTGGGGATCACAGCCCGCTAAGACTTGGAGGATGCAGCCAAAGAGACAACAAGGGTTGGGGAGGATATCAAGAAAAATGACAACAAAGCCTTAGCTCTCACTCCATCGAGTCCCACAGTGACCACATTTCCCAAAACATCTGCTCTTCCCCCCAGTGCTCCACCCAGAACACTCCCAGTCTGTGACCCCACACAGCTCTCTCATCTGCACAGCAGCTACTGGGATCGTTTTTCTTCAATATTTGATTGTGTGGAATTTTGCTGACCTGAATCTTCTCACCAAACAAATTTCAGTCGGTATTGAGAGCTGTTTATCCAAGGAAGGAAATGAAAAGGAAGCAGCATATTAAAATTATCAGTGCTGGCAAATGGGATAGTCAATGCCACTATCCAGGGATAGTGCCTGCTTTGTGGAGAACTGAGGGAATCATTTTATAACAATGCTCATATAATATATATATATATATATAAATAGAACAATATGGTATCTAAGGGTGGAAGGGAGGTGGAAAAAGCAGTAGAAAAAATAAAAATCAACTAGTAGCTGAATTTGTTACATTCTGCATTATCAGCAAAAGAGAAAACTGAGGTAGAAAATTCAATTCATTCAGAGCAGACAATGTTTTACTTGTTCTTAGAGGCATCACAAGGAATGAATGCAAACTGAGAGGGAGATGTATGCAAATTCATGCAAATTCCTATGAAAATCAGCACATACCATCAGTCTCTTGGCAAGTTCCCAGCGTGGCTGTGCCGTGGTGGCTGCGCAGAGCCCGAGTGGGAGGGTGGCAGTGGCAGTGGGAGTGCTGAGGGAGCCTGCAGAGGATGCCCAGCCCTGGGCACAGAGGAGGTCAGGGCTCTGCTGCTGTCCCTTTTGTCCCTCCAAAGCCACCAGCACGGCCCCCCTTTGCCCACGGGTGGCACAGCAACCCCAGGTACAGGTTCTCCTGCAGTTTGGACTCCCTGTACTTCAGGACTCACCTCTTGTGTTTCTCATCAGCATTCCTTACCCCCACAGAAAGAAATGCTGACAGTTGTTTACTCTTTGTTTCTCTTTCCAGAGCACTTATTTTTAAATATTCTCTCAGAATGAAACATTTATGAGTGTTCTCCACTACAGGTTTCATCCTTATCTCCCGAGACCAGTGCTCCTTGCATGGGACATTCAACCAGTGGGACTAAATCCTCTCTTTTCCTTGTAAGATTGTGAATTTGGGGGGTATTTCATGTGGAGTTCTTTTCTTCCTTCTGATTTATTTTTGAAACTTTTCTCTTTTTTTGTATGAATTGTTCTGGGAATGCAAAATATTCATCAGAGGACACCAGTAACTCCAGCAGGATGCTTGGGCAGTGTCAGCACCCACACCCAGCTCTGAAGGCTGAGTGACCACCTGAACATCTCCCTGGTTCCTTCCACCATCCCATCCTCACCTTTAGAACTTTGCCTCTTAGAGCAGGAGCAGGTACTGGGTGTCTCACAGGGCAGAAACCAAGATTTATGGTTGTCATTGAAGGTTTGACTTGATGATCTTGGAGGTCTCCTCTAACCTTAATAATGCTATGATTCTATAAAGGAGAAAGCACATTTTCAGGGCTATATTTATGTAGAGCCCTATATATATGTTTGTATTTTTAGGGCTATATTTTTATTAAATATATTGTCATGCATTTAAAAGCTCCACAAATAAAGGAATACTGTGCATCTGGTTTTATGTGTTCAATCAAATATTGAAAGAGGTTGTCTAGAGAGATTGTGGAGAGTCTGTCCTTGGACATTTTCGGGACAAAACTGGAAAAAGCCCTGAGAAGACCCATGTGGTCTCATTCCTGATCCTGCTTTGAGCTGGACTTGGAGCAGAGGCCTCCTGAGGTCCCCTCCAACCCAAATGATTCTATAAATTTGAGAACTGGAATATTTCCACTGGCAAACTCTACTTTAGCTTATGGCAATGTCTGATTTGAAGGTGTATTCCCCAAATCTCAAAGCTTTAATCCAACAGCATTCCTCTGCCACAAGTTCATGGACAATGATTTCCAAAAACCCCAGTGGGCCCAAAAATCTCCATCACCCCCAAGTGTTGGTAGGGAGACTTTATGCTTTGGATAGCCCTGGCATGAACCACAGCCTTGTGCCAGCTGAGACACGATGCTGCTCGTGAACGTGAAGAGAAGGTGCCAGCCAGGCTGTCCTGGCACACACGTGGCTTGGACCAAACCATTTTTAATCCTGCCCCATCTTTGTAAATGTGTGTGAGTGTTCAAATCAAGAGCCACAGACCTTCCTGCTCCTGCCCTGCCCCTGGAGATCTATTTATGCCCTCCCTGGGCCTGGGAGGCACCTCCTGGAAGTGGAGTCCAGATCCAACTCCACATCACAGAATAGGTTGGGCTGGAGAGATCACATCATCCCAGTCCCCCTGGCATGGACAGGGATCCCACCCAGTAGATCAGGTTGCTCACATCTGTGACCCAGATAAATCAATTTTCAGACAGTAGAGGGTCCCCAACGTATCAGCTGTTTTCAAATCACTTTTAAAGGGTCCCATCCCCTCAGCTCACCTTCCCCTGCACTGGTTTTGTTCAGAATTGCACAACTTCCATTTAGACCCTTTGGTCCTCTTTTTCCATCTGGTAATTTCTGGGATGTTATTTCCAAATCCTGGGAGTGTCCAAGGCCAGGTTGGACAGTGCTTAGAGCAAGCTGATCTAGTGGAAGGTGTCCCTGCCCATGGCAGGGCATGGGATGAGATGGGCTTTAAGATCCCTTCCAACCCAAACCATTCTGGGATTTTGTGATGATCTTTAAAGTTATGTCCCAACTCAGCCTATGACTGTGACCTCAGGTGACCCCCTGTACAAGTCCCAGCTCTGAGGGCTGTAGGAAACCTCTGAAGGTCCATCCCCCATGGTTGGGGAAGAGCCAAAGCCCACACACACCAAGGCATGACTGGACTCCTGTTTCCTCTGGACCCAGATTTCAACATGAGCAAACAATAAACAGCTCAGTGTGGGCAGTTTTGAGGTAACACCTTCCCTGTCAGAGAGGGGAGGCACAACAAATTAGGAAGAGTCTCACTAACACTCCATATGCTGTTCCTGAGGGTTTGGGGGTGCCATCAACACCCTGACTGTCCTTGTAGAGAGGGGACAGTCCTGCTAAGGGAGCAGGGGGTGGATGCAAGGCCAGCCCAGCCTGCTCAGTGACACCTTTTGAGAGGCTGCAGAGGAGCCCAGCACTGCACTGGGACCTCAGAAATCACCTTCACTCGGCATCTCATCCCTCAGCCATCCTGAGGTCGCAGCTTAGTTCCTTCCCTTGTGCCACAGGTGGAGCAAATGCTAAAAGGAGCCAGGGAAATGATACAAAAAATTGGAAAGGACCATATTTGCCATTGATCAGGATAATCTCATTAATCACAGAATCATGCAATGGGTTGGGTTGGTAGGGACCTTAAAGTTCATCTCATTCCACCCCTCTGGCAGGGGCACCTTCTACTTGCCCGGGTTGCTCCAAGCCCCATCCAGCCTATTAATAGCAAAAACAGCTCAAATATACCCTAGGCTGGCTCCCAAGTGCCAGCTATTCTTTGGCCAAGATTTTTTAGGAGCTGTGGGAGGTATCTCAGGGTCTCAGTCATGCTCCTTGGCCATCCTGGGGTGGAACTGCTGCTCAGGGACTTTCCTCATTTTTGAGAAGTGTTTGTGCCATCTGCATGCTGTATCCAGGCATTTCTGGGCACACAGTCTGCTCCTGCCCTGCCCCTGTCCCCTGGCAAGAGGGAGGACAGGAACCAGTCCCTCTTCCTGGGCTGCTGAGCTGCCCCCATGGCACAGGGGGAGCAGGGTGTCCCCCTCTCCTCTGTGCCTCAGTTTCCCCAGTGTTCAGAGGGAAGGACCAGGAGCAGTGGTGTTCCCTCTGGTCCTGGAGCCATGGGATGCCAAGTTTGCAGTGTTGAATTAGCACATTCACAATACCACCTGCACAAGCTCATATGATTTTGTGTCCCTAAACCCCAAACCAATGGGAAGCAGCAGTCATTGGTTATTTCATTCAGCAATTCCACTTCCTTAAGGAGCCTTCAGAAGAGAGGACCCACAAAACCCAGTTCATAAAGTCACAGAATACCCTGAGTTGGAAAGGACCCACAAGGATCCTTGAGCCCAAGTCCTGGCCAAGAGCACAACTCCAAGAATCCCACCATGCTGTCAGAAGACCAGAAGACTTTGGTGGTTTCCCAGACCTTACAGGGAAAAGCCCAAAGTAACCTGGTATGACCCTGGCTGAGTAGTAATTTGGACTAAATCACTTTTCATGGTCCCTTCCATGCTCAAGGACATCCTGTGGCAAAAAATAACCAGGAAAACCCCAGCACAGCTCATCAGATGAGGGCAGTGTCTCCCCCACACTGTAACAGGAGCTGAGTAAGTTTGTCCTACCTGTTGAAGCAAAAGGAATTTTCTCCTCTGGGTTCTGCAAGACCATTCCTTCACTCATTTCACACCTGCAGCCTTGTCCGAGGCTGCAGCTGCAAATCTGCCGTGATGTGACAGCTCAGCACCAGGGGGAGGTCTTGCCTTCCCTTCCAGTGCTC
This sequence comes from Campylorhamphus procurvoides, assembly GCA_013396655.1. NCBI lineage: Eukaryota > Metazoa > Chordata > Aves > Passeriformes > Dendrocolaptidae > Campylorhamphus > Campylorhamphus procurvoides. Next base: position 126,053 of record WBMV01008604.1, read on the forward strand.
CAGAGGTGCTCAGCAGGCACCTCGGAGGGGCTGGGCTCTCCTGCCATGGGTTTGGCAGCTGAACCCCTTTGCAGAAAGGTTGACAAGCACCTGAGACAGTGGGGGGACAGGGACTGGGCTCAAGAAAGAGTGGGGGAAGTGGGAAAAGGACCAAGAGGAAAGGCTGCCTCCCCTTTTCAGTGGCAGGAGCTGCTGGACTGGCTGAATTGTCCTTGGCCATCCTCTTTCCTCTCTGTCTTATGGGTTAACTATTGGGATCTGGAGGGTCCCAGTTTCAGGGACAGGTGGTGGATTGTCCCAGCACAGCTGCTCTTCTGGTCTGTTCTGGCACTGGGGCCACCTCAGCACTGTCACCCCCTGCCCCTGGTTCCAGTCCAGGCTGTGCTGCCCCACACTGGCCCTGCACAGTCACCGTGGGCTTTGTTTATTCTCAACAACAGACATTAAAATGCAGAAACCTCTTGTGTACGTCAGCTCTGCTTCTCCTCAGGGTCTGCTAGAGACTGGGAAAATGGGAAGGTAGATTTAACACCAGAACTCCAGGGGTAAAGACAAGTCAGTCCCCCTTCATTCCCACTATTGTGATTTGCTGTCCTTCTGCCCCATGCAGCTCCCTGAGCCCCTGGCACCACCCTCCTCCTCCTGCTCCAGCTCTGGGCTCCTTCTCAGCCCTCAGCCTGCTCTTCTCCTCAGTGAGACATCCCTGCCCTCGTGTTCACCCACCACCAGATTTAATTGTGTGATCCCTTCAGTCCCTACCCCTGCCCCCCCACCCTGGTGTCCTGCTGTGCCCCATGGCCATACCCTGACGTTCCACTCATGCCCTTTCCTCTCTGACAAATAAAAGTCCACTTGCCCCCAGTGGCACAGGAGCATCTGTGCTGTTCCCTGCTAATCTCCTGAAATGGGGAGATTTGCATCCCAGGGCTAAACTGGCACTTTGCTGTTCCACTCCCCCCACTGCCTGCTGGGCTCTGCAGTGACTCAGGGGAGCACAGAGAGGGCTTTGTGCTTCCCACCCAGTGATGGGTTTGTGCCACTGTGGTGCCCACTGGTGCCTGGCCATGTCCCCGTGCCCATTTCTGAGCAGTGACATTCCCCTGCCCCAGCTGGTGATGCCCCAGGACAAGGCAGAGCCAGCCCAGGCACACGGCACAGGAGGAGTTAATAAAAACTGCTGGATTAAAATCCTTCCATTGTCCCCGGCAATGCCTGCTGTTAGCCACGGGGAAGGCCCTCTCTGCAGCTCCCTTCCAAGAAAATGAAGGGTAATTTCATCCAGGCACCTGCTGCTGACCTATTTAAAGTACCCCGAGGCAGGGCAGAGCAGGTCGCTGCTGCCTCAGCCCCAGGCAGGGCCAGGCTGCAGGTGGGGCTTTGGGGGCACCTCTTTGGGGCACAGGGCACCCACACCTGGCTGGGCACAGCAGGCAAGGGGGGCTGGGGGGATTGTCACAGCACCCCCTCCTCTTCCCTGCTCAGGCTTTGGGCTGGGGGTGCTCTGGTGGAGAGTTTGGGGTGCCTGGGGAGGGGAGGGGGTGCCTGTGGCAGAGTTTGGGGTCCCTGGGGAGGGAAGGGGGTGCACAGCCCAACCACTCCCAGCTGTCCCCTGGCTCAGGGGGGTCACTCCCCAGCACAGAGAGGTTTGGGGAGCCCTGTGCATCCTTCCTCAGCCCCTGCCCAAATCCCTGCCCCTCTCCGTTGAGCTGGGGAATGGAAAGCTTTCCTGCACTGACTGCCACTGGATCTGCAGCTTTCCAAGCTGTGCATTTATACTTAACTAAGCTCTTCTTTCTTGCAGTGACTGGGTTTGCACAACCATGGGAGTTGGCTGCAGTGGTGAGCCGCACACTGGTGTCTCACCGTCACCAAGTCAGTCCTGGAGACAGCCAGACATCAGCTCCAGCACCCTGGAATGTGCCAGGGGACATGGCTCTGTTAAGAAGAGGTGCCCAGCTGTGATGAAGCCCCTCCCTGGGGTCATGCTGGTCCCCAGCAGGCATTGCCTGACTGGGCTGGGTGTTTCTTCAGAGAGACACAGAGCTCAACCCCCCTGTCCACTCTGCACAGGATATACAATGATATTAGAAGGTCATTATCACCCTTACAATATTCAGTGTTTCCCAGCTTGTGGAGTCCCATGATAACTGTGAGTTATGCTGCTTTCATCAAAAAGCTTTGCAGCCCCATTGGCACAGAAAAAAGGCAGAGGATGTGATCCCCAGAGTTCCTAAAGGAAATTGCAGAGGGAAACACTCTTGGAATCTTCATATTTCTAAGCCAGTCATGGCCAGCCATGTATCCACCAGTGTGTTCTGTGCTGGTTGCTCCCAGCCCTCTCCAGGGTTTCCCCTTATCCATGCACACCTTCAGCTCAGCCTCCCATCCCCCTCCCACCCTGGATCCTCTCGAATGATTTTCTCTCAGGGAAGCTGATATTCCAATTTTACCAGCCCTCTCCATAGTTCCAACTATTCTGATTTCTCTCCCCATTGGTGACAGGGTGGGGGAAGGTGGCACATGGGAGGGTTGGGGAGAAGGAGCAACAGGATGGTCCTGGGCATGTGCAGGATGAGGCCACCAACTGTCACAGGGACATCAGGGACCTATAGTTTTGACTCACTCTGGCTGGAGATGGGCAGGGTCTCACCAAGTGCAGTCTGACCTTGTCCAGGGAAGCTTAAAAAAAACCCCAACTCTGCTGGCCATGTCAGGGGTGGCAGAGTTGCTGTGTGGGTAAAAATCACGGAATCACTGAGGCTGGAAAAGACCTAAAAGATCATCAAACCAACCATTAACCCAGCACTGCCAGGTCCACCAATAGCCCATGTCCCCAAGTGCTGCATCCAGAGGTTTTTTGAACCCTTCCAGGGATGGAGACTCCACCTGCACAGCCTGTTCCAGTGCCTGACCACCCTTTCCATGAAGGAATTTTTACTGATATCCAGCCTAAACCTCCCCTGGCGCAACTTGAGGCCATTTCCTCTCATCCTGTCCCTTGTTCCCTGGGAAGAGAGCCTGAGCCCCACCTGGCTCCACCCTCCTTAATATTCACTAAAGTGCATAAAAAGGTGTGTGGCCTTTGCAGTGACATAACATGTATTTTTCCAAATCAGTGGGGAAGGGAACTCACGTGTGAGAGCAGATGGCCTGAAGGTCCTGGGGCCAGGGCTGGGCTGAGTTGCAGCAGGGCTGCCTGCAGTGGGGAGGACAGTCCGTGTGTCTGTCCTTTGGGGAGGGAATGCCAGCTCAGTCTGAGTGCCTGCCGAGGCCCAGAGCAGCTTTGTCCCTGTCGTGCCTCCTGCCTGCCCATCCCTGCCAGGATTGGGATGGGGCACAAGAGCTGTTCATGGGCTTTGCAGCTTTTCCTGCCCTTGCCTGGAACACTCAAGGCTTCCTTAGTCCTGGGCTCTGTTAACACCAGTGTGGCTGGTGAGGCAAAGAGAGACATTCCTTCCATTCACTCACAAGGACACGTCTGGATCTCCCAGTATGGGAGAGCTGCTGGTGAGCCCTGGTGGATCCACAGGAGGGTCACTGAGGTGGCTGGAGCTGGAGCAAAGGGAGGAGCAGAAGCTGAGGGAGATCTCATAGCACCTTCCACTCCCTGAGAGGCTGGAGAAGGGACAGAGCCAGACCGGGGTGTGCAGAGAAAGGTCACCAGCAATGGGCTCAGGTTGCCCAGAGAAGCTGTGGCTGCTCCAGCCCTGGAAGGGTCCAAGGCCAGGTTGGAGCAACCTGGGCTGGTGGAAGGTGACCCTGCCCATGGCAGGGGGTGGAATGAGATGGGCTTTAAGGTCCCTTCCAAGCCAAATCACCCCAGGATTCTGTGATTCTCTATTATTCTGTGATGGGACACACAGGAAATCTACAGGCACTCAGTACCGAAAGCCTCTGCTGGAAACCAGGTGAAATGAGTCCTATCATTGAAATCAGGTTTCCTGTTGTCACTTGTAAGGAAGATCTGCACCCTTCAATTCTCAAAAAGCCTGAAGGATTCCCTCGTTTTCACTTACTTCATGGAAGAAAAAAAAAAGCAACCACAAAACACTGTTTTGAAATATTAAAATCTGCACCACCAGGCCAGCTCGAGTCTTTTTAACAGACTCGTGATTGTGTGTATTTTCCTGCCTTACCTGCAAGGGGAAATCATCATTTCCAAGGGCCTTTGTAAGAGGCACAAGGTGGATTACTAGACCTGTGTCCTTCGTTTAGGAATAACAGCCATTAAAGTCCTTGTTGCCATGGGGCTGCAATTTCCAGAGGCGATGCCCATTATGGGAGCGCTGGCTGCTGGCGAGCACTTAATGAGAGAGCTTTGAAACAGCTCCGTGAAAACGCAGCTCCTGCAGGCTCCTGAGCCCTGTGTGGAAGGGCAAAGGGAGCCAAAGCTGGGCCAGCTGAGATCAGCACCGACATGGGGTGCTGGAGGATTCACTGGCACTCCACAGGCTGAGGAAAGCCCCTGTTGGACCCGGCACAAGGGATTTTATCAGAGCTTTATCCCAGAATCCCACGCTGTGTTGGGTTGGGAGGAACCTTAAAGCTCATCTCAATCCACCCCTGCCCTGGGCAGGGACACCTCCCACCAGCCCAGGGTGCTCAGAGCCCCATCCAGCCTGGCCTTGGACACTCCCAGGGACCCAGGGGCAGCCACAGCTTCTCTGCCCAATCTGTGCCAGGGCCTGCCCACCCTCCCAGCCAACAATTCCTTCCCAATATCTCATCTGTCTCCACCCCCTGGCAGTGAGAAGCCATTTCCCTTGTCTTGTCCTTCCAGACCCTTGTCCAAAGTCCCTCTCCAGCTCTCTTGGAGCCCCTTTAGGCACTGCAAGGGGCTCTGAGGTCTCCCTGGAACCTTCTCTTCTCCAGGTGAACACCCCCAGCTCTCCCAGTCTGGCTCCAGAGCATCTCCAGCCCTTGGAGCATCTCCATGAGCCCAAAGCCCAGGAGCCAGTGTGTAGTTCACCAGAGGCAGAAAGATGGGACTGACTCCTGTGTGTTAATGACCTGTGGACAATCAGGAAGGTTGTGGACATGAACATTTGCTGTCTGGGTACAGTTCCAGGAGCAGGATATCTTTGTACCAAAATGTTGGCAAGTTGAGGAAGGAAAAAATACATTTTCTGTAAATGCATTAAATTAATCATGTCATGAAAGGAGTTCACTCTAGTCAGGGAGCAATCAAGCTTTGTGCTTCTTGAGGACCAGGAGCCAGGAGCCAAGGCAATAAGGAGGCCAGGAGGGGCAGAGATGTCACCAGTCCCACCCCAGAGTGAGGGGAGCACCAGACAGGGTGAGGGGCAGTCAGGAGTCTCCATCATCAGGGTTGGGGATGGTGAGGCAGGTCCAGTGTCAACCCAGAGAATCACAGAAGTTGCTGAGCTGGAAGGGAACCACAAGGATTGTTGAGTCCAACCCCTGGCTCTGCCCAGGACACCCCAACAATCCCACCCTGTCCCTCAAAGTGTTGTCCCAACACATCTGGAGCTCTGGCAGCCTTGGGGCTGTGCCCACTACCCTGGGGAGCCTGCTCAGTGCCCACCACCCTCTGGAGGAAGGACCTTTTCCCAATATCCACATCAGGATCAGCAGAGCCTCAGCCAGCCAGGAAATGGGCCCAGCTGGGCTGGGAGCAGCAGACACTGCGAGACTCAGGCAAGGACTAAACACTCAGCCTTGAGCTTCAAGGCTGCCCTTTGGGCCAAGGGGAAGGGCAGGTTTGGGAAGGCTGCAGGTGAGTCTGAGCAGGCCATTGGAGCTCTCAGAGCCCTGAGAAATCCTCATGGAACACAGGGCAGTGTATCCCACACTGGAGCAGGGAGCAGCACTCTCCATTACTAGAGAGTGTGTGTGTGTGTGTATAGATAAATAAATACATAAATATTATATCAATCATATATATGGTATAAACAATATTTATTAAATAAATAATATATATGTGACTTGTATATCACAAATATGTTGCTAAACATTTTTTCAACAAACCCCCAAATCCTGGGATCACGGGCTAATGGAATATTAAACAAAAGAGCAAACCCAATGTGCCTCTGTACTACTTGTTTTGGAAAAACCTTTGTAAACATGGCCCAGCTGTCTCCAATCTGGACTATTTCCTCTGAGGCTTCTGACTTGTGCTCACAGAATTCCTGAGCTGGGCAATGCCAGCAACAGGCACTGCTGGCCACTCCCTCCATGACCATCCAAGCCCACCCTGTTGGAGGCAATCCTGGACACAGGAAGGTGCAGCCCTTTTGGCACTCGGCTCTATCTTTGGACTTTCAAAGCTCTCTTCAAGCACACAAAGCTAACACTAAAATGAACCAGCTGGTAACTGGACACAAAGGCTGACAATGGGGCCTGGCAGGACACAAAGGACTCCCAGGGGGACAACAGAGTCCTGGCTGGGCTGTGCAATATGGGCTGGGGAAGGGGAAGAGCCCCCCTCAACCCAGGCTGCTTCAAAGGAGAGGAGGGCAATTAGAGCTGCCAATTGCCTTCCCCGCTGCAGCCCCCCTTTGTCACTGCCAGAGGAGGGACAGCCCAGCAAGGAGGTGACACTGCTGAGCTCTGTCCCTGGACGTGTCACTGCTCCCCTGGCACCAGGGTCTGCACCTTTCACCCAAGAGCCTGCCTTCATAATTTTCTGAATCTTCCTTTAACTACTCAAACACTGCACCTGATTCATCCACTCAGACTGTTCCATTTGAGGTGCTTTTTCTCCCAGTCCAGGAGCCAACACACCCTGAGCACAAAAACACACCTCAGTTCCCTCCAGCCAGCAAAACCAAACCTTGCCATGCTCCCTGCCCAGGGCCCTGCTCTGAGCCAGTGGCTGGGCAGAGCTGGCACCTTCCACAAGAATTCCAGGTGCAAGTTTTTGTCCTGCCTGGAGCAGGAAAATGGCAGGAATACCCTTCAAGGCAGAGATGAAGAACAGTGCTGGGAAAAAGATCTTCCTTATGTACATGTGATCATGGAATCATGGAATCCCAGAATAGTTTGGGTTGGAAGACACGCTAAATATCATCTTGTTTCAACCCCCCACCATGGTTAGCTTTGGATAACAGCAAAACTCCCACCTAGATGGAAAAGGAGGGAAAACTTGGGGGGGGGAGAAGCAAAAAATCTCATGGGTTGAGATAAGATGGGGAAGTCAAAATTATTGTCACAAGCTAAAACAGACACAATTTGGGGAAAAGTAACTTCATTTATTGCCAATTAAAACCGAATGTCATTAAAATTTGCGCAGCAGGAAACAAAAATAGAGACATTAAACCAACACCTTCCCTCCTCACTCCTTTCTCACACTCTATTTCAGTCCTTCACTCCAGACTCCACCACCCACCCCCAAAAGGGGTGCAGGGGGGTCGGGGGCAGCAGCTAAAGGTCAGCACAAAGTGCTTTCTCTCTGCTGCTCCTTCCTCCTCCTCTTTCTGGGGAACCCCACAGGCTGCAGTTCTTCACCAAAACCTCCTGCAGTGTGGTCCTTCATGGCCTGTTGTCTTCAGGAATATCTATTTGTCCTGGAGAGGCTCCCCATGGGCTGCTGTGTGAACATCTGCCCCCACAGGGTCCCTTCCCAGGCTGCAGGGAACATTCACCCTGCTCTGGGTCCTCCTTGGGCTGCAGAGAGAAGGCACAGAGCACCTCCTGCTCCACCTCTGACCTCACTGTTCCTCTTTTGGTCCTCACTTTGCCCCTTCCTCCTCCTTCCATCTGACATTTTCTGCCCTTCTTAAAGGTTTTCACAGAGGCATCACCAGCTCCACTGGTGGGCTCAGCCTTGGCCATGGAGCTGACTGGGACCAGCCCCCCAAGACCACCCCTGCAATGCCCACACACCAAATCCTTCCTGGGAGAGACCATCCAGTATGGCCAGTGTCTCCCAAATTCAGCAGGGGAAATGGGATAGGAGAAAAGCTCAGAAGAGGGAGAAGGAGCAGTTTGTGGAAGCAGGAGGTGAAGGGGTGCCCACAGGATGCTGCAGAAGGGATGGGACTGTGTGGGGTGTGATTTCTCCTGCTGCTGATTTCCAGTGTCTCTGCATTAGCCTCGTTAGTGCCAAGGACAAGGGTGGTTTCTGGGCAGGATGGACAACTAATTCAGCTGGCCAGAGTCTGGGGGACACTCTGGCACTCTGCTCCAGGACACCCTGCCCCAGGCATCTGGGAATGCTGAAGTCCTTGGCTGGCTCCAAATGAGCTGGAAATGGAGAGGGATGCAGCCAGACTGGGGCAGCTCAGGTCCAGGGCAGGTCTTTGTGTTGATCTGCAGCTGAGAAGACAGAGAAGCCTAAAAATCCATCAGGTAACTGTCTGGTTTGGTCATTCCCTGTCCCACTGACTCCTGGGTGCTTCCATGTCAAGGCTGTTCCAGGGAAGCCACATGGGGAGGGCACTTGGGGTGTTCAGCTGGAGAAGAGGAGATCGAGGAGAGACCTCTCTGCAGGTCCAACTTCCTCAGGAGGGGCAGAGGAGGGGCAGGCACTGAGCTCTGCTCTGTGGGGACCAGGGACAGCACCCAGGGAATGGCTGGAGTTGTGTCAGGGCAGGCTTAGGTTGGATCTCAGGAAAAGGTTCATCCCCAGAGGGTGGTGGGCACTGCCCAGGCTCCCCAGGGCAGTGGGCACAGCCCCAAGGCTGCCAGAGCTGCAGGAGGGTTTGGATGATGCTCTGGGGCACAGGGGGTGACTCTTGGGGATGGTCCTTGCAGGGCTGAGGGATAGAATGGATGATCCTTGTGGGTCCCTTCCAGCTCAGCACAGCCTGTGATGCTGTGATGGATTGACATCTGCGGCCTGAGGCTGTGCTGCTCTGCTGTAGCTGGTGTTGTGTTATGAAACACAAAATCCTCTGTGTGCAAGTCCCTGCTGTGCAAAAGCCCTTTGATGGGGCAGTGGGCAGGAGGACTGCTCTGCTCCTGCCTGGCTGTGGCTCCCTGGGACAGAGGGATGCTCTGGGGGAGCAGCCCAGGAGGGAGAGGCTGCCCTGAGAGCCACAACACCATCTTATCCCCCTCCTGCCACGTTCTGGGGTTTCTGGGACCCTGAGCCCCTGCAAGGCTGTTCAGCTGCAAGGAGAGGGTTGAGAAATATGAGTTGCTTGGCTTAATAAATAAGTTTCAAATAAGAATAAGTCACTTAGAGTTATAATATTGTGTGATTTAGCATGCTGCTTGCTTGGCTTTCCTAGCCTGGCATGAGTAGCTGGATTTGCTGCAGCCTTAGGTCACAAGCTCTGAACTTTTACCCAGATGTGCTTTTGGCTGGAATACAGTTCATTTCCTCAGTAATTTTCCTAGTAGCTGGTACAGACTGTGTCTTGGAGGCAGCATGAGAATAATGCTGATAACACCCTGGTGTTTCAGTGCTTGCTAAGCAGTGCTTGCCCTAAATCAGGACATTTGGGTTTCCCTTGCCCTGCTGGCTGAGCGAGGGCACACAGGGCACAGAGCAGGGGACAAGGAGGCTCCAGCTGTCAGAGGAAACTGCAAGTCCACAAGATAAGAGAAGTCAATGGCCTGTCTTTGTGGAGAGAGAGAGGGAATCCAAGAAGGTGTTAGAAGAACCCTGACCAAGAGTCCCCATTGGAGTGCTCAGGGCATGGGAAGAACATGTGCCCAGATTGGGAGGGTAGGAAAGTCCAGGGGTCTGTTTGTCTGGGTCTCTGTCCGAAGGCACCAGGTCAAGCTGTTCTTATTGTTGGAGTACTCAAATATTAATTTTTTTTTTCTGCAATAGGATATCTGAGACTCTCCTGCAGGAAACTGAGGGTGAAGAAATTTCTTTAACACTTTGGTGACCCAGGTGGGACCCCAGAGCACCATCACTGGATCCTTTCATCTGCAAACACCCATTGCCAGCAACACGTGAGTTCCTCTGGGACCTTTGGAGTGGGAGGCTCCCAAGGGTGAGTGTTAAAATTCCATGAGCAGATTTGGGGAAAATACTGTAGTGGGATTGAGTCCTTCCCTGTATTGGGGTGGGGTTGAGTCCCTCTCCTGCTGCAGTTTGCTTCCCAATGCACAGCCTGATGGGCACAGGGCACACATGGAATAGGAGTCAAGTCCCTCTTAGTACCTGAAAATGATGGAAACAAGAGGCAGCACAGAGAAGGAGAAGCCCTTGATTGAGGTGCTACAGAATTTCAGGAGAATCTTTGGCACAGCAAGTCTGCCAAGAAAGCACAGAGACATTTCCTGTGGAGAAGATTGGCCATCCATAACTAGAGGTGGAGCCCTGGCAGAGCTGTGCCCACCACAAGGGACCTTTGACCAGCACAGACTCACCTTTCCACAACTCTGACTAAGGGGTGTGTTTCCAGGACAAATGGATTATTGGTTTTATGGGATAATTTGTCACAGGACTACCATAAAGAATGTTGGTAGAGGGTACAGAAAGAAATGGGAGTTTCCAGAAATGAGGAGCAACAAAACCATGAGGAACTTGATCTACTCTAATTAATGAGGAGGTGACCTGCAGCCCCTAAAGCCTGGGCACAGCTCAGGGGGCAGGTTCAGGGCTGTACAGGCTCCACTGGAGGAGCATTTGGGGCCACTACAGGAGATACTGAAATGAAGCAATGGTACTGGGGAGAACACCCTTATCAGGGAAGAGCTGAAGAGATCAGTAGGGTGGCAAGAGCCCTGAGGTGCATAATCCCCCGGATCTGGGGCATAACTGGGGGCATGGCCATGCCCTCCTCTTTGGGGAGCATTTCCAATGTACTTCCCATAATATGGCAGTCCATGGGTAACATTTCCAGCTCACAGGGTGTTATGGATACCCAGCCCTCCCACCTGTCCAGCTCCCCATTTTCCACTCTGCTGTGCTGCTGGAGCCAGGAAATCCCCAGCAATCCTCCCTTTGGCTGCAGCCATGGACAGATGCTGCACTGCCTGCAGAGGGGTGAGGCCTGGCCGATTAATCTGCACTCAGAGAGGCTGCTGGATTAGAGCTTCAGCTGCTCTTAACATCTGCAGCTGCAGGACAGCCCCAAATTCAGCAGCTGGAAGCCGGAGGGGAGCAGCAAGGCTGGTAAGAGCTCTTTTGGGGGGTTGATCATTGAATTACCTCTGCCAGGTATCAGGAGGGGGAGGTTTTATGGGAAAGGTGGTGGAAGTGCCATTCTCTCACCCCCAGTTCCCTGGTGGTGTCTGTGAGTCCCACATGTAAGGGGGTGTTGTTGGCTGTGTAAAGGGAGCAGGGTGGTGAAGCCTTGGAGGGGGTGGGAGGACTCTGTGGAGCAAACACGATGAAAAGGTGACATCCCTGAAGGTCTCAAAGCTCCAGTTCCTTGCATTTGGAGGTGAGGATGGGAAATGGGGGGGTCCCAGAATCGGGGGGTAAATATGAGGTGCTGCCACACCAGAAGTAGAGAGGGGGGAGGTGTTACTGAGGATTTACCTCATGTGGTTACTGTGCTTTATCTCACGTGAATCATGGAGAATCAGGGAGTGCTTTGGGTTGGAAAGGATCTTAGACATCATCTCATTGCCCCCATCTCCCTACCCAAAACCAGTCCTGCCCTGCTGATTTGCTTACCTCAGCTGGGCTCTGTTACCCTGGGCTTCCCTCCTTGCTCTGAATGGTTTGGGTTTTTTTCTGCACTAACTGTTAGTTCCTCCCCATCACAAGGGTTTATGAGCCTTTCATCCGTGCAGACTGGCAGCACGGGGGATGAGAAGCCAGACCTGAGCAGCCATGGAAGGGTTACAGCTGCGGGTAAGGCTCCCCTGGTGCAGATCCCAACCTCCCACCATCCCTCAGAGCATCCTGCAGCTCCAGGGAGAGAAACGCCGGCTCTGTGTGGCGAGCCTGTTAGCTGGGAATACCTGCCTTGTCTGTCACTGCGGGGAACTCCAGGAGGCTGCTCAGGATTAAGCCCGGAGAGTGCCTGAGCCCCCGGCTTATCCCCTGCCCTCCCCTTCCCCGGGCAGCCCCACCTGCCCCCGCCGGGCTGCGGGACACGCTCGGGCACCGGCCCCGACCCGCTTAATCGCCTCGTGTTCAGATGGCAGGAGGAGATGAAAGCGCTATAAATAGATGGTGAAGCCCTCCTGGTTTCAGCTGTGATTCACACACATGGCCCAGGAGCATTAGGGAGAATTAACATCCAACCTCCCGGGCACTTTGCTGAGCGCAAACACCGCCGCTCCCTGCGCTGTGCGGGAGAAGATTCGGGCTCAGCCCTCTGACCGAGCCGGGACCGGGACCGAGTGGGGGCACCGAGGGGATGGGGGCACCCCCAATGCCCCCTGCCCGGGCGGGGATGGGCTCGCTGTGCCCGCACACACCGAGGGATGACAGCCCCGGGCACTGAGAGGGTACGTGAAGGGACCGGGCACGGGGTGGGCAGCGGGCTCTGGGCAGCCCAAATCCTTCCCCCCACCATCCCAATTGTCAAAGCTCAGGGGGCAGAGTGTGTGATGCTGCTGACCCACCGCCCTGGGAAGCGCTCTCTCCTCCCTGCAGGTGTTTGCATCCATCCGCAGGTGTTTGCATCCTCGGTGCTCCCTGCCCTGCCCACCGTGTCTGTGCGAGCAGTGATGGGCACCGAGACGGGGACAACCAGCCGAGAGGGAGGTGACACCGCACCTGCCCCGCACTGGGAGGTGTGGGGACTGTGTGCGTAGGGATCTACCCATCTGCTCCCCTGACAGTCTCCCAGGTACAGGGAAACAGTGCTATTGCTCCTGAAAGGTAGTTTAGAGGGTAGAATATCCCCTCAGGGGCATGAATATTTCTTACACTTTTGAATATCTGGTGTCCTGTCAATAAAAGAGAGATCCATGTCTCTAGTCTGTGACATTGCCCGGATTTCTTTGCATTGCCACTAAACTCCAGGGCAGAGAATGAAAGGGAGCCATTCAGGGCACTCATGATCCACAAGAGGTAAAGAGGAGTTTGAACTGAAGGATGTTTGGACTAAAGTATGAGCTCAGTGTCGGTATCTTTTGGTCCTTGGTTAGTAATCCAGGGAGTCTGGAGTTCATGAGATGAGGAATAGATCAGATAATCTATTTCCTTTCAGTCTGCTCTTATGGCCCCAGAAACCAGGGTTTCTCAGTGAAGCAAGGAAAGAGGCAGAAAATCACTCAGAGAAAACTGGGGGGGAAATCACATTATTGTGGTGGGACTGAAGCAAAGAAAGCCCCCCCATGACCAGTGCAGGGCAAAGAGGGCCCCATGTCACTGCTTGCTGCAGAAAAACAGCTCTAGGTGACATCCTTCAGCCTACACTGAGCCTTCCAGGCTGGGGGATTAAGGAGATCTCAGCACTCAGGCTCCTCCTGGGGTGATGTGATCTCCTGCCTGCTAAGGCTCTGCAGGAGATTGGTATGTCCAAACAAAAAGGAGTTGGTGTTAGAACAACATTGCCCTTTTTGGAAACACATCACAGGCTGGATGATGGACCTCGTGCCCCCCTGTGGGGCTCAGGTGTGGGGGGGTTGCAGGTACCTGCATGGCCTTAAGCCACCCTGGAACTCTAATTTTTTTTATGGAAGAACCAGGTGCAAGCTCCAGAAATGTATGTGGGAATGTCTGAAGGGCTGTAGGGCTTCAGGAAGAATTGTGATATATTCTTGTTACTGTGCAGAAATTACAACCAGAACATAGACATTCAGCAGGGGCTGGAAAACCCAGCTGGATCCTCACTGAGCCCCAAAGCCATGTGGGAGTGTGGAAGTGGCCCTGCAGAGTCCCTGGTTGGGAGTCACAAGGCTCAGCTGATTTGCAGAAGCTTTTGCCTTGAACTCTCCTGCATCTCAAAACAAGGGAAAAGGGCCATGTGGAAATCTAAAGGGAATATTTCAATCTGTCTATCCTACAAGTGAGTCCAGACAACCTGAAACAGCTTTGGAATGTGGACCATATTGGATGCAAATGGCAGCCCATATGTTTTATAACATTAATTGCCAAACTTTCAAAAGCACCCTCCTGACCTCCTGCAGGCAGTGAAGGAGCACAGCTCAGGCTCAGGCACCTCCTCGTTTGTCATCTGTTCCTTGTTTTCCTTCAACATTGATCTGGTTCTATCCCCAACCTGGATGGTCTCCAGTGTTGTGAGAGCTGCACACACTCAACATATCAGCCAGTTTCCCAAAACATGGCATCTGTAAATGCCAGGCTTGCAGATGGTACATGATATGATGGGATTTACAGGCACAACATAGGAGGGTAAGGGCAGCAAATGGTGAAAAATTCCATCATTCATCTAGAAAAGCTGGATCTGCTCAGATGATCTGGCTGGTGGCTGCCATGAACAGATGCTGACTCTGGAAAAAAAGAGGCTGGAAAGATATCCAGGAATAAGTCATGATGGTTGAGAAGGGAGAAACTGAGAGCCATAACTGAGAATCCTGCCAGGCTGATGAGATTCAGCTGCAGGGAGGGGAAAGGCAGAGGGAGTGGTTGGTGTTGTACAAGAACCAACAAGGTAAGGCTTGCAAACCTCACTGAAAGATAAGAAGTCACCTCTGGTTCTGGTTATCCCACCATGGGCTGGTATGCCCAGCTCTGGTGTAACAACAGTGCTGAAATTATCTCAGAATCCCAGACTGGTTTGGGTTGGAAGGGACCCTAAAACTCATCTCATCACTCCCCTGCCATGGGCAGGGACACCTTCCTCTGGACCAGGAGGCTCAAATCAGTCCCTGTCCCTGCAGTAGCTTCATTTTCTGGTGCTTTGTGCCTCTCCCACCAGCTGAAATGCATGAGAGGTGTGTTCTCTCTCTCTGACTCCTCCTCTGCTCCCAGCAGGCTCCCAGCAGCCGGAGCTTCCTCAAACTCAATGTGATGGAGGTGAAGTGGATCCATGTGTTGCTCGTCTTCCTCTTGCTGCTCTCCGTGGCAATGACAGGCTGCTTCCTGTGGCAGTACAGCCTCCCCAAGCTGGAGCCCAGTGAGTACTCAACGTCAGCCTTGGTCATGGTTTGGCACAGAAATCTGGGACATTGATAAATGCCTTTCTCCCCATTTTTCCTGAAAGAGCATTTCCCCAAACACACAAATTTCCCCAAACAGCACCTAAATTTCTTCCTCCTTGCTGGTGCAAGGACACAGAGATGAATGCTGGACCACAGAACTGCTGGTGTCCAGAGAGGCCCCATTACTTCTGGCACTACCACTTAACTGATATACCAAGGAGGTCTTTTATTTCAGATTATCCTTTTCCTCAGCATCCTATTGTAAAGTCACTCCAGTTTAGAACAGGATTTGTTTTACACCTTACCCTGTGCTTCAGTTTGCAGGTTTCCTTCCCTTCCTATTCCCCTAATCTTAGACCTTTGAATGAGCTCAAGCCACTGGTCCACACTTGAATTCACAGAATTGTAGAATCCCAGAATGGTTTGTGTTGGGACGGACCCTAAAAACCCTCTTGTTCCACCCCCCACCATGGACAGGGACACCTCCCACCAGCCCAGGGTGCTCCAAGCCCCGTCCAACCTGGCCTTGGACACTCCCAGGGATCCAGGGGCAGCCACAGCTTCTCTGCCCAACCTGTGCCAGGGCCTGCCCACCCTCACAGCCAACAATTCCTTCCCAATATCCCATCTAACCCTGCCCTCTGGCAGTGGGAAGCCATTCCCCCTTATCCTGTCACTCCAGACCTTTGCCCCAAGTCCCTCTCCAGCTCTCCTGGAGCCCCTTTAGGCACTGGAAGGGGCTCTCAGATCTCCCTGGAGCTTCTTTTCTCCAGGTGAACACCTCCAGCTCTCCCAGCCTGTCTCTGGCAGGGGGGCTCCAGCACTTGAAGCATCTCCGTGACCTCCTCAGTTGGGTGTAGAAAACTCAGCTGAGGGACTCAAGGCACTGTGTGTGAAAGTATTAAGCATAAGCAGTGTCAATGGATCAGGGTTTTAAGTAGCCAAAAGGTGACACAAAATCCACAATGAAGGTACCAGAGGTACTTCAGAGATGATGGTCTGGAAAGATTTCAGTCCCTGCATTTTTATCACAGAGTACCAGGCTGCCTGTGGGCTCCATATATCCATCCCATCCATCTCCAAGCTTTCCTAGTGCCATTTCTCCTCCCATCTCTATTTCTGATGCTTCATGTTCACTTGGTCAGCAAGAACACAGAGAACCATTTTGTTTGCAGCTCACAGAGCAGAGGAGTTGTGTTTATGAACACCTTGGGGTCAGCTGGAAAAATGGTGCCTCTGAATAAGAGAGTTCCCTCTCTCAGTGAGCTTGGAGACCTTTGCTCCCCACAAAAATTGCAGCTGTGCCTGGAATGGGCAGGATCCCTTAGTCCAGGAGACAACAGGGCAGGTGTGCAGCCTCTCAGCTGGTGTGACAGTGACACACTTCACTTCTGCCCCCACTCCTGAGGTTACAACATGCAAGGGCCAACACTGTTCTCTTCAACCTCAGCTCAGACATTCCTCTAGACAGGGCACTTCCATGGGGGCCAAACCCACTGCCAGAGTCCCTGCAGAGTCTTCTCTAGTCCCACTTCTTTACTTTTCCAGATTGTAGAGTCAGTTGAAGTCCATCCCATGTTCATCCTAAGTCCATTCTGAGCCAATCCTATGTCCCCCCTATATCCATCCTGTGTTGGTTCCATGTCCATCCCCTGCTGGAATAAGTGATAACAGAGCCATGCAAGTCCTGTTTTATGTAAGACAAAACAATTCAGGATTGTCCCTTTCCTGTGAAGAAGTGTCCTTCATCTTTGGACAGCACTAGAAAGCTCATGGTCACCTGTGGTTGAGGTTAAACGTTGTCAGTGTGTCTGCTGAAGTGCCCTGTGCCACCCCTGCAATGTTTTCCAGGCCCCTCAGTGCTGGAGGTGAGATCAGAAGCTGTGCAGATGTGTCCCCGCTACCCTGAGCCGGTACCACTGGATCACCCCATCCCCATCCTGAAGGACGCCTTGGAGAAGGTCAGTGGGGGGAAGGGAGCAGAGGGAGCCCCAGCTCAGGGCTGCTCCTCTCAGGGATCTGGGGGATGTGTATTTTGCCCCTGAGCACCTCTGGGAAGGAGGTGGGGAATCGAGGAGGTGGAGAACATGTGGGCCCAGAAATGGGTGTGTGAAACTCCTGCAGTGAACACTCAGGACAGGTCAATGCACAGTTCTCTTGCTCAAAGGGTAAGCTGTGATGGAGAAACAAGATCACTTGGCCATTGGAAGGTCTGGTGAGCTCATATCAGCACAGAACGAGGGCTCTTGGCATCTGGTGTGTTATTAGGAAGCCCTCGTGTCCTGGAAAGGAGTTGACTGGTCTAACTGGTTGTTATTCATCAGTGACTGCCAATTGTTTTGCTTTGGTGGCTTTCCCCATGCCACAGGTTAAAAATTGCAAAGATGCTTGTAGATAACTTCAAGGGATGGAGGGCAGGGAAAGGGAAAGAGGAAGGGGAGGGGAAGGAGGAAGAAGACCTGCATCTGACTGAAAGGGATATCACATACTGTCAGGGTACCCTTGGTGAGATAAACTGTCTCTGACATTTCTGCCCTGACCGAAGCCCTGACAGGCTCCACTGGCACTGAGGAAATGCTGCAGCACTGCCTTGGCTCCTTGGCTGTCTGGACCATCAGGACAGCTGTGCTCTGACAGGACACTCCTGATTTTGGAGGTCCCTATCCCATTCATGCTCATTTGTCTCTTCCTCACGAGTAGCAGAAAATCAGCACTGAATACAAAATTCATGATGCAGAAGTGGATCAAGGCTTGATACAGAGAAAAAGTGGGTTTCCTATTTTATTTTATGCTACTTCTCTACTAATCCCTCCCATCTGATTTACCTTTTGTGTGCCTTAAGGCACTGAGCCAATGCTTTCCCAGGAGCACCCAGCAGAGCCCCCAGGCTCAGTTCCTGGGAGCAGAGGACCCACGAGTGTGCTCAGGGCTGTTCTGCTGCACACACAGCCCTTTATCCATATGGAATTTCAATTCCCTTCACATCCACTTTTATGAAGTCTCTGCCTGTCTCTGGGGTTACTGAAGACTCTTTTCTTATTCAATTAGGATTAGTCAGAGAGGTGAGGGATGTGCAGAACATTGAGTGTCCATCACAGAGTCATCCAACCTCCCTTCTTTGCACTCCTGGGAAATGACGTATCCAAGCACTTCTTTGAAGAGGCTCATGGAAACATTCCCATTTTGCAGCTGGAATAAGGCCCAGGGAACCTCCACACCAGCTGCATGGAAGATGTGGGTGTTGAAAGGGGGCTCAGGAACGAGCCCCTCAAAAGTGTATCTTCAGAAACCCTCAGGGTCTGTCTCAGCCTGTGGACACTCAAACACACACCCAAGGCCTTCAGGACCTGGGACAAGTTACCATCCTATGCCAGGCCAGCACCTGGAATGGGAATCTGGACTGTGCCAGATGTCTTTATATGCACAGGGGAGGATGTTTTCCCAGCCCACAGCAGCCTGAAACAGGACAGTGACATCCTCTCCTGCATGAAGATTAAGGAAACATTTCTCTTCTAAGAGTAGATATTTTGCTTAGCAGAAAGGTCCTCAGATGAGTCTTACTAATGGTCAAATCCAAAGTATCAGAGTCAATGGTACTCCAATTGAAGAGCATCACATATTTCTGTCAACTTTCTGTGGGTCCAGACAAGTTTGTATGTCAGATTCTCTCTGAGAAAACCCTAAGGAGGACCATGATTGTTGAATGAATCATAGAACTCCAGACTGGTTTGGGTTGGAAGGGATCTCAAAGCTCAACTCATTCCAACCCCTGCCAGTGGCAGGGACACCTTCCACCCGCCCAGGTTGCTCCAAGCCCCATCCAACCAGGCCTTGGTCACTTCCAGGGATGGGGCAGCCACAGCTTCTCTGCCCAACATGTGCCAGGGCCTGCCCACCCTCACAGGAAAAGGCTGTATTTATCCCAGTATCTGATCTAACCCTGCTCTCCTTCAGCTCCAAGCCATTCCCCTTGTCTCATCACTGTGTGCCCTTGTCCAAAGCTGCTCTCTGTGGTCCCCAGTGAGACCACTCCATTCTCAGGAGTTGCTGGTGTTCCCAGATAGGGCACTGGCATGTGGGGAGGGGAGGGCAAAGAACCTCTGTGGAAGGACTTGGCACAGGTTGGATGTTCCCACTGCTGTCAGTGCATCTCAGCAGGGAAGAGATCCTGAGGACACGGCTCAGCTTGGCCTTTCTTGCCAGTGCTGGACCTGGAAGGGCATTTCTTATGTCCTCATTCTGTGCAAGTAAGAACATGTGCAAGGTGATGACATAGCTTTGAAAGAGTCACCAAAGGGCAAGATCAATGCCTTCTGCCTGCAGGAGGTGGGTGGAGCACAGCTGGATGATGAGACCTGCACAGCTGGATGATGAGACCTGCACAGCCCTGGCATGACAGGGGGCAAAGAGCCATCACAGCCCTTGGGTTGCCCAGTGCCATTTCTCAGGCTGCAGTTTAACAGGAGCCTGGGCTCCAAGGTGTTTCAGGGAGTGAAAAGTCTCATGGGATATTTGAAAAGTCTTCTTCTCATACATCTTTGACCCTAAAATACCAAGGCAGAGAACAGATGTGCAGGGTACAATTTAAAAAGGAAGAATTCACAATTATTACATGTTGGTATTTGGTTGTAATTATAAATATTCCAAGCAGGAGCACCACATTCTTCTACACGGTGGACATGTAGACTGAAAGAAAGACACTGGACAATTCAACATGAGCAATTCTAAGAAACTGTGAAACTGTTAAGCAGTCGAGATAGTTTCTTTTGCCAGAACACGTTTCATAGAATCCCTCTGGAGTGCTGGGGAGGGAGGAGGGCTGGGTGTTCCACCCCTTGGCTGCACAATACAGGTCCTTCCTTACCTGGGAATTGTGGTTTGCCCTCCTTGCCCAGGTGGATTTGATGCTGAGGCAGAAGATGCACAGCTCGGAGCTCCCAGCCATGTCTGCCATCGTCATCTACAACGACACCGTGCTCTGGACGGGCAACTTTGGCAAGAAGAACAGCTCTGACCCCTCCTCGGCCGTGCCCAACGAGTACACCATTTACAGGTGAGAGCCCTGGCACGGGCACAGAGCAGGGAAGGGCATGGGCATGTCTGGGCATCTGATCCCTGGGAATGGAGCCCCTGCCACGTCCCTGCAGGGTCCTGTCCTGCTGCACTGAAACTCTGTGAGGCCTCAGGTTATCACGTGCTGGTGATTTACTGAGTTACTTTGGATTTCTTTCTTTCTTTTTTTTATTTGAACTGATAATATTTTAAATTACCATTCTGAAGAAGCTGAAAACATACATAGGGGTGGCTCCACGCTTTGAGGAGGCCTAGGGCACAAATCTGACCTGAGAGCTGGCACAGATACTGAGAAAAGAGAGCAGACAGCCACAGGATTAAAAAAATACTAATAATGAATTTCAGTCTAGGAAAAAATGGGGTTTGGGGAGAGTATCTACTACACATAAAATAGACCCGTACACTTGCTCATCCTCCCAGTGAAGTCAAATACATACTGGTTGGGTTTTTTTAGATTAATATAGAATCAAGCTCTTAGTGTGTACTAAAAACACCCCAAAAAAACAACAAATGAAACCACTAAAACAAAAAACCACAAACAAACAAATCTAAATACAAAGGAAGTGCTTACTTCCTTTAAAGACCAATTTTCAGTGAGTTGTACCTGTGCTATCTGTGAAACTCCAGGCTGCACTCTGACTGCCACATTCTGTGCTCAGAGCAAACAATTTGGGGAAGTTTCAGCTGCTGCAATTCCCTGTTTCTTCCCCATCTGCATAATGGTAAAATGAGTCCCTGGTGTTTATCCTCCAGAAGGACTGGATGGACTGGGCTGGAAGGACATCCAGGTGTGGTTCCAGCCCCTGCCACGGGCAGGATTCAAGGGCATGTCCCAGGTGGGCTCAAACCACCAACCTCTCCATTAACAGCTGAACGCGCTGCCTGGTTGTGCCACAGGGACAGGCAGCTCAAAAACGTGTAAATCCAGCATCTGGGGACATGGTTTGGG
The DNA here is from genome assembly GCA_013396655.1 of Campylorhamphus procurvoides. Taxonomy (NCBI): domain Eukaryota; kingdom Metazoa; phylum Chordata; class Aves; order Passeriformes; family Dendrocolaptidae; genus Campylorhamphus; species Campylorhamphus procurvoides. Next base: position 147,006 of record WBMV01008604.1, read on the forward strand.
GGTGGCTCTGGCACTGCTGGGTAAGAGGTTGGACTTGATGGTCTCAGAGGTCTTTTCCATCCTAAACAATTCTGTAATTCTGTGATTTTAACCTTAAAATTCCAAGAATCCACTTCCAAGTTTTGTCACAGAATCACAGAATATGCCAAGTGGGAAAGGATCCACAAGGACCATCCAGTCCAACCCTCAGCCCTGCAAGGACCATCCCCAAGAGTCACACCCTGTGCCCCAGAGCATCATCCAAACCCTCCTGGAGCTCTGGCAACCTTGGGGCTGTCAAAGCCACAGTGATCTCATGTACCATCTTTGCTCGATTCATGAGCTTCTTAATGCTTAATTTCTCTCAATGTTTGTCCCTTAACAGAATCGCCAGCGTCTCCAAGATCTTTCCCACCATCATGCTCTACAAGATGTGGGAGGAGGGCAAGGTCACGTCTCTGGATGACCCTCTGGAGCGTTATGCCCACAACTTCATTATCAAGAACCCCCTGGGCAGGCTCAAGGACTCGGAGCAGAGGTACCCACCCGAGGGGCTGGCCTTCGGGGACAAGGGCACGATGTCACCGAGGCCATCGCCCGTCACCCTGCGCAGGATGGCCAGTCAGCTCTCAGGTGAGACAGCTCTGTCTGCGTGGCCCTCGGGCTACCTGAGAGACCACAGAGAGAGCAGAGCACATTCCAGGGGTCAAAAAGGCTGCTGAGAGGTTGTTTCGCAGGCTGGACCCTGCACTGTGCCCGTGCCAGGGGCCGGGCAGGGCTCTGGGATCTGATGGCAGCAATCCCTAAAGGCCACCTGCCAGCAAAGGGGCCGAGCTGCCCCCTGGGCTGGCCAGTTGTTTTCCCCTCCAAAGGGATTCAGATTCCTTTCCGTTCAGTGCCACGGCCTGGCCCAAGCTCTGATTGCATAACTGTGCCTTGTGCTCCAGCCCAGAGTGCTCTCCTTTTGCTGAGATGGAGAGATGGGGGTCAAAGAGGCACCAAACCTCTTTGCTTTGAATAGAAAGATCTTGATTGCTGAGCTAAATTTAGCAACCATTGTGGTTCCTGATCCGGGATTCCTGGGCTATTAATGGCTCTGCCCTTGTTGGCAGAAGAGCATTAACGTGCTGCTGCTTCAGAACTGGGGAACTGTTACATTAAGGTAGAAGGAGCTCACAGGACTCAGAACTTTATCCTCTCCCAGAAATAAAGTTGCTAATTCTTGACTGAGAGATTCCAAAATGCAGTGGCTAAAGAGACTGTGCTGGTGTCTCCTGTGGCATTTTGGTTCATCTCTGTAGCCCCTTCCTGATTCTAGACTGGATTAAATGCCCTAAAATCAGGACCTAAGATCAAAACAGCAGGTAGGCAAATTGCAGTCCTCGAGATGGGGTACAGCATCTCCTGAAGCAAGTCAGTATCAAAGGAAGGGCTTCCCAAACTGGAATGAGGTGGGTGAAATCTGGAAACAAACAGACAAACAGCCCCAAATGGCCAGTGGCCCCATCCCTGCCCAGCCCCTCTCTCTGCAGGCAGGACCTGGCTCTATCCACAAGTTGTCCCTGGTCCCCTCTGCCTCTCAGGAGCACCTGGAGCTGGTCTGGCTGCTCCTGTCACCCACTGAGGTGTGAAGTGCACCCTAAAAATGTTGTGAGAAGCAGATGTTAGAAGTGCCCCTGCTCACAGCATAATTACAGCCTCTCCATTGCTTCCATCCCTTTGCTGGTTTTGTGCCCCTGCTCAGCTCCTTTTGTGCTTCTATGTCTTTTTCCTTTTAGAATTTGGCCCAAATTTCCCAGACCACACCAGCAGGACACACCAACCACCTCAGACCCTGGCAATTTAGTAGAAGCAAAAGATTCAAAATCCCAACTGAAAATCAAATGAGTGTTGAGGTCCCACATTACATTTGCTGTCTGTCAAACCCCCCAAAAAGGAATAGGTTCTGCTTGGCACCACCATCAAAGCCACTGCATGACACATTGTAAAGTGGTTTTCATCTAAATTCTTCCACTGGCAACTGATCTCTAATAGATCCTCATTATCTGGGCTCTTCTCCATTGCCTAGTACAAAAGGAACTCCAAAGGTTTTTCTCCTCAGCACTCAGCACATTGCTGGGGGGAAGCTCCAGCTTGTTAAGACCAGGATTTTCAAACACATCTGAATGACAGGCTGGGATGAGATTGTAAATTATTAACAGTGTGCTTGTCACATCAATTAGCAGCCCATGAGGTATAAATCAATGACTGGGGGTTATATTATGCTCACACATTCTCTGGTTTATCGTTCCTAATGAACCTCGAGAGGGACATTGCACAGCTCTCAGGGCTCTGGGGAACTCTCCCAGTGGTGCAGCGTTGTCTTTGCTGCCACTGCAGCAAGTTCAAAATGAAGGAGCCCATTGTCTGCTGGAAGATGCTCAGTGCACCTCTTCCCTGGTCATTCAGCTGCACAAATCCCCCCAGTCCAGGAGCACAAACTGTGCTCTCACTGCAGCTCAATGTCAAGGGCAGGACAACTGGAAAAAGCATGTGTTGCTGCTCCAAAAGACTGGGGGCTCCTTCAGCTTTACCAGGGTTCAGGAGGAGAGGAAATGGCCACACATTGGATATGAGGAGATTCTCACAAAAAGGTTTGAAAAGCACTGAAACAGGGAGCCAGGGCAGTGGTGAAGTCACTGTCCCTGAAGTGTTCAAACAACATGTGAATGGGGCACTTGGGGTCCTGGGTTAGTGGTGACCATGGTGGTGGTGCTGGGCTGATGGTTGGACTCAATCTTAGAGGGCTTCTCTAACCTTAAGAGTTCCATCATTCTGTGGCTGAGCACAGGAGCAGACTATTACAAGCTGGTTTCTGTCACATGCACTTCCCAATTTCCTCCTCACCTTTACATCAAAGTGAGCTGGAAACAGCAACGAGGACTCCACTCGAGATGGAATCCAAGTTCTGGACTTGGTGAGCCAGAGATCCTGTTCTGAGGAGCTGGGGCAACTTAAAAACTGCTGACCAAAAGGTTTAGGGGATCCATGTTCAGTGGGGAATTAAAAGTTCAAAAAGCTTCGTATTTTCTATATTCAGAAACCCTGAAGATGGGGAGGCAGGGGGGAGAAAAAAATATTTTAGGCCAAGTCTGGAGTTGTTCAGAGAAATTCAAGGCCTCTGAAGTGAGGTGTAAAGAATGAAATCCTGTTAAAAGGAGCTGTTACACACCTTTGTAGTCACAGAGAGTCCTGTGGAAATAAGGGCAGAGATTTGCCCAACACCCTACAAGCCCTTCTCTGCCCAAACACTCCTGGGGATGCAGGATCTTCTGGATCATTTCATCAGGGCATTTTCACCGAGATGTTCCATCCCAGAGCTCATGTTGGGGTAGGACCTACAGCCCCCAGGCTTGGGGCTCCGTGGCTCAGCTCCTGTCCTGCAGTGCAGCGTGGCCAGGTCCTTGCAGCACCTTGGCTGTGTCTGCAAAGCACTCAGGTCCATCATCGTTGCCTCCACTTTTGTTCCCTCTTCTCCAGACTGACCATTTCCCTGGTTTGTTTCCCACTGACCCCTTCTCCTTGGCCCAGGTCTGCCCAGGAGGCTGAGGTCCACCAGCCTGCTGTGGAAGGGCAACACACAGGATGCTCTGGCTCTCCTCAAAGATGATGTGCTGGTTGCTGATCCAGGAACCAGGTGAGATGGATTGATTTGGGAGCTTTGGGTCTGGATGTGTGGGTTTCACCTGTAGCCTCCATGGCCAATGGACAGACATTCCTAAAGGGAACTTCAGCTTCTCCCCACACACCTGAGCCTGGAAGGAGTCACTGGTGGAGGGGTCAGGGTTGTTGGCCCTGAGATGAGCTCCATTAATTAGAGAATGGTGCTAATGGTGCTAATAATGCCAAGGCTGCAGGTTCTGTCCCAGCACAGACTGTCTGCTTAGAAGTTGAACTTGATGATCTTTGGGGGTCCCTTCCAACTCAGAATCTTCTGTGATTCTGTTTTTCATTTTTTAGGCCTGAATGAGACAAGTTCAACTGCTATAGTTGGGTTCAATGAACCCTAAATGATGTGGGTTTTCCAAAGTGGAAATGGTCATTTAAACAGTTTAAAACATCAGAGATTTCTGTTAAAATGATGTCTGTAGTTATTTAATGGCTCTGAATTATCTATCAGGTCTGTGAATGCTTGGTACAAATCCTGTAGCCTGAGTTGCAAACACTCAAAAATATTGTAGTATTTTAGAATCCCAGAATGTTTCGAGTTTGGAAGGGACCTTAAAGCTCAGCTCATTCCAGCCCCCTGCCATGGGCAGGGACACATCCCTTTAGACCTGGTTGCTCCAAGCCCCATCCAACCTGGCCTTGGACACTTCCACACTTCCTTAAACAGGATCCAGGGGAGAGCAGGTGAGGGAAAGGATTCAAACTAACTCAGGAAAAATTTTTTTCATCTACAAAATTGTTAGGGAACAGAATTCCATTCTGAAATAATTTGTTCAGGGTGGCTGAGGATCTACCATGGCCATGGAGTAGGAAACCTCAGAGGTCCCATCCCTTGTGTTAATTCTGTCCCATGTCATGTAGGAGGCCACAGCAGGTATTCCTTAAAGGATTTTAATGCCATCATCTTCTTTGATATTTTTATTTTTATTGGCATTTATCTCTGTTGGTATCTTTATACTGTGCTCCCCATGAAGATACACAGGGACATCCCCTCGTAGTCTCAAAACACCTTAATTACTTGACATGTGGTTAGTTTTAACTCTCTCCCTGTTCCTGAATGTTTTTCCCAGCTACCAGATCATTCTTCTCAAAGGGAGTTTCCATTTATTGATACAGACATTGTAACATTTTTCTATGCTGAAGTTCAGCTCCATTTCAGATGTAAAATTTTAGATCCAGAATGTATTTATTCTTAGGGTGCTCATCAAGCTTTTATTCAGCCAGATGGGCTGGGAAAGGTTGAAGTGGTACCAAATTTATGACCTAAATAGTCCTCAGTGAGATGTGTGGCTTCACACAATTGAAAAAACACCAAACAGGAAGGTTGAAAATATAATAAATTTTGAAAATGTGTTTAACAAAAGTTGCCCATTCATGTCTTCATGCCATTAAACTTCATTCAAGTGTAAAGACTTAAATCACTTGCTGGATATTAAAGACTGGAGCACTTCTTGAATGGTTCCACTGTGCTAGATGCTGCTGTGTGGGCTTTTAAGTTCCCTTTAAGTGCTTTTACCATCTTAAGGTAGCTTAGGTGTTTAAGTGATTATACCACAGTAAATCCCCAAAGAGGCTTACCTGGATTTTGAGACCTCAAAGGGAACACATGGGACTCTCAATATGCTCTTAAAACGAATGGATGATTTTGGTGAGCAATTATAAACAATAAGTCAGGTTGTTTCTTTTCCATCTCCAGCTCTTTCTGTACACCAGAGTTAAATAACTGCTGATGTTGCTGTAAAATATTTCACCCTTAATTTAACAACAAAGCAAGGCAACAATGTGTAGTTTTTCTCTCGCTCCTTCATCTCTCTGCTCTCCTTAGCACATCATTCCATAAAACATGAATTTTCCCCTAAGTAAGAGCCATGGCCATGTTTCATCATATCCACACCCACACTGTGTCCCTGTCACTCCTTCATCTCCCCTCGCTCTTTAGCACATCATTCCAGAAAATGTGAATTTCCCTAAATACAAGACGTGACATATTTTGTGATACCCCCATGGTGTTACTGGGGTAAAGCTGATCCCAGCACGTTCCTCCTCCTTTCCAGGTGCCACTACAGCAACCTGGCCTTCTCCCTGCTGGCCCACGTGCTGGCCGACCACGCTGCCGAGGGGCAGTACCAGCGCTGGATCTCGGAGCACATCCTGGACCGCCTGGGCATGGAGGACACGGGCTTTGACCTCACCCCCCCCATCCGCTCCCAGATGGCCGTGGGCTTCTACGGCAGCCGCCAGCCGGCCCCGCTCTACGACCTGGGCTGGTACCGGCCCTCGGGCCAGATGTACTCCACAGCTGCTGACCTGGCCAAGCTGGCCATGGTCTTCTTGGGCACCTACCACCGCCGCCTGCTGGAGCCCGACACGGTGAAGACCATGCTGACCCCTCTGCTCAAGTGCTCCACCGAGTACTTCGCCAACAAGACCGGCACGCCCTGGGAGATCAACGAGCAGCTGGGCTATGATGTCGTCAGGAAGGACGGGGACCTCGACGGGTACTCAGCCACCTTCTCTCTTATCCCCAAGCTCCGCCTGAGCTTCATCGTGCTGATGGCAGGGCCCAGGCCACAGGGTGGGGACATCGTCACTCAGACTTACGAGCACCTCATCCCTGCCATGGAGGCGGCGTTCAGGGAGGCCGGGAAGAGCGTGGTCCCCCCTCCCAACCCCATCCCTTACGTTGGCTACTACACCTATTCCAACCTGACTTTCTACGAGATCAAAGTTGGAATTGGTGGGGTGCTGATCATGCAGCAGTTTGGGCCTCACGTGGAAGAGCTGATTCCTGAGAAGTACCGGACGATCAAGCTCCACCACCTGGAAGATCGTGTCTTCCAAGTTGTTTTTGACAAGGAGTTCCCGTGTGTTCTGCACCTGGGCTCTGCCTCCATCTCCCTGGAGACCCAAAACGGGCAGCTCTTTAACTTTTACCCCTTTGACCGCAAGGGTTTGTCCCCTGGCTTCGATGCCCCGGGGCTGAACACGTACAACGTGGTGCGTGTGCTCCGCAAGCCCGTGTTCTACAGCTAAAGCCTCCTCTGCTGGAGGGGGCTCCCAATCTGTGTCTTACTCTGGCTGGGTCTGTGGCAGCTGGTTAAAAGGGGAAGATGGTGGCAAATGACTCTTCTGCCAAACAGATATGTCACTTCCCACTTCTAAAATTACTTTAATGGCTGGCAATCCCCAACAATGCACAACAGGCCAGCAGGAGATGCCAGCAGATAAAAAGGAGGTGGGAATGTGCTGGGGGGATTGCGTTTGGATGCCATAAAAAATGCTGAGCACTGAAGCGTCCACACTGACTTTTTGTTTGATGGCCCCTGTGGTGATCAACTCCTGTCAACAAAGGGCTGAGGATTCCCTGTGTCTTTAAAATATCTCTTCTTCAGTCCAGTTTTTCCAGGGTTTTCAGGAGCCCATCTACCATGAACAAGATCCTTTACGTGGGTTTGCCAAAAGCATGATGTGCTGGAAAATGGCCCCAGCCTGACAGCAGGCCCTGCTCAAGATCCCAGGGTAGGGAGAGCCTGTTTCTTCCCCAGGTCACTCTGAGAAAACTGTGAAAAGAGCAGGGAACAACGGGGTCTTGTCTCCATGGATTTCTGCAGCACTGGTGGTCACACAAAGGATGTTGCAGTGCTTCAGCAGAGGAACAGCAGCTCACTCTGTGGGCAGGACCACGTGAGCAGGAGCTGGGACATTCCAGCTGGACTCAGGTCTGTGACTGTCTCAGTGCACAGAGAGGTGTGGGTGTGGTGTTTCAGTGCAGGAATACATGGGAATCTGGTGTGTTTTGGGCAGGAGGTCTGTGTTGAAAGGTACCCACTGTGTTTATGCAAAGGTGAGGGAAGATGCTGAGGGAAAGGGCATCAGCCTGGGCAGTTCTGCACAGAGGAGGGGGCACCTCTAACTGGCAAAGCCACAAGGGCATTTTCTTCTCCTTCCCTGTGCCCACTCAAGGCAAGGCAGGTGGGACAGGGGACAAGGGTCACACCAACCCCATACAGTGTTCCAGGCTCAGGGAAAAGTGTCTGGAAACCTGCCCAGGCCTGGAAAGGCCCTGGGGGTGCTGGTTGACAGTGGCTGAACATGAGCCCAGGTGAGCCCAGGTGTGCCCAGGGGACAAGAAGCCAATGGCACCTGGGCTGAGAGGAATACAGTGTGGTCACAGACACTGTGGCAGAGACTGTCACCCTGTGCTGGGCACTGGTGGAGGGTCCTCAGAGGTTGGGTTTGGGTCAGTCAGGACAAGAAGGACATGGAGAGGCTGGAGTGTGTCCAGAGAGAGGAATGGAGCTGGGGAAGGAGCTGGAGCAGCAGGAGGGGCTGAGGGAGCTGGAGGGGCTCAGCCTGGAGAAAAGGAGACTCAGGGGGGACCTTCTGGCTCTGCAACTCCCTGACAGGAGGGGGGACCTGGGGGGCATTGGGCTCTGCTCCCAGGGAACAGGGACAGCAGTTTCAGTTGGATAATGGGGAAAATTTTTTCCCAGAAAGGGTGGTCAGGCACTGGCAGGGGCTGCCCAGGGCAGTGGTGGAGTCCCCAACACCTGGAGGTGTTCAATGAATGAGTGGATGTGACACCTGGGGACATGGTTTGGTGGTGACCATGACAGTGTTGGGTTGGTTGTTGGATTCAGTGATCCTGGAGGTGTTTTCCAACCTTAGTAAATCAGTGATTCCATGTTGTTAATGGCCAATTGCAGCATCACTGTGACAGGAACAGTGTCAGGCACAAGTGCCACCAGCTGTGGAGTCCTGGCTCCTCAATGCCCCTCCACACTTGGCAGACACTGTGATTGCAGCCTGGCTGGAGCCTGAACTGAGAGCAAACAGAGGGGCAGGGCAGGACAGCTCTGAGCTTGAAGGGAACATCTCACTGCAGAGTCTGGCAATGGCTGTGCAGAGTGGAAATGCAGAGGGAGGGCAAAAGGTGCACAGCCCAAAAGGGTGCACAACCCAAGACCTCCAAAGTGTGTGTTCTCCCACACCGTAACTGGTATGAGGTGGATCCTCTTGCTGAGCAACATCCTCCTGCTGCTTGCTCACATGGAGCCTGGAAGTGGACATGTCCCTGAGAGGATGAGAAAATCGACCACCTGCCTCCCCTCCCTCTGGTTGTCTCTGTGTTCTCGCTCTGTGCTGTTCCTCAGCTTCAGTTTGGATAGAGAGGCTCTCACTGAAACCCAGAGATCCATGACTCACAAACTCAATTCCCTGCCTTTTCTCAGACAATTTCAGTTCCCCAGTCAACACATGGAAACTTTGCCTTACAGGGTCGCTGCTGCATTGGCTTGCTCTGGACTTTGTAGGTGATGCCATTCCATACCTTGTACAGCCTCGTATGGTCAAGTGTTTAACCTGGGCTGCAGCAACAGCAATAAAATCTATGCAAACACCTCCTGCCCTGCGTGCTGTGCCCAGGGGTGAGTGCAGGCAGGCCTGCTGTCCTGGGGGGGATTTCCTGGGGAGGTGCCTCCACTGCCATGGCACACCTGTGAGCTGAGCTCTCCAGGCTCACAGGATGTGATGGGGGATTGCAAAATATTTCAGTGCTCTAACTCTGGTCTTTTTGAGTGAGGGCTGAGTGCCAGTTTGGGGCTTCTCTTCTTGCTTTGAAACCAAAAAACAAGTGAATGTTTACACCCAAAAGCTTCCAAAAAAATTAGGATTTATATCCCCCATCACATACCGGCCAGGAGGACTCACCACACTGAGCTGCTCCAACCATCTCATGGAGAAGTTTTACTTTCCCATCAGAAATAGAGGCACAGACAAAGCTTCCCTGTTCAATGAGTCACCTTCAAACCTGTACACTGACATTTTCTGGAGCTCTTGGGTCCTGGTCAGTGGCCAGTTGGCCACGAGTCNTCCCCAGGGCAGTGGGCACAGCCCCAAGGCTGCCAGAGCTGCAGGAGGGTTTGGATGATGCTCTGGGGCACGGGGTGACTCTTGGGGATGGTCCTTGCAGGGCTGGGGGATGGACTGGATGATCCCTGTGGGTCCCTTCCATCTCAGCATAGTCTGTGATTCGTTCCCATTAACAGCAAAGTAAAACTCAGCCACTCTCAGCACGAGCTGACACCTGCAGGAAAACTCCTCTCCCCAACCCCTGGGAAGGTGAACAAGAGCTTTGTGAGAACTCCCCTAACTGAGGGGGAGAAAGGAGGCCTTGGAAGAGCTGGACAGAGATTTGGGAGAGCCTGGCTGTGGAGTCCTGGAGGACTCCGTGGAGAGCAGCCAAAGTCACAGCCCTGAGCCAGAACAGGAATGCCCAACCTCCTTCTGTCCCTTCCCACCCAAACAGCATCCTGAGCGAGCAGAAGCAGCTCTGGGACCTGAGTGACCCCACTCACATCAGCAGGTGCTTTACACCAGCTTTAGCAGCTCTCTGCAAACTTTCCCTTCTCACACAGCCCCTCAGGGACCACTCTGAGCAATTCTGCAACTTTTGGGCACACCTGCTGTGGAATCTAAAAATATCCCAGTGTTTATTTCACCCACATCACAGATTGGCTCCACAACAGGTACAACAAACACCCAAATTCTGCCCATCTGCTTCCTGTTCACTGAATTTGTGTTTTAAAAGGTGGCTCCATGTGTCTGCAATGGCCTATAGATACACTGTGCTTAAAAATGGGTTTATAATTACTCATCAGGGAACCAAACAAATAGGAAATGCTTCATTAACATTCACCAGCATCAAAAAGAGACAAGGACAAAACTGACTCATTGGTTCAAGAGAGTGACTTCTGCTCTAAGGAGCTCTAATGAAACCACATAACACTGTAACAGTGGCCCTGAAACCATAGCTGGTCTACAAAAAATACTCTGGACCACTAAGGATGAGAATAATGTGGCAAAATATAAACTGCTACATCTGAGATAGACCCTCTGAACTCCTTTCTACGCAGCGAGGTGCAATGACTGCAGTCAGTGGAGTGGATTTGTCTCACTTTAAAATGAATATTTAGAATAAGTTGAAGGATCCCACTCTAGGAATCCTCAGGCTCCAGCTGGCTGAGATGGACCCAGCCCTGCTGTCACAACCATCTCTTCAGTTAGAAGGGAAACACTTTCATCAGCTGCCTGTCAAGTAAGGGCAAGTTCTCAACGTGCTGCATCAACACTGCCCTGAAGACCTGAAGTTCACTGCTCAGCAGCCCAAAGCAGAACAGGGGGATGCTTGTGGTGGCCCCATTCCAACAAGATATTAGTTATGACAACTCCTTTCCCCTTTGGAAGAACTCTGTCTTCAGGAATGCAAGGCAAGTGAGGATGAGATCAAGCTGCAAGCTTCAAGCTTCACTTTGAAAACTGCAGTTTATGCCTACATTCTTAAATTCTTCCCATTTCCACCTCTCCTCACCCAGGGCAAGGGTAGCCAGGCACAGGGATCGCTGCCAGCCAGGAGAGGGAATGAGCAGTGCAGGAGAGACCCCAGCTCAGCTCCCTACCCGGTGACCCCCTCATTTGGCCAGCTGGGAATAAACATCTTGCTCAGCTTTCTGAGGTTTTTCTGCTCTTGGCCCTCAATTTTCTGACAGATTTCTCTCTCCTTCCCAGCCCAGTGTAGCTGCTTTAGGTCCCCTTTGCAGCTGCCACAGGGATGACTTTGCTCCCATTCTCCTCTGCAGTTGTGTCTCATTTATCCACTGCTCAAGGTCCTGTGTCTTCTGGTCACCGCAGCACACAGAGCATTCTCCTTCTGTCCCTTTCTTCTCTCATCCCTCAAGCTCCACTGATCCACACATGGTCCTAGAAAGAACTTTCTCCTGCTGTGCCCTCGCACACCCAGCCCAACCCTTCGTGGGTTTAATGGTACAGGTGGAATTACTGCACAGCCAGTGCATTGCCAGCCTGAAACACAGTCTCTAGCACTGGTCATGTTGAAAAAGATTATTGTAAATAAATTATTATAAATAAATAAATGAATAGGAGTTCCATGCCCAAATGCACATCTCAGAATAGAAGAAAAAAATAAAAATTAGAAGTCTCTTTCCCAGCCAGACAGGAGGATTCAAGGCCTTTTGGCAGATATAAACAGGAATTGCAGGAATGCAGCAATAGCTCAATATGTGATGCCATCACCAGCTGACACTGAAATGGTGTGTGCAACATTTAATTAAGGGCCTAATTATTTGTCATGTGCACTTGTGAATCTCACAGACCAACCCACTGCATACCCAAAGTCACTTGGCTTCGTGGCATTTGGCCACTGAGGGCTCTGGACATCCATCCCAAATCAAAACACCAGGGTTAATACAAGGCAGAAGGAGACTCACCCACCAGATTTACCCACCAGGCTGTTGCTCCCCCAAACTGCTTTTCAGAGGTGCTTGGAAGGGGTTTGGGTGGAGTTTGCAAGCATGGAGTGTGCTGTGCCCTGCAGCCTCTCCCAGGGGTGTCACACGGTCCTCCTGGAGTGCTCCATCTCTGCCAGCTCCTGCACCTCTCCCTCATTCCCTGCCTTCCACCAGGTGAGCAGGGAAGGGAATGTCCCCTCCCACCCACCTGTGCCCTGGCAGTGGCTGCTCTGGGGCAGAGACTGATCCTCCCCACGATCCCTTCGCATCCCAAACCCAATTCTCAGGCTCCTGGGTCGGTGCCAGCTCCGGAGGGGGCTCTGTCTGCTCTTGTTTAGCTCACAGTTTGTTCCTCCATGAAGTGACATTTCTGCTAGGGATGGGTGACCACATTCCATTCAGTTCCTGCTCCTCCTGAGCACCGGGAGTGGGATGCAAAAGCATCCTGCTGCCAAAAGGTTGTGGGAGAACATGGAAAGGGAGGAATCAGGAGGAGGGTGGAATGAACACAAGAGGGAGACAAATGCAAAGGGGTTCTGAGAGGCTGCCTGAAATAAAAACGTCCTGTCACAATTTCCAATCCCATTTGGCTACTTATGGGATATAGTGGTGAAGATGTAACAATAACAGTTGCTTAAATAGAAAATCTGGAAGGTGGGAGCAAAGTGCTCCCAAAGAGGCAACTGGAACACAATTGGAACACCCTGTGGCACCCCCACTGTCAGTGAAACCATCTCTTGCTGGCAAGGCCAGGCCGATTCCAGAGTGACAAATGGGCCCTCTGACAACCTGGGTGAGAAACAGCCTCAAAGCTGCCATAGCTCCTCCTGGTGAACTGGTTAAACTGGTGAGCACTGGTGCCAGTGTGACATGCTGCTTCTCCTGGCCAGCGAGTTTGGGTTCAGTCCCATCATTCCCAAAAGTCTATTGACATTGTGCTTATTGGAAGAGGGAAACTCTCCCAGGGGTGTCATTCCAGGTCCCCACCTGCCTTTGCAGCTCTGTGCTCCTTGGGAGGGTGCAGAAAAGCCTCTCAGCACTTCACCCCATCCATGTGTGCACGTGATGCCTGCCAGGGAAACTGGGACACACAACAGCACACTCTGCATCACCCCAGAGACTGACAGGGGTCACTGGCTGGAGTGTGGGACAAGTTTGGGGACACAAGGGAAGAGCTTTTGAGCATTTCACAAGGCTTACAATGTCATATGTAGGGGAGGTGGGGAAAAGGAGGGGTCAAAGGGGTTTGGAGAGGAACAAACATGAAAATAAGTGGATAAGGAAATAAAAGGAGCCCTCAGCTTCCCTTTCTCTTGCCCAGCCTGGAAGATGTCAACTCTCAGTTGGCCCCATCACAGTGTCATCTGATGCCACATGAAGTCCTGTATCTGTGCTCAGGTTTCCTGACTGACCTATGTGAGTCAGGGAATTCCTTCACTGGGCTGATGGTCACCCTTTGCCATGGCAATGCATCTAAAAATGGGAGATGCCCTCAAAAACAGGTGTGCAGAACCTCCTGATGGCAGCCTTCCTGGAAACTCACAGCCAACATTGATGGGTCAATACAATCACCAAATACAGAATGGTTTTGGTCAGAAGAGACCTTGCAATCCACCTCATCCCACCCCCTGCCCCAGGCAGGGACACCTCCCACTAGCCCAGGTTGCTCCAAGCCCCGTCCAACCTGGCCTTGGACACTCCCAGGGATCCAGGGGCAGCCACAGCTTCTCTGCCCAACCTGTGCCAGGGCCTTCCCACCCTCACAAGGAGGAATTTCTTCCGCACATTCCATCTATCCCTGCCCTCTGGCAGTGGGAAGCCATTCCTCCTTGTCCTATACATGGAGGGTGATTTAATTCATCCAGGAGTCAGCAGTTTCAGCAACTGAATTATTGTCTTTGCCCTTTTCTTGGAGGGTTTGCAGGAGGCACAGGTCATACCCTGCTGTCCTGACCCCCCCGTGCACCTCTGAGCCAAAGGGTGAGGTCCCTGCAGCGCTGGGGGTGTCCCCAGGGGGATCTCATGCCATGGAAGCTGCTGTGGTGCTGCTGGCACTGAGCAGGAGCCTGGTGGGAGAGGAGCTCAGGGCTCAGCAGAGCAAGAACATCCTCACAGAGTGCCCATGACTGATGAGCTGGAAGGAGAATGGACATGCCCAAGAGCTGTGGTGGGAGATCCAGAGGTGTCTGGGGGAGTGAAGGCACCCCAGGGTGCTCCTGCTGACCTGCAGCTGGGATTGCATCCATCACTCCAATAGCCTGGAAGGTGGGCAGGGTGGCAGCAAGGCAGGCTGTGCTGCATGTCCTGGAAACCACCCTGTGCCCCCTGGAGCAGGAGACAAACACTCAGGATAGTCCTGGGTGCCATCAATTACCGCCCCCCCCAGCACATCAGACAATTCCTGCCATGGAATTACAGTCACTGCCTGCTGACAGGTCCCTGTTACACTGGACCATCTGCAGGGATGGCCCCTGGAGGCTGCTCAGAACAAAGCAAGGACTAAAACAAACACAGTAATCCAATAAAAATCGGGTTTCCACCAGCAGAGGGTGAAAGGGAGGAGAAATAAAATGATAGAGAACTATTTGTACAAGGAAAGGTGGGGGAGGAGGGGTGGCAGTGCAGGTTGGCTGCAGGGAAGGAGAGTGTGAGGACAATAAGGGTCCTGCTGATGCTCCCAGGGAAGAGCTGGTGTGTTGCAAGTGCTCATGGCCAGGCCAGTGCTCTCCTCTGACATTGCTCTGCTGAAGGGCCTTTTGTTATCAACCAAATAAAAGAAATTAAAAACGTGGTTAGATTTGGGGGAAGCTTGCAGGGGTTTTTAGATCCCTTTAGATGTTATTGTTGATGTTGGTGCCTCGGTGCACTCAGGAACTCCTTGGTGACCTCTGAAAGTCATCAGGAATTTTGTAAGTGCCTGAACAGCACAGCTCTATAACACAGTCCCTGTGCCACTCCTCACTCGGTCCCACTGACTGTTCACCCAACAAGACATTGGAGAATTAATCTCTTCTCTGCCTCTTCCTCATTCCCATCCTGTCCTCAGAAATTCCCTATCTGGGATGTTCCTTTCAAGGTAAGAAACCACAGGAATTCCTGACTTGCTGCCCACTGAGAGGATTTCTCTGCTCAGCTTTGGTACAGACATGGATGTCACCAAGAGAGACATGACAGTGCTGTTGTCACAGTTTGGAAGACTCTGGGATGTGGATTTTTGCCTTCCACATCCATCTGCAGCTTCTCCCTAAGAAATTCCTTCCTCTTGCAATTCCTGGGAGGGAACTGTCATCCCCTCCTGCTGCTTTGGTTTGGCACTGACCAATTATTCTGTACCCTTTGCATGTCACCCTGAGGTGCTCCATCAGGGCACCCACTGGGACATTAGTTGTAATTGCACAAAGGCCTTTTCCTGATAAATAACAAAACTCAGGATCCCAGGAAACCACTAAGCAAATTAAAATCCACTGCACAATAAACAATTCAGCTTTGAAAACTACCCAGTGCAATAAATGTACCAGAAGCAGCCCCGTTCCAATCAGCAAAAGAAGATTAGTGGAAGCAGCATGACCTTGCAAAGCATGAAAATATCCAGAAGTGCTGCATAAAAATGTCCAGCCAGTTTAATTCCTGCTTTGCCTTGGCTGGACAATATCAGATGTTTCCTGAAAGGGACCATAAATCTCCTATAAGTTCTGTGTCAGAGAAAAAGCAAATGCATGGAAGGGGCCAGCACCCTGAGCTCTGTGGCCAGCGCAGAGCAGCAGGAGAAGAGCCCAAGGCCACGAGGTGTGACAAGGGCTCAGGGTCCTGCTCAGAGCTGAAGTGTCCCAGGTGAACATGGCCATGACTCCTCAGCTCATGACAAAACCTCTCCAATTCTTTGCTTCACCAGGATCCTCCCTGGCTTCTTCCCCACTACCCAAGGCGATCTTGAGCTGCTGAACAACTGGAGGGTGACCAGGACAAACACAGAATCATGGAGTGATTTGGGTTGGAAGGGGCCTTAAAGCTCATCTCATCCCACCCCCTGCCATGGGCAGGGACACCTCCCACCAACCCAGGGTGCTCCAAGCCCTGTCCAACCTGGCCTGGGACACTCCCAGGGATGGGGCATTCCATGGTCATGCCTGGATCACAGGGACTATAAGGAGAGGTGGTGGGGTCTGAGCTGGGCTAGGCAGATGAAGGAGTGACTTACCAGCAGCTCCATCTACTTGAAGGATAATTACAAAGAGGACAGAGGAGAAACCAGACAGTCCAACAAGGGGCAATAGCCACAAATTGCACCTTGGGAGCTTCAAGGTGGCTTTTAGGGAAAGCCTTCTCCCCAAATGTCCCTGCAGCCCTTGGATAGGTCACCAAAAATCAGGTATTTCCACACTTTGAGACTTTTTGCCCAAGATTTGCATGGATGAAAGTTCAGCCACCAGTGTAGAGAACACTCTCCTGCTTTAAGCAGGACATCCATCATCCACAAAAATTCCTTTCATCCCTGTGATTAGGTTAGAACTAGTTAGCCCAACTTAGAACTGAAAGAAACAGTAGAAGAGTTTCTAAAACATTGGGACTTGAACTTCAGGGCACTCTCCCAAAGCTCCCTGGAACCAGAACAAACCCTGCCCATGTGTTTTCCCAGACACATCTGGGGTGGGTGGTTGGAGTCCCTCCAGTTTCCCTGACTGAAGATCCAGCTCCATGACTGAGGGCAGTGCTGGGAGACCTCCCTGCTCCTGGGCCTTTGCTCTGGGAGTCAAGGTCACTGGGGCAGGCTGGAGCAGAAGGAAGGGCTTTGTCCTGACTCTGCCAGGAAAGATGTTCCTTCCCAAACTGAGGTTTGAGCTTTGTCAGGCCCCTGCTGCCCGAGCCTTCTCTGTAGTTCATGGGATGTGGTGAAACGCCCCAGGAATTCCACAGGAATGGAACCACAAAGGGCTCAGGGCAGAATCATCACTTCTATGAGGTTAATTTTATACAAAAGAGTTTAATAATAAACAATTTGTATCTAAGGCAATTTTACAATCTCTTCTCTAATTGCCCAGAGAAGTTGTGACTGCCCCAGCCCTGGAAGTGCCCAAGGTCTGGTTGGACAGGGCTTGGAGCACCCTGGGCTGGTGGGAGGTGACCCTGCCCATGGCAGGGGTGGCACTGGATGGGCTTTAAGGTCCCTCCAAACCAGTCTGGGATTCTCTGGTATGAGTCTGGTTTTTCCTATTATTCATCACAGATACCGGGTAAATTCTGACATTTCTGGCAAAGGCAGGTTTTTCCCTAAAACTCCTCAACTGAAAATGAGCAGGAAGAATTCCTGAGTACCAGAACAGGTTTTGTATCACTCCCTGTCCCCAAATAGTGGCAAAGCCATTCCTCCAGCTGGGATTGCTGGCAGGGACACTGTGCTGGCCCCACAAACACAACAGCACTGGGGGTATCTCATCCCTCTTGGGGACTTTTGGAGCTGTGTCCATGGTCAGAGCAGCTCAAGCAGCTCCCTCTGGCAGTTCTTTCCAGAGGGAATGTTGGGTTTGGGTTGGCAGATTTGACTCCTGTCCTTCTGCAAATTTATAACAGTTCAGCACCTGGGAAGGGATTCCCAAGCCAAGTGGCTTTTGTGTATTTTTAACCTGACAAACCTTAACAGATTCCCTTTTTCATCTGCTCTGGAGGTGTCCATGCCCAGGGTCACCTCCCACCAGCCCAGGTTGCTCCAAGTGCTGGCCTTGGACACTTCCAGGGATGGGGCAGCCCCAGCTCTGGTTCTCAGAGAGGCCATATGGATGGTGGAACCCCAAATAAATTACAGGACTCAAATTTATTCTGAGTCCTTTGATAATCTGTTTGCCAAGGCTTAATTTTTATGTTTTGCACACGGAAAAACCACCACAGAGATGGTTGACAGAGATGTCTTTCTATCGATAGATTGCAGTAGAAATTCTTGTGCCATCTGTGCTGAGATTTCAGTGACACCAGAAAAGAGCAGGTACTGAAGCAATGAAGCCAAACCTACTAAAATGGGAAATTTCAATTACACTGTGTAAAGAAGCAATTTTCTTCTTTTGTTTAGGCTGCATTTTGCTAATGCTTTTTTTATTTTAACAACTGGGAAGTGTTTTCTGATGAATTGCTGTTCTTTCTTTTTATTTGGAACAAACGCTTTTTTTTCTGCACTGTGAGATGTTGTAGTAAATATATTTTAAAAATATTTTGCCTGTGGATGTAAGTGCATATAAAAACCTGTAAATTCATGTAAATATATGCAAATATAGTCTCTTGGAGACAAAGAGACTGCCTGTTCAGGTGTTTGGGGTGGTTTGGATGAATCAGATATAAACATCTCTTGGCTGTTGTTTACACCATTCACCACAGAGAGAATTCAACACCACTTTATGGCTGGAATTGCCACGATTTTCCACTTGTGGTTTCTCTCCTGCTCTCCCAGTTGCCAATTCAGAAAGCCTCAAAAACTTGCTATGGGAAATACTCTTTAGGCTGCAGGATAAGACAAGTAGTGCTGTCTCCAGGCTGAATCCCTCCTGTCTTTATTCCCAAACTGGAAAGGAAAGGGAACCCAGTCCTGCCTGTGGCTGCTGGAGCACACATGGCATGGGAGAGGGTCCTCTGCCATGGGACATGGACCTTCTGCCATGGGACATGGACCTTGTGCCATAGGACAGGGCCCTCTGCCATGGCACATGGACCTTGTGCCATGGGATATGGACCCTCTGCCATGGGACATGGACCTTGTGTCATGGGACAGGGCCCTCTGCTGTGGGACATGGACCTTGTGCCATAGGACAGGGCCCTCTGCCATGGCACATGGACCTTGTGTCATGGGATATGGACCTTGTGCCATCGGACATGGACCTTGTGCCATGGGATATGGACCTTGTGCTATCGGACATGGACCTTCTGCCATGGGACATGGACCCTCTGCTATGGGACATGGACCTTGTGCCATGGGATATGGACCCTCTGCTATGGGACATGGACCCTCTGCCATGGGACATGGACCCTCTGCCATGGGCCATGGACCTTCTGCCANGACCCTCTGCCATGGGACATGGACCTTCTGCCATGGGACATGGACCCTCTGCTATGGGACATGGACCTTGTGCCATGGGATATGGACCCTCTGCCATGGGATATGGACCCTCTGCCATGGGATATGGACCCTCTGTCATGGGATATGGGCCCTCAGCACTGTCCCACACTCCTGTGTGCATCTCCTGGAACACACATCCCATGGGATAAGAACGCTCTGCATTGTCCCACACCCCTGTGTCCATCCCCTGGAGCACACATTCCATGGCATAGGAACCCTCTGCAGCGTCCCACCCCCCCATGTCCATCCCCTGGAGCACACATTCCATGGGATAAGAACATTCTGCAGTGTCCCACACCCCTGTGTCCATCCCCTGGAGCCCACATTCACCCCTGGAGCACACATTCCATGGCATAGGAACCCTCTGCAGCGTCCCACCCCCCCATGTCCATCCCCTGGAGCACACATTCCATGGCATAGGAACCCTCTGCAGCGTCCCACACCCCTGTGTCCATCCCCTGGAGCACACATTCCATGGCATAGGAACCCTCTGCAGCGTCCCACCCCCCCATGTCCATCCCCTGGAGCACACATTCCATGGGATAAGAACATTCTGCAGTGTCCCACACCCCTGTGTCCATCCCCTGGAGCACACATTCCATGGGATAAGAACGCTCTGCATTGTCCCACACCCCCATGTCCATCCCTATCAGGTGTTTTAGGGCAGCAGATATTTGTCCTGCAGTGGTTTTCCCTCTCCTGGTGTCCTGGCTAGGGAAGCAGCAGGAGAAGGTGCTCCCCTGACCTGTGCTGGAAACCAAAACAGCATAGGAAGCATTGATTGGTGGGTGTAAGAGTTTCTCACCTACACAGGAGGGGGAAAATTCTCAGCATTAGTTGTAACGTTGAGAGCACAAAAAGTGACCCCAGGGTACAAGGTGGGGGTTCTTCTGCCTTGAATAAAGGTCTGGAGGTTCCTCCTGATTTGTGGTTTTGTTCCAAGCTATTTGGGTACATTCTCCAAATGTTCCTGCAGTTGATTCCCGGGAACTCTGTGGAGATCTATCAGTTTTGTACACTGTGGATCTGCCAGAAGGGAGGGATAGATGGGATTTTGGGAAGGAATTCCTGGCTGTGGGGGCGGTGAAGTTGGCACAGGGTGCCCAGTTCTGCTGAGCTCCTGCTGCTGCCCCAAATCCCTGGCCCTGCCCCTGCTGATCCTGCACCTCCAGCCTGCCAGAACACCCCACTCCTCTGGAGCATCTCCTGGTACCAGTCATCCCTCACAGCCTGGGTTCATCTGCAAGTGTAAGCAAAATCTGTTCAAGAAAGGTGTTCCCTGGAAATCTGGGAGTGCTGGCTCCCAGAGATTCCTGCAGAATCCCACTTGGTGCAACACCCTGGTGCGACAGGGAACAATTCCCAGCTCCTCTCGGAGTGTCTCTTTCTCCAATCAACCTCACAAGGGTGTTGTGATTGCTCTGTGATGAGATAATTTCCTCAAAACAAGCACAATAAACTCAAATTATCTAGTTAAGGTTACACTTGAAAGACATTCAAATATGGATAAGTGGGAAGTACAGAATCCACACAGCCAGATCAGGCTTTTTTCACAGCTCAGTTACTTTTTTAGGCACAAAATATTGCAGAACATGTGTGTTTGTTTTTAAAGATAGCACAAGTTGGCAGCAGAGCTACAAAAATACTTCTTGTCACTTTTGGTACAATTTAGGGCAATCTGAAGAGCCTGAATGTCTTTTCCTCCCCGACTATGGGTGGATTATTTTGATATTTAGCATTCCCTTGGAATTTCTTGAATTTATTACACACAGCAACATTCTTATGGAGGTTTTTAACCCTCCCCAACTGGTCTGTTCCTTCAGTCTGAACTCTGCTTTGCTCAGGGTTTAAGGCAATCTCTTGTTGGAAAATTCCATCTGCACCCAGGATATCGAGTGACAGGCCCTGCAATCTGCTGTGCAAACACAACCCCCCAGACAGGGCACTTTGCTCATCTCCAGGTGAGCAGATTTCACATTTTCATTATTTCAAATTCCCCTTTCAGAGAAGTTCCTGGCCCTGGGAAAAGCTGTGGGAACCTGGAGCCTTCGATGGCTGTTTTCCCTTTCCCATCTCCATCTCCTGCCACCCTTCTCCAGAAAAAGATGCACATTCCCTCCCCTCCTTCTCCTCTTCACCAGCTCCACGTTTAAACGATGCCACCACAGAGATGTAAATAATAATTCTGCCATTTAGAACAATTTCCTGCAAGCCCCACCACAGGCCTGAGCAAAGGCTCCCTGGGAGGTTCTTCCCAATTTCCCTTCGATTTTCCACCCTAACTGAAACGAAAGGAATGAAAACAGTAAAATCTCCAATATTTGTTGGCCTTTTTAAAATTTTTTTTTGATACAAGGTCTTGGTCTTTCAGGAGGTCATCTCAGGGAGCTGGGGAGGGAATGTGAGGATATTCATTATCTCTGCAGACAGAAGCACAGGTGAAACATCAGTTTGCAAGTTTAACAGAAAAATAAACCCACCGCCTTGCTGATGAGCAGGTGGGATTCTGAGCAGGTCCTGGGTTTGTCATTCCCAGCCTGGATCCCAGAATCCCAGAATCCCAGAAAAAGCTGAGCTGGAAGGGACTCACAGGGATCATCCAGTCCATCCCCCAGCCCTGCTCAGGACCATCCCCAAGAGTCACCCCCTGTGCCCCAGAGCATCATCCAAACCCTCCTGGAGCTCTGGCAGCCTTGGGGCTGTGCCCACTGCCCTGGGGAACCTGGGCAGTGCCCACCACCCTCTGGGGGAAGAACCTTTTTCTGAGATCCAACCTAAGCCTGCCCTGACACAGCTCCAGCCATTCCCTGGGTGCTGTCCCTGGTCCCCACAGAGCAGAGCTCAGTGCCTGCCCCTCCTCTGCCCCTCCCCAGGGAGTTGTCCCTGCAATGAGGTCTCCCCTCAGTCTCCTCTTCTCCAGCTGAACACCCCAAGTGCCCTCAGTGTCCTCACACCTTCCCCTCCAGGCCCTGACCCATCTCTGTGCCTCCTGTGGACACTCTCCAGTGGCTTCAGATCTTTCTCGATTTCTTGCTGCTCCCATCATGTAAAGTGACCCACAGAAATCACACATGAGGGAAGTACCCCCATACATCAAGCTTTGCCTTTGGGAAGATTCTCAGCCAGTTGATTCCAATATTGCATTTACAATCACCTTTACAAAAAGGTGACCCAGAACCCTCAGCTCTGCAACAGCCCAGAGCATCTGGTTGGTGTCATGGACTGTGCCAGTGGCCAGACGATTGTTGCTGTTGGCAGAAGGATCTTCTGCTGCACCCAAAGATCCATAGACCAGGTCTCAGCATCTCACCTGCTTTGTGTCCTCCACAAACCCCCAGCTGGAGGCTCGTGGGGCACACAAGGGCTGGGGAGGGGCAGCAGGTCCCTCTGTGTGCTGTCCTGGCTCTGGGAGCAGCATCAGAGAGCCTGGATGGGGCTGCACATCCAGCCCCGGGGCAGGTCTGGGACCTTCAGGATGAGAAGGACAAGGGGGGCTGGAGGTGTCCAGGGAAGGGGATGGAGCTGGGAAGGGGCTGGAGCAGCAGGAGGGGCTGAGGGAGCTGGGGGGGCTGAGCCTGGAGAAAAGGAGGCTCAGGGGGGACCTTCTGGCTCTGCAGCTCCCTGAGGGATCCAGGGCAGGGTCGGGCTCTGCTCCAGGGAACAGGGACAGGAGCAGAGGGAACGGGCTCAGGCTGGGCCAGGGCATGGGCAGGGGGGATATTGGGGACATTCCTTCATGGAACGAGGGGTCAGGCACTGGGAGGGGCTGCCCAGGGCAGTGGTGGAGTCCCCATCTCTGGAGGTGTTCAAAAAACATGTGGAAGTGGCAACTGGGGACGTGGTTTAGGAGTGGCCCTGGCAGTGCTGGGGGAATGGCTGGACTTGATGATCTCAGAGGACTTACCCAACCTCAGGGATTCCAGGATTCTCCTTAGGCTGGAAATGTGGAGTGACAGTTCTTTATTGGCAGCACATGAGTAGAAGAAGAAGGAGAGTGGGATCCATGAGGAAAGTCTATCCCACCATCCAGGGCATGGGAAGACTCCACTGCTGGTGGGGTTTGGGGGGTCAGTGTTTCACTACTCTTGCAGGACACGTTTGGAAATGTTTTCTTCCCTCCCCTTCCTTGATGAGAAGTGACCACAAGCTGCAAAAAGGTTTCTGTTCCTTTGTTGTCCTTCCAGCAGGTGGCAGGATGCTTTTGGCAAAGAGCTGCTGAAGAGCAGACACAGAATCCCTCAGGAGCATAAAAAGGCACTGTTTGTGTTTTGTGAGATTTTGAAGGGAAATAGTGAAAAATCCACAGTGGAGTTAAAAATTTCATTTTCCCAAACACAAAACAACAACAAAATATGCTGTTTCCAACACCATTTCATTTAAGTAGTCCCACTGAAAATTAAAAAGAGATTTTTAAAAGTGATTTTCCACGTTTGTGGGACACGTAGGGCAGACAATGCTGCTTTCCCTTGCATACCCACAAGGAGAGCCTGGAGCTCCTCACTGCTGGCTACTGGGGACCTGAAGCTGTTATTTCTTATCCCATTTGCAGACATTGCACAGGGCTTGGATCTCATTCCCATTTCTGCTGCTCTGGACACTGCAGGAGTTTTCACATCCAGATCTCCTGCTGTTCTGTCCACAACCACCCCATCCATGACCCACTGCCTGTAATTCCACATCTCATCTGTTCAAGAAAAACCAGGCTCAATCTTGCTAATCAACATTTGTACCTTGTGCCAATCTTTCTTTTATCTGAGAGTTGCCTCATAAAAATAACAATTCTTTCACTAGTCAATGAATAATCAATTAAAAATCAAAACCATCCAGTGGAGCACATGGTTCACCCTGAAGGTGTATTTATATTTTGAATCTCAAAATACATATTGATTAACTTGATCAAATCGACTATGAAATTTCTGAAAGTGATTTTCCTGGTACTGGGGATGAGAAGTATAAATTGCCCAGGATTCTGATCACCTGAAGAAGAGTTTCTGTCCCTGGAGGGACCACAATGGCCAGGCTGGAGCACAGACATGGACACACAGCCCCAGGGAATGAGTTCCACTCCATGACTTTTTCAGGATAACTAATCCAAGTGAACCAAGACAAAGATCTCATGAGCTTTAGTTATTCCAAGGCAAAACGAATGAATAAACAACCAACCCAGTGACATTGTAATTAAGGATTCCAGTTTATGGCAAAATAAGTCTATTTTTTAACACAAGAGATAAAGGAGCTGTTTGTCCACATGTGTTTCCTGGGATCCCTGCATTGACAGGAGGTTGTTTTCCTGGGATCCCTGCATTGACAGGAGGTTGTTTTCCTGGGATCCCTGCATTGACAGGAGGTGTTTCCTGGGATCCCTGCATTGACAGGAGGTGTTTTCCTGGGATCCCTGCCCTGACAGGAGGTTGTTTTCCTGAGATCCCTGCCCTGACAGGCAGGTCCCTGTCCCTGGGATCCAGGCACTGGCAGCAGGTCAGATCCTGGATCCCAAACCTCTGCTGGGGGAAAGGCCATTCACGTCATCTCCAGCAGGGCCAATTCCTGCAGCAGAAAGAGGGGAAAATCTCTTCTTTTTATTAGTTTGGGAATTGCTTTGATCTGTGACAGCATTTGTGGAGGGAACTCCATGGCTTATTCACCCTCACAGGCAATTAATGTTGAATTCCTAAATGCCTGAAGAAATTCCTGGGCAGAGCTAATGGGTAACAACAAAAATCCTCCACTGCAGCATTTCAGGGTCATAGCCAGATTAATGCCCTTTTCAGTAGTAATTCAGTTGCCAGGGTAATCTTGGAAACAGTTAAATAGCTCAGATTCTTGATCCAGCAAGTGAGAATTTTTTCCACACATGATCTTTATTTGCAATAGTGTTGTACTTCCCTATGACAAATGAGATGGCAGGTCTTTGTTAATCTGCAAGGGCAGCTGTTCACATACCTGGAGAGAAAAGAAGATTTTTGTATCATTTGCTATGTGCCTTTTGCCTCTGATGTTCGGGAAAGCTCTTGAATTAATTAAATTTAGACTCCAAGCTGAGTAAAGTGCGCAAAGACCTCACAGACAAAACAAAAGAAACACTTTAAAAATAATGCAGCAGAGTAGGTAAACTGGTTAAACCTTCACTCTTTGAACAAGGTGACCACAGAACAACTGCTGTTAAAGTGGTTTTAAAACACAGAGGAGGTTTGGTTGGCTCTTCCCCTTTAGAGGGCAGGGTTAAGGTGACTGCTCTTTATGAACTCTGCACTTGACAAAACCATGTCCTTGCTATTCAGTTCCCTTATTTTTGTTGAGGAGATGTGTGAGGTCTGCAAAATCAGTCTGAACTCACTTTTGGAACTGCAGGTCTCCAAAGCCAACCCATGGCCAAGAGAAGACAATGAAGTTGTTCCGAATCCTACCTGACAACCCTTGAGCTGCAGGTCTAGGATATTTCACAATAAGACTTTTGCTCTCCTGCCCCTCAAAGACACTCAGCTTCCTATGAAGTGGTTAAATATTCCCGGAGATTAGGAGTGCTCAGGCTGGGAGATCAAGAGCAACTTGCTGGAAACAGCCCTGGAGTGGTGCGAGCAGGAGGTGGGACAGCTGGCTGAGGGGACAGGGGTGACACAGCCCCTTGGGCAGCAGCAAAGCTGCAGGAAAGGAGCCCAGCCAAGGGTGGTGTCCCTGTCCCCTGTGCTGGCCAACTGAACCCCCTGTGGGTTGTCACCTCTGTCACATCTGGCCCCCCACACCTCCACGGGCTGGGCACATCTTACAGGGTGCACTGTCTTGGTGGATCAGAGACAGCAGGTTTAGATGTCTTGGTGGATCAGAGACAGCAGGTTTAGATTCATTATTAGGAAGAATTTCTTCCCTGGGAGGGTGGGCAGGCCCTGGCACAGGGTGCCCAGGGAAGCTGTGGCTGCCCCAGCCCTGGGAATGTCCAAGGCCAGGTTGGACAGGGCTTGGAGCATCCTGGGCTGGTGGGAGGTGTCCCTTCCCATGGCAGGGGTGGGACTGGATAAGCTTTGAGGTCCCTGCCACCCAAACCAGCCTGTGACTCCATGACCAGCCCACCTGATGCCCTCAGTCCTGAGATGCAGCAGCTCCAATCACTCTCAGCCAGTCCAACAGCCTTTTGCCAGTCCTGCTGCCCCAAATCCCTGTTCCCTGTTCCACAACCCCCTCCACACCCAGCAGGGGCAGGAGCTTGGTCTGAACTGGGCAGCACTGGCTCCCATTTCCACCATCTCCCACACACAGGCTTGTAAAATATGATTATCGTGCCCTCCCTTTGGAGGAATTCCATCCTCCAGTCCTCACCTCAGACCTGGCCCTGCCATGGCATCATTCCCAGCCCAGGGTGCTCCTGACAGGCAGCCCAGCCCTTCCCACCCCGCTCTGCTCCCCCTGACACAGCAGAGCTGATTTGCTGGTGTGACACAAACCCAGCCGCGACTCATGGCTGTGTTCGGAGCTTGGGAACACGAATGGACAGGGGGCAAGAGAAGCCTCGGCTGTAAATCCAGAAGGTCTGGATGGTTGGGGTCGCAGCTCAGCAGCTCCCGGCTTTGTCCCGGTGCTGGAACATCCCTGACCCAGCGCAGGGACAGCGGTGACTGCCCTTGGCATCCTCGAGGCCATGGCTCTTCTGCCATCTCCTGGGGAGAGGAGCAAACACCCTCTGGATGCATTTTTAGATTAACAAACCCAAAGTTACAGGAGGGAATTGCCATGTTCATTTCTTCTCCCTTCTTTTGAAAAAATAATTAAAAAAAAACAACAACGAAACGCACAAAGTGCTACTCAGTCTCCATTCAAAGGGATTCTAACACTTAAATAATCTGTTTGTGGTTCTTGGGCTCAAAAAATTTATTATGTTATTAATGGTTAAGACTTTTCAACAAGAATTAATATTCATCTGTGCCTCAAGCCCAGTCCAAAGGTGTGAGCCCTTCAACAAGGCAGGGAAGGACAGTGTGTTGGAATTGCTGGGAGTGCTGCGTGTCCCTCTTGGACCCCAACACTGCCACGGTGGCTGCCAGGAGATGTTTAAGAAAACGAGTGGATTTCTTACAAAGGAGTGAATTTCTTGCACTCAAACCAACCCGGGCTGAGATCTCCCTGGCCCTTTGGGTTCTCCCCTCCCATTCTCAGCCTGGCAGCTCCCGACCTGCTCTGCTGCCAAGGGAAGGTTTGCAAAGCTCTTGAGGTGGAAGTTCTTGTTCCTGGGCTGTTCCTGCAGTTCTCGCTCAGGCCACAGGATGCACCTGGGCACGTTTGATGCTGAGATGGAATTTCACATTTGTGATGTAACTCACAGAATCACAGAGTGGGTTGGGCTGGAAGAGAACTTGGAGCTCGTCTCACCCCCTGCCACAGGCAGGGACATCTTTCAGTACCCCAGGCTGCTCCAAGCCCCGTCCAGCCTGGCCTTGGACACTTCCCAGTATAAATCTGTTCTTGCCTCTGCCTTTCTGCCCTGTCCATGAGTGTGCAAACCACACCTGCTGATCCTGCAACCCAAACCACTCGTGATTCTATGCAAAGGTCAGTCTGCAGCTCTTTTCCTGGACCTTCATTAGCTCTGGGGTGCCCAAAACAACCCCCCTGCAGGGCCAGATGTTCAGGACAGGATCCTCCCCTCCCACCCTCTGATCAGGCAGGGACAGGGGATGAAAAGATGCCTGATGCAGCACGTTAAAGGCAGGTCCTGCTAAGCCAGGGTGTTCCCCAGAGATGCCTCTGCATTCCCAAGATATCCTTCGCTTGATGTCCACTGGATTGACCCCTTCACTATTTTCAAAGCAGGGAACACAATTCTACACCAGGAGGGGGTCGGGCTCTGCTCAAGGGAACAGGGACAGGAGGAGAGGAAAGTGCCCCATGCTGTGCCAGGGGAGGGACAGGGGGGACAGCAGCAGGAATTTCTCCATGGAAAGGGTGGTCAGGCCTTGGCAGGGGCTGCCCAGGGAGGGTTGGAGTGCCCAGCCCTGGAGGTGCCCAAGGCAGGACTGGCTGTGGCACTCAGAGCTCTGGGCTGGGGGACAAGGTGGCCATCAGACACGGGGTGGGCTATCTGGGCTGGGAGGGCTTTTCCAAACTTGATGACTCTGTGATTCTCTTTTACCTGCAGTCCATAGGTTAAACATTTGGGGATCATGGGAGGGCACACTGAGGGTTTTGGGACACATTTCTGTGTTCAGGAAATGCTGCTCAAGGGTGAAGGCACAGGAGAAGCAGAAAGGCAGATCCAAGGGGAGTTTGATTTAACCACAGAGCTTTGAACTCTGAGATATCCCAGGCTGGGACTTTGTGACCTCAGAGGCTGCAACAGCAAAGAAAACTCCCACAAGAAAACTCCATCCCACCCAGTTCCCAAACTTCAGACAGGCCATGAGCAAACAGAGGTGCAAACACCCCTGAGACAGCAGGGACTGTCAGGACACCCCGAGCACAGCCCTGTTGATTTTGAAGTTGTAAACTGTGTTTGCTTTATTAATGGGACTCACTGATGCCCTGCCCAGCTGTGCCTGCACATCAGGCTGGGGTGAGCAGGATCTGTGTGGGCTCGGCTGGATCCCACAGATCCCACAGATCCCAAAGATCCCACAGATCTCACAGATCCCACCGATCCCACAGACCCCACAGACCCCACAGATCCCACCATGCCTGGCCCAGGGGGGTCCCACAGAGGCCCCTCAGCCATGGGCAGATCCCCCACAGAGGGCACAGCCCTGGGGTTTTACAACCCTGGCAAACCCAGGACTTTCCAGCAGGGACTGGGCAGTGTCACTGTTAATATGGCAACTTGTAATGCCCCAGTCAGCACTTATGCACATTTTTAGAAGAGTTATGGAATTCAACATTTAACCCCCTTCCATTAGGCATGGGAAGAGCTCGTTAAAATGTCTAAATATCCCTTCCTATCTTCTTCTGCCTCTCCTTAGATTTTGTGCAGCAAATCACCTAATGATGTGTGGAAAGGGAGTTTGTTCCTCGATCCCCGGGCAGTGAAGCCTCTTGTGGCACCCCCAGAGCTCCAGAAACCTTCAGGAGCCCAGGAGAGGAACAGCAGTGCTGGTCACTTCAGAGCACGGAATTGCCCTTGGGATGGAAGGGAATGCAGACAATCCCTGGAGCTACTGAATTCCCCTTGGGATGGAAGGGAATGCAGACAATCCCTGGAGCTACTGATGGGAAGGGGATCCACAGGGTCAGCAGGAGCTGATTGAGAGCCCAGCTCTGCATTCCCACTATTTGTTCCTCGCTCCAGCACCATCTTTTACTCCACAACAATCATCACACCCCACATTTTCACCAACCACCCTTTCATTTCAAACTGATTTAAAAAATTAAGTGCAACTCAGCACAGCTGTTTGTAGCCAGAACTTGGCAAGAAATTTGCAGTTTCTGATTAAGACTCAAAGATGTTGAATCTCCAGATAATTTCTTTTTTTTTTTTTCTTTTCCCAGTTTATCAGTTGCTTTAATAAAATTACCTCACTCTGCAAATCTTCACTTGCTGGCAGGGGAACAGACAGGGTGTAAAACTTCTCGGGGTATATGATATTTTTCCAAATGCCATTAATCATTAAACACCTTCTATATGTTCCCTTGCCCAATATTATCAAATTCCAGAGGGTCTCAGCAGGAACTCTGGGGCGGCTGTGCCAGCACAGGGAGGGACCTGAACAGATCCTTGAAGGGTCAGGTGGGAGCAACCATTTATAGAGTTTATTCATGGCATATCCTGAGCTGAGGGGACCAACAAGGACCATCAAGTCCAACTCCTGGATGCTGCAGTTACATTGAAGAGAAGCAGGAAAATCCAGTACAATTAGAAGGAGAAAGGGAGATGATTAATCCAAAGCTCAAGGCAGGGTCTGCAGCTGGAGGGAAAGCTCTGAATGAGGTCACAACACCCCGTTCTGGCAGGTCCTCAAGGCTGTTAAAAATGGGCTAAAATAACATTTCAGGGGTTGCTTGGCATTTTTTGTGTCATGATAGAAAATCTTTAACCTGGGCCCAGATAAGCAAATGTTTAAATGGTTTATTAAATAATTACTCTCTAAATCCCTGTTGGGAGGGGAGAGCCAGAGCGGGGTTGGGCTCCTCTCCCTGGGACAGGATGAGAGGAAATGGCCTCAGGTTGTGCCAGGAAAGATTTAGATTGAATATTGGGGAAAATTCCCCCACAGAAAGGGTGGTCAAGCATTGGAAGGGGCTGTGGGGGCAGTGGTGGAGTCCCCATCCCTGAAAGTGTCAAAAAACCTGTGGTTGTGGCACCTGGGGACGTGGGGCAGTGGGGAACATGGTGGTGGTCAGGGCTGATGGTTGGACTGGATGATCCTAAAGGCTTTTCCAACCTCAAGAATTCCATGATTCTGTGACAAACGCCCTTCTGTTGTTTATCCTGGTTGGTTCTTGGGTAGAAACAACAAAAGGTACATGTTTCTCCCCCATCCTCTCTTCCCAGAGAAGGAAACCCTTCGAGGCTCGGGCAGGGACTCCCTTTCCTTGCTGCTGAGCTCTTCTCAATGCCCAGAGAGGCCACATGGACCCTTTTGTGTGTGTGGAAGGAAACCCTAACCCAGATTCTCAGCCTAACCCTGACCCTAATCCTAAATCTGACCCTGACTCTCAGGTGAACATACATTTTCCAGCACAGATTTCTCCCCAGAGCTTTTGCATCACTGCAGCTGAGTTTACCAAAGGTCCAGCTGCAGTGACCCCAGCCCTCACCCTAATCCGAACACTAACACTAATCCTAACACTATCCCTGACCATAACCCTTGCCCTAAACAAAGCCATAACCCTAACCCTAACCCCAACTCTAAGCCTAACCCTGACCCTAACCCTCTCCCTAACCCTGACCCTAACCCTCCCATAACCCTGACCCTAACCCTGACCCTAACCCTGACCCTAACCCTGATCCTAACCCTGACCCTAACCCTGACCCTAACCCTGATCCTAACCCTGGCCCTAACCCTCCCCTAACCCTGGCCCTAATCCTGACCCTAACTCTCTCCCTAACCCTCTCCCCAACCCTGACCCTAATCCTGATCCTAACCCTTTCCCTAACCCTGACCCTAACCCTGACCCTAACCCTGGCCCTAACCCCTCATCCCAGAGTGGAAGGAGATTCCTGGGTTTGTTTGCTGTTTCTGCCCTAGCCAAGCACCCAACGTGGCTCCAGGACCCTGTGCAGGTGTTCAGAGCGAGTGTTTTCGGGGCAGCTGCACCCAGGGAAAAGCAGGGAAGGCTGAGAGGGAGAGGGAAAGAACATCCCTGCTCTGAGAGGGAGAGAACATCCCTGCTCTGAGAGGGAGAGAACATCCCTGCTCTGAGAGGGAGAGAACATCCTTCCTCCTGTGGTCCATCCTCCAAGGACCCACCTTGTTGCCCTCCCCAGGTTTGGGAGCCCCATCCAGGGGGATAATGCCCAGCCCAGGGGGATTAATTTCCTGGGGACAGGAGGAATGTGGTGCTGGGCTCCTCCTTGCAGCCCCTGGCAGGGAGAGGCAAGACAGGCTGGGTTTGGCACAAGGTCTGTCCTCTGGTGTCCCCTGGAGGGGAATGAGGGGTCAGACCAGGCTGCTGTCCCTGATGGCTCTCATGGAGCCCCAAAGAGCCTCTGTCCTGATCCCTGCCCCAAAGAGCCCCTGTCCTGATCCCTGCCCCAAAGAGCCCCTGTCCTGGTCCCTGCCCCAAAGAGCTGCTGTCCTGATCCCTGCCCCAAAGAGGACAGATGGGATGGAGCAGGATGGAAGCCACGCTCCAGGAGCATGTTTCCAGCTAAGCCTACAAGATGATGTTCTGCAATTTTTTTGAGCAAGGCGTGGTAGTTTTTTGTTTAAATCTCCAGTCGGGGTTTTCCTTCATGATTTTGCCTTTTAAACCAGCTTGGAGCAACCTGGGCTAGTGGGAGGTGTCCCATGGCAGGGGGTGGGACAAGATGAGCTTTGAGGTCCCTCCCAGTCCAAACCAGCCTGGGATTCTGGAATTCAGTGAAACCCCCTCAGATTCAACATATTGCCCTGACAGAATTAGAGAAAATACACACAAAGAGCAGTACTTGCAGTTGCACAGAGATTGTGACATTCACTTTCCCGGGCAAGGGTTGATTTCAGTCTGGGGAGGTTTGATTTTCACCCTCCTGGTTTTATTTCACATACTCCAGACTCCTGTAACACAACAGCACAGGACAAAGTAGGTCAGTGTACTGGCACTGCCTCAGCTTTTCGTGATTCCTGGGTCCAACAGAGCCAAAAATCAGGTTACAAACACTGAATGCTCACAGAAATCCTCCCAGGTACATGTCAACCAAAATGTACAGAGGTGCCCATTAACCTCACAAGGCAGGAAAACCAGAAGGATATCCAGTCAGAATATTAAAATCCATTGTGAAGGTGTGGATCACCCTGCTGTGAACCCTAAAAAATGCTTTATCTCATGAAGCAGAAGAAAACAATATTAGAAGTTTCAGAATTGGAATAGAGCAAAGAAATTCAAGGTGTGGACCAGGTTTGATAATCCCAAGGCAGTTTTTAGGATCACTGAGATGCAGCTAATGGGTTTTTTATAACAAGCACAAAATAAGGAAGTGTAATAATGACCTTGGGCTGAAATTACCTTTCATTTTTATTTAGCAAGATGTTACACTCTCGGCACATGAATAACTCAGGGTGCAGCACATCCAGGTGGGTGCAGCCTGACCGTGGGCAGGGGCAGCTCAGCCCAAACCAGAGTTACTGCAAAGGGCTCATAAAGAGCCCATCACCAGGCTGGGCATGTCCAAGCCACTGATTTTATGACAAACTGCACTTCAAGGTCCCCAAAGGTGAGAACAGATTTTGAGTTCTCAGCATTTCTGAAAACGGGCTCAGATCTCTTCTCTAGTTTTTGTTTTTAGAAGAGTCTCCTGGGGATGACAGTGATGCCACAGAAGTCAAAACCCAGGGAACTGACAAGAGATGTCTGATACTGTTTTATCATGTGAATAACATCGAACTCTGCCTCAAGAACTGAGAGCTGTGGGCTGGGAAGTGCAAAGGGGACACCACTGGCCAGCTTTACCAACACACAGGGTCCCCATGGGGAGAGTGGACAGGTCCAAGGGGAACCTTCTTCTCAGGTAGGACAAAAAGAGTTAAATTCATATTATTCTTCTGCACCCACCACAGTGCTGTGACCCTACAGGGGCAGCTGAAGGGTTTGTATGGGATGGTGTTGTGGATGAACCCCAGGTTCCCTCCCTCCTCCTGAGCTGGGGGGAAATCATAAACTACAGGTAAAACTCATGGGTTGAGATTGGAACAGTTTAATAATTGAAAAAAGTCAATAATAATTGTAATAATAATTGCAATTAAAAAGGAGATAAAAAAAATAGAGAGAGATAAAGCCCAGGAGAAACACACTCTGTATATCACAACTGTGCCCCACGTGCTGGTGGGTTCCCAGAGCAGTGACCAGCCTCTCCCAGTCACCTCCTCCCAGTTCATCCACTGGCCATGACCTTCCATGGTCTGGAACACCCCTTTGGCTCTCCAGGCCATGTCCTCCCTCCCCACCCAGGTTCTTGTGCAGCTCCTCTGGCAGGGCCTGGGACCCTGAAAATCCCTGATTTAGAGCAAGCCCACCTTACCACCACCTAAAATGCCCATGTGTGACCCACAGGGCCACAGAACCCCAGGTGGTTGGGGCTTGAAGGGACCTAAAAGACCATCTAGTCCAACCCCCTGCCATGGGCAGGGACACTCCTCCTAAATCCAAAGCCCAGCACTGGACTGGGGAGAACATTTCACACCTATCCCAGCCCAAACTGTGGTAGATGGTGAGGAGGAGGAGGAGGAACCATGGTCAGAACTCAGCTCAGTGATGTGCCCAGCAAAGAAGTCCCAGCTGAGACCTCAAGCAGCTCTTTGGGGACTCTTGGAGCAAAGTCAGCAATTGGAGCTGGCTCAGCCAGAAGAGGAAAGGACTCAGTCCCAGGAGAGCTGGTTCAGTCCACATGTCAGAGCTGGAGCCCTGTAATGTGCCAGCTGCTGGCAGGAAAGGCACCCTGGCACTGCCACCCAGAGGGACTGGGAGCTGCTGGGGACTCCAGGCCACAGCCAAGCATTCCAGAGGTCTTCTCCTATCCGTGCTAAACAAGGACCTGTCAGAGCAGCCCAGCTCAAAGGATGTTCCTTACAACATCCTCTGCTCCCACGAGGAGAAGTGACAGTGGGCTTAAAACAACCCCACAGGTTTTCTTGTTCCTCAGCACCCCCAGCAGCTTCTGGTCCCATTCCCAGTTCTTACACAACATCCTTGGGCTTGTTCTGACTCAACCACCTCTTGAACTGAGAGAGCAGCTTTTCCTGAGATGTTTGGACACATCGAGGGCTACTCCTTGTGATCTCTCACAGGGACAGAGCACTTCGAGGGCCCACCCCACCACACACCTCCCCTTCTGGGGCTTTTCACTGACTTTAAGGAAAACTGTATTTACAGGTGAGTGTTCTAAACTCCAGGCTTTCCCCAGTTGAGACTAAAATATTTTTAAAGCAGATTTTAAAATTCTTCTTAGAAGTCAGTTCATCCTCGGCCCTTGTGGTTTTCTTTTATTCTGTGCAGAGCCTCATTTGGAGTCTCCTGTTCCTGCTCCTCTAAGTCACTCAGTGGTGGGGTTTGGTCCCTGGGCTTTTTTGGGTGGATATTTTTGGTTTGGGAGGTTTGGGCATTTAGGGCTTGGTGGGTTTTGGCAGATTGGGTTTGTTGGTTGGGGTTTTTGTTGGTTTTGGGGAGGTGTGTGTGTGTGTGCCTGAGTAACTTATGGATCTAAAGCTTTTGCTTTTTTTTAATGTAGTCATATATATATATATATATATACACACATATATACACACATATATATCTCAAAGTGCTCTCTTGTAGCTTCACCTCACCCACTGCACCTCTGGCCAGAGCAGAGCAGCCCCTCCTGCCCTTGGCCCCTGCCCTTTGCAGGGTGAGCTCCTTTCGTGCCCCACTCTGCTCTTGCTGTGTCAGTCCCCACGCAGGGCTGAGGGAACAGTCCCAGCAGATGCCTCAGCTGATGGAAATACCATTTGTGAGTGTCCTGGGAAGAGCTCTGTGCTCCATTCCTGGCAGCCTCGTGGAGCTGAGCCTGTGCTGCCTCTCAGAGACACCGAGCAGAGGGGCTGAATCACCAATCAGACAGAATAGAGTAACATCTTCACCTTCAAAATCACCATTTTTCCCCGGGGATCCTTCCAAACAGCGCCATTGCAATGGGGAAAAGAAGGCAGTGACATACTGAGAAACATTCTGGAGGTGGGGATGGGTTTGGCCAGGACATTTGGAAAACCTTCTGATGCACAGGGAGAAATTAAATACCAGGGCAAATGACCATAGTTGATCCTTCTGATCCTGGGATGTACCTTTTGCTCCATGGCTATCCATGGCCTGACCTTCCATGAGCTTTTTCATTCCTTTTTTAAACTCCTGTAAATATTTGCCCTCTGTCACTGCAGGGGTCCACAGGCAACTGTCCCCCCTGGGAAGAGACCAATCCCTTTGTGTGTGTTCTGGACCTGCAACCCACAGTTTCATCTGGTGCTCTCCTGTGTTAGAAGTGACATTGAGACCTTTAATCCCACAAAGCGTCTCCAAACTGCCATCACTTTTCCTCCCTCTCTCCTGCTCCTCTTCCTCTTCTCTGTTCTACTGTCAGGAGTCATTTCTTTAATCCTTTTGCAGAATTTTGGGACTGCAAAGTAAGGAGAGACCTCTGGAGCCTCAGCTCTGGTCTCACACTTGGAGAAGGACAATGGGCAGCACTAGAGGAGAGAAGTCATGGCTTTGCCTCAGCCAGTCTTGCAAAAATTGGAATTTCACCAACTCCCCTCTGCTCTGTCCATCCATCCCAGGGCTGCCCCAACCTGCTGACAGACTTTCATGGTCATTTTCCTGTAAAAATCAAAAAGCTTGGATGCTACCTAAGACTTCTTGCTGACTCTAAAGCTTTAATATTCTATGTAGTCTTCTATTAGTCTGGAGCCAAAGGTAGAAATCTCTCTTTGTTTCACAGGTTCCTTTGTCTGCCCTCCTGGATCAGCTGGTGTTTGGATCTGTGGAGCCTGCAGAGGTCACAGAACCACATCATGGAATCAGAGAATCGTGGAATCATTGGGTCATAGAATGGGTTGGGTTGGAAAGGACCTCAAAGCTCATCCAGTCCCACCCCCTGCCATGGGCAGGGACACCTCCCACCAGCCCAGGGTGCTCCAAGCCCCGTCCAACCTGGCCTTGGACACTTCCAAGGATGGAGCAGCCACAGCTTCTCTGGGCACCCTGTGCCAGGGCCTGCCCACCCTCCCAGCCAACAATTCCCTCCTATTATCCCATCTGAACCTTCTCTCCCTCAAGTTCCAGCCATTGCCCCAGGAATGGGGTGGGTGTTTCTTCCTCGTGGTGTCTCCAGGCCAGGTGTCCTCTGCTCCCCACTGGCTGTGCTGCCTCCACAGCAGATGAAGCTGATGGAGCTCATGAAGCAGATCAGAACTCCCAAGAACATGCTGAGCCAGTCAGAGAGCCTGAGCTCAGTCCCTGTTCTGGGAGGCAGAAGACTTCACTTTGATCTTCTCTGCCTGTGTCTCCAGGCTGGGGCAGGGGGGTTGTGCCCAAAGTACCCCAAAAAAAAGCAATTTCAGAGCTGAGGACAGAACTGGTGTCAATCTGTTTGTTTTGTGGTCACCTCCTCCTCTGCCTGCTCAGGGGTGATGGGTTGATAGTTGGGCTCAGTGACCTCAGAGGACTTTTCCACCCTTGGTGATTCCAAGATTCCATGTGGAGCAGTTCCCTCGTGCTCAGGAGTCCAAGCAGCAAAATTCTTTCCAACTCCAATCACTTCCCTGTTGAAAATTTCCTCCTCCTCTAGTGGTGTTTCTTATCAAAACCAGGCTCTAAGCAATTTTCCACAGGTTTTGAAAAGACTGGATCAGCAGCAGGCTGGATGGTTCCCTATGGAGCTGATTTTCCCTCTGGGACCACAGACTTGGCAGAACCCTTTTTTATTAGCCTTGAGATCACAGTGTGAGGACTCAGATCCTTCTTTCCCTGTGGGATCCCTCCCACAACTCGTGTCCTGCAGAACGAGCACCCCATCCTGCCTCATCCCCCTGTGGGAGCTGAGCCTCTCCTTGCTGCTCCAGCACAGATTGGGGCAACACTACTTACTGCAGCAACATTAATTAGAGCCTCTCTAATTGCACCGGTGCCCAGAGCTCAGGTAACACAGCTCAGGCTGGCAGTGCTCACAGCCAGGTGCTCAAAGGCTGCTGGAGGTTTGACACCTGCAGGAGTTCAGTGTCAGGCTCCGAGCTGAGTGTTCCTGAGCACTTTGATGGCCTCGGGAGCCTCTGCTGAGGTTCTGCCTCAGATCCTCTGCTGCCACATCCAGCTCACCCCTTTTCAACCAGCTCTGCCTCTGGAGCCTCTGCTGAGGTTCTGCCTCAGATCCTCTGCTGCCACATCCAGCTCACCCCTTTTCAACCAGCCCTGCCTCTGGAGCTGCTTTCCCAGCAGTAGCTGTGACTGAGACTTGGCTGTGCAGCCCCAGTGCCACCAGACCCTGCTGAACTCACACAGCTTGATCCCTTGGGACTGAAACATTCCAAGGAAATCCTTTGGCTGGGCAAAGGATGCAGCCACGAGCTGCAATTCCTGGTTGGCAATGGGCTATTATGGGCTGCATTTACTGCCACAGGGGCTGGGAATCCCATTTGCTGTGGGATTGTTTATCCCTCTCACTCCTGTGGACAGGGCTGGTCCCTGGGAAGGACGTGTGAGACAAGGAGAAGATGGAATTCCAGAATGGTTTGGGTTGGGAGGCACCTTAAAGGTCATCCCATTCCATCCCCCACCATGGGCAGGGACACCTTCCACCAGCCCAGGTTGCTCCAAGCTCCATCCAACCTGGCCTGGAAAACTCCATTTCCCCCATTTTACCCCTGGGAGATCCTCTGGACTCGTGTGGACATCCTGCTCTTACTCTGAGCAGGACACTGGAGTGCCAGGGCTCCTCCTGATGTTCTGGAGTTCCCATCCCTGGGCAGTGGCTGCACTGGTGGAGCACTGGGAAGTGCTAAGTCATGACTGGAGGAGGAAGAGAAAAATAAATTAAAAAGAAAAGAAACTCCTTTCCAGATGCTTGTGAGAATTAATCCTCATGACAATACCAGAAGAACTCTCAATGAACTTTAACCACATGATTTGGGGTTGAAATGTATTTATTTGATACAGGCAAATAAAAGGGGTAAAAACTTTAGTTAGTATTTTCTTTAATACATCTCCAGCTCAAGAGGGAGGTTCCCCTTTGTGCTCTGCAAGGAAAGAGCTTTTGGGAGTCTCTGCAACCTTTGCCAGAGAATTTAAAAGCCGGTTTCTCACAAATGACAGGATGAGATCGCCCTCGTGTGGCTCTCGGAGAAATAAAGGCTGAAAAAGTAAAATAAAGTTATAAAATAAAATAAAATAAAATAAAATAAAATAAAATAAAATAAAATAAAATAAAATAATAANCTGCTGTCCTTCTCCCAGCCAGTGCTCCCTCCTCTCTTACCCTTTTGCATCCACTGGGAGAGCTGTGTTTCAGGGAAGAGCTGGGACAGCTGGTGTGACTCCAGAGAGGACCATGAGTGTCCCTGGAGGGACAGACCAGTTAGAGAAGACAGAGAAAATAATCAGGAAAAAGACAAGATTGGGGTGAGGATGAAAATAGCCCTTGGATTTGTAGGGAAGTGATAAAAGAGAGGAAGGTGGGAATTGTGGGCTGTTGGTTTCTTCCAGGGAGCAGAGAAGCTTTGGGGTGACCTAATTGTGGCCTGTCAGTACCCGAAGGGGCTCCAGGAGAGCTGGAGAGGGACTTTGGACAAGGGATGGAGGGACAGGGCAGGGGGATGGCTTCCCAGTGCCAGAGGGCAGGGATAGGTGGGATATTGGAAAGGAATTGTTGGCTGGGAGGGAGGGCAGGGACTGGCACAGGTGGGGCAGAGAAGCTGTGGCTGCCCCATCCCTGGGAGTGTCCAAGGCCAGGTTGGACGGGGCTTGGAGCACCCTGGGCTGGTGGAAGGTGTCCCTGTCCCTGGCAGGGGGTGGGACTGGGTGGGCTTTGAGGTTCCTTCCCACCCAAACCATGCTGGGATTCTGTGAACTACAGCAAAGTATTGATTCAAAGAGAAAAGTTTTAAATAACAGATACAATAAAACTTCAGACATTTCTGAGGAAGTTGTGGAATTTCCCTTGTTTGTAGGGCCTTAAGAGCAAGTCAGACAAGCAACTCCCAGGAATGACTGGGAAGGAATCACTTCTGCTTTGGGAGGGAAATGTAAATCTGTAGTTCAACAGAAATCTGGGTGGATCAATAGATCACAGCGATCTACCAATAGATAGATCTGTAGATCATCATAAATCTGGATCAATAGATCTGTAACTCAGTATAAATCATCTGTTTGGATCAATAGGTCTGTAGATCACCATAAATCTGGATCAATAGGTCTGTAGTTCACTGAATCTGACTCAGGTCTGTAACTCATTATAAATCACTCTGGATCAATAGATCTGGAGCTCACTGTGAACCTGTCTGGGTCAATAGATCTGTGGCTCAGCAGGTTTGGAGCTGCCCTGGTTTCCCACAGACACACCTCCTGTCGCTCCAGGCAGGTTCTGTGGGAGGGTCCTGGGGACATCCTCAGTTTGTCCCCTGCCATTCCTGATGCTCTAAACCCACACACCAAGCCCCAGCCCTGGAGCTGAGCACCTTAAAGGTGACCTCTGGAGCCAGGCCAGGGGGTCTGAGCCCACAGCAGGGTGTGGAACAAGGTGGTCTTTAAGGTCCCTTCTGACCCAAACCATTCCCTGATTCTGTCTCTGTTACCTGCTCTGACACACTGATCTTTAACCCCTCTGTTTAATCCCTTCCCCTTCCTCTGTCTCTTCCTCAGCCTCAGGTGATTCTGTCCCACAGCCCCTGCCCTTTCTCACTCCCAAGGCTCATTTTCTCGCTGGAGTCTCACTGTGCTTTTGTGATGCTCCTCTGGTTGGTGTCCTGAAGGGACACCTGTGATCCAGGTGGGGACCCCCACGAGGAGGGATGGTCTCCACGGGGTATTTCCCACTGTGACCCCCACGGGGCAGCTGGAGGAGCTTCTGGGGGAGGCACCTCCTGGAATACCCAGGCCATGTTTGGGAGGTGAAGTCACAGCTTTATCAGGCTATAAATGTTAATGTTCCTCAGCCCAGACTGCCCCAGTGTCACCAGAACAGGTTTGTTGTTTTTATTGAGGAGGTGAAAGAGTGGTGGGAGAGAAGGCTCTGGGAATGCTGGATAAGTCCCCCTGGGACATTCACATCCTCCCATAAATCTTCAGCACAAACAAGTGGTTTGTACCTGGCCCTTTGCTGGTTTTGACCTTGGAGTGGTGCAGCCTCAGGAAGCAGGATCTGCAACCTCCTTTGTTTCACATGGAACAAACACCGTTCCTGCCATAAACCCTCTGGGAAGGGCTCCTGCTCTGTGTGTTCATCTGTCCACTCTCTCCTCAAACCCAGCTGTCTCCTGACATCCTGTGCCCACAGACACCACCAGTCCCTCTCACAGATCCACTCCCTGACTGGTTTAACTGGTTTGACTCTTTTCTGGTGTTGCCCCTGGAGGGGAGGTGCAGGATGTGGTACCCAGCAGGGGCAGGGCTGCCACAGCCCAGGGCACCAGCTTGGGCAGCACTGAGTGTGTATCTGCAGCAGCTGCACATCAGTCCAGGATCTTCATCTCCTGGATCTTCTCCACTGACCCTCCAGACTTCAAGACCTCTGCAACATCTGGTGCAGCCCCCCCAGTGCCTCTGGGAGCCAAACCCTGCAGTTGTCTCACCCTCAGACCCCCAGATGCTGATCCTGAGCCTCTGACCCAGCCTGGCAGCCTGTCTGGCTGGGCACTCCCTGAGGGTCTCACCCCACAGAGCTCCAGCTGGTGGCACAGGAGTCCTCCACCCACAGCCCCACTGGCACCAGAACTCCCTGCAGAGGAATAAACAGTTCCTGACCCAGGGAAGGATTTGGGAACAGAGTTAAATGAGAAGACAGGTCCCAGTGTGCTGATCAGGATTAGGATCACACTGAGCAAAAACTCTCTACACAGGACTGGTCTTTCTTAGTCCCTTATTTTTTTCTTTTCCCTGTGTTTGTTCTCTCCAAATTCCATCAATCCCTCCGTTTGCCCACCTTTGGTTCCTCTCCTAAATGTTCTACACTAAGTCTAGTGAGATCCTGAAATTGGCTTCTCGTGCATCCAATAAGGTGTCCCATATCCCTGTGTAGGGAGAAAGAGAAGAGAGAGGGGAAAACTCAACTTTTCCCATTTGGCTCTTGGTGATGTTTTACAGCTGGACTAAAGTCATAGAACCTCATGAGTTGGGAGGGACATGCAAGGATCATTGAATCCAAGGCCTGGCCCTGCAGACACCCCAGAAATCCCCCCCTGTCCCTCAGAGCATTGTCCATACACTCCTGGAGCTCTGGCAGCCCTGGGGCTGTGCCCACTACCCTGGGGGTTCCCTGCAGTGCTGGGGCTCAGCTTCTCCTGAGGCTGCCCTGGCAGGGACAGGGTGTGGTGTCCTTGCTCTGGCAGGACAGTGAGGGATTCCCAACCTGCCATTGTGCACCTGAGAATTCTTCTGTTGCCCAGAGAAGTTGTGGTTGCCCCATCCCTGGAGGTGTCCAAGGCCAGGTTGGAGCAACCTGGGCTAGTGGATGGTGGCCCTGCCCATGGCAGGGGGTGGAACAAGGTGAGCCTTGAGGTCCTTCTCAAATCAAATCAGCCCATCCCTCTTTCTTTTATTTAGTCATAACAGAGCTGCTTTTCCTCAAGAAACATTTTATACATTGCCTTGCCTTGCTGAGGAATTTTATCCTTTACAGGACTTGCTTGTGAGCCTGTAATTGCAGCAGCCATGTGAGACATTTGGTTTAGAGGTTTATAATTATGACCTTGACTTTCAGCCAATACTGTGATGAAGCTCATGCTGCAGATGGATACGAGCCCCTAAGGACAGAGAAGCACAGTCCCCTTGTCCAAACTGACAGGCTGTAGGTCCCATCAACCTCTCCCAAATTCGACCCCCTTTCTTTTTAAGTGCTCCCTAAACAGGCAATCTCAGAACTATTGGTCACCTTTCTTCGAGAAAACCACCTCTTTTATGTCTTGGCTCTCCCAAATTATGATTTGTTAAAAAAATAGTGTATCAAAACTCAGTGTGGAGTCTTATGGAGGAGGAAGATGATGTTCATGTCATCCCAAAGTGGTTTGTGTTAGAAGGGACCTTAAAGCCCATTCAGTCCCAACCCTGTCATGGGCAGGGACACCTTTTACTGGCCCAGATTGGTCAAAGCCGTCCAACCTGGCCTTGGACACTTCCAGGGATGGGGCAGCCACAGCTTCTCTGCCCAACCTGTGCCAGGGCCTCACAGCCAAGAATTTCTTCCCAATATCCCATCTATCCCTGCCCTCTGGCAGTGGGAAGCCATTCCCCATGTCCTGTCCCTCCATCCCTTGTCCCCAGTCCCTCTCCAGCTCTCCTGGAGCCCCTTCAGGCACTGCAAGGGGCTCTCAGGTCTCCCTGGAGCCTTCCCTTCTCCAGGTGACCCCCCCAGCTCTCCCAGCCTGGCTCCAGAGCAGAGGGGCTCCAGTCTTGAGACTCTTTTTGGCTGGCAATGACAAAGGAGTTTTTGGTCACATCTTCAGCCTGCTGTGGGTGCCCCCATTGCTGTGGGACAGGCCTTTGGGCCAGCCTCTCTTCTTCCTGGAATATAAAAGGAAAACAATCTCCCACGTGATGTTCTGTGAGTTCCCTGCTCTCCAGCAATGAGTTCTCTCTGATGTTGACTTGTCAGGGTTCGGATCTTCTGCCCTTCCCAAAACCAACATGTTCACCACTTTTATTGCTGGTATTGGCACCCTTTGTTATTGCTCCAAGTCAATGTTGTGCCGTGGCTCTGTGTGCTCACTCAGCCACATCAGTCCCTTCCGCCTCCATCCAGAGGGACCAGGACAGTCCTGCCCGAGGCCTCCAAAATCTGAGTCAACAGGATGATCCCAGATAAGGAGCAGCTTTGGAGCCAAAGAGCTCACTGATACAAGACAAAGGGAGTTCAGTGAAATGATCAGGCTGCAGGTTCACAATAATCACAAACAGTTCATTTTATCCACAAATTGTCACAAGCTTCAAAAAAATACACAAAATAAAGAGTCTTCCAGAGCTGTTAAAGGCCAGTGTAGCTCATGGGCAGACTGAGACACAGATCCTTGGAAGCAGCACTGAAGCCCCACTGGATGTTCTTGTGCCTCTCTGAAGGTGTCTGTAAGCAGCTGCCTTCCCATAATTAATCTGCTGTGCATAATTGCCCAGCTCTCCCTTTTCCTCTCCTCTTTTCCAGGTTAAAGAAGTTCATCTCTCCCTCCTGTGCCACAGACCCCTCACCCCCCACCTTGGTCACCCTGCTCTGGATTCCCCCCCATCCTTCCCCAGGTATCCCCAGGACAGGGGTTGGACCCCTGCCATGAGATAGGGAGGAAAATCAGTTACCTGAATTAAATCAACTGAATGCCCAAGAAATGAGGACACCCAGCCTGGGGAGGCTCCAGCCTGGGGGGCATTTCCTATTTAAAGCAGAAGAATGCTGAGAGGAACATCTGAGTTCAGTGTAGCTCCTCATCCATTGGAACAGGACACAGGAAAGGTCTGATCAAAAAGTATCTCCCCATGGCTGGGCTGAAAACACCAAGCAAAGACCTTTATCATCAATTCTGATTCCAGTGTCTGACAGTGCAAATATTCCAGGCAGAGGAGAACACTGGATTTGTCTTTCAGATTCCTGAAACAAAAAAAAAACAACCCACAAGATAAGCTCCTGCAAGGATCTGAGAGCTTGTTTATCTAAACCCTGTCATTTTTTATCAGAACGTGCCAGTCAGGCAAAATATTTAATGCAAACACTCCTTGGCTGTGCCATGGCTTTTATGGACCTTTTATTGCTTATAAACCAAGTCACGTCACTGGTGGCACTTTGGCTGACCCTTGGAGTTAAAATATTACCCCAAGGACAATGACACCTTTGTGTGCTCAGTGTTTGCTGAGCAATCCTTGGGCATCCTTGGGTTTGTGGGGGGTGGGAGCAGAGCCCCACCCCGGGAGGACACCGAGCCCACAGTCATTCCAGGCTTTCTCCAGGAAAAGCTTTTGGCTTGGAAATTTCCTCCAAAAAAATTCAGTTATAAATTAGAAAAAAATGTTCATCTGTTTCCAAAGGTGGGGGTGGGAAAGGGGCAAGTCAGAAATGCCCCAATATTGAAAAAAAGACAGAAAGAAGAGGGACTGAGCCCTGGAATGGGCTGCTCAGAGGGGTCAGGGAGTCTCCATCCTTGGAGGAACCCAAAACTCAGCTGGAAACGCTCCTGGGCAGGAGCTCCAGGGGACCTGCTGGAACAGGGAGGTGGGACCGACCCCCCAGTGCTCCCTCCCAACCTGAGCCACCCTGGGATTCTGGAAAAAAAGAATTTCAGCCTTAAATTGTCGAGTGTTTGAAAGGAAGGAAATGGTTTCAGCAGTAAAATCGCCTCAGCTTGTCTCAGATTCTGTCTAGGTTTTTCCCCTTAGGGGAAATTAAAAAAAAAGAAAAAAAGGGGGGAATGAAAGAAAAAAGTGAAATAAAGAGAAAAAATAAAGGGTTCACAAATGTCCTGAAATACAGGAAGAATGAGGGCCAGATGGACATGGTAATGGGCAGATGGGTGGGAAGACAGAGGTTAATGGGAATAGAC
Organism: Campylorhamphus procurvoides; assembly: GCA_013396655.1. Classification (NCBI taxonomy): domain Eukaryota; kingdom Metazoa; phylum Chordata; class Aves; order Passeriformes; family Dendrocolaptidae; genus Campylorhamphus; species Campylorhamphus procurvoides. Next base: position 191,954 of record WBMV01008604.1, read on the forward strand.
ACCAAATTTCTGGATAGAAGGGATACAGGAGGGAGACCAGAGGGGGATGTGGGTAGGAATTGGGAAGAAATTATGGCATTAGGATTTTTTAAAAGCTGGTTGGTAACAATAGTAGCTAGAACTGGAGGAGAAACTAAAATATGAGCTGTATAGAGATATGATGCATTTTAAAGTAAGAAAAATATCTTTTTAGCCCAGGGAATTTTGAGCTGCAGCAGAACAGAGGGAGACGTGGGCAGGGAAATGACAGAAGAACCACAGGAGCCAAGGGCAGGAATGAAAGGGAAGGAATAAGGAAAGTTGGGGAAAGAGCCACAAGGCAGAAATAAGAAGAAAAGAAAAAACTAAAGGAGAGGGACTGGGAAATGGGTGCAAAGTAGGAAAGACCAGAACTGGCAGCCAACAAGGAGGATAAAAGGAGGTATCAGGCCAAGCTGGGAGGATGAAGTAGGAATTTGGAAGAGCTGAGCAGGTGGATGAGAAAGGTGAGAGAAATTTGGTGGAAAAACCAGGGAAGGGAGAGCAGGAACAAAATTCTGGGGATGCAATAATAGGGAGAGAAGGGAAAATCCCACAACACTGATGATTGTGGAGTTCCTGTGGACACCTGAACATGGAATTCAACATAAGTGATGGGGGAATGTGGGCACCGAGCGTGGGTGATGGACACAGGGAAGGGCAGCCAAGTGTCTCACCAGCCAGTGCTTTCAGAAGCCCTTGGAATTTGGGAACTGATTGAATTTGTCATCCCAGTGCTCAACAGCTGGAAAAAACCCCAGTATTGGGATTGAGCACTAAAGGAGCAATTCTTGCTGCTCAGGTGGGTTCTTATCCTTGTTGAGTTCTTATCCTTGTTAAGNTCAGCTGGGTTGTTGTTACTGCCAAGGTTCAAGCCTGGGGCTTTTCAGGGCTATCCAAATCACACTTCCCTTCCTATGGATGAGAAGAAAAGAGGGGGATGATTTAGAAACAAGAATTCATCGATTCTAAAGCCTAAAGAGCACTCTGCACACACCCAGTCTGAGCTGGGATTTAGCAGATGCCAGAGAGGGGTGTGCAGGTGTTCAGGAACAATCCCCACCTGGCTGGGGATGTGGATGTAAAGTCTGTTTAAGGCAGATAATCTGGGCAATACTTTCACTGGCAGGTGCTCCCTCCCCCTGTTATCTCATGGCACACCCCGAGGGCAAATGGCATCTCAAACTCCCAATTTACCTGCCCAGCGTTTTGTTACTCAGGGCACAGAACCCTCCTTTGCTTTCCCTCTGCACAAACACCCCCTGTGTGGGGGAGTCTCCTCTCCTGCTGGACAAGGGGAGTTCCACAACACCCTCTAATTCTCACATTCCATGGATCCCCCCAGGAAGGGCAGGATTGGGAAGGGCTGCATGTCCTCCTGACCAGCCCCTTGCTCCTACCTCTGTTTGGTGCTTCTGCTCCAGAATTTCATCCTGATCTCCACCCCCAATCTTCCCTCCTTCCCCTGAAGGCCATTCCCCCTCCTCCTGTCACTGCATGGCCTTGCCAAAGGTCCAAGCTCTTCTGAGGAAGAGAAAGGACTTTGTTACCAAAGGTCACCATGGCCCCCAAAAGCCTTTGAAATCTTTATCCCATATTCTTTCTTTGCAATCTGGCCCTAAATCTGCTTTCAATTTCCCCCACCCTTGCTGCAGTTCCCATAACCAGCAGCAGGAGAGCAGGAAGTCCCTTTTTCTCCCTTCCCAGCTGTGCCATCTCCATCCTGCAGCTGCTTCCCCCTCCCCCTGGGGCCATTCACTGAAAAAGGGGTTTGCACAGGAGCAAAGTGTACCCAGAAATTCACTGCTTAATGGGGGCACCGTTGTGTTCCCAGAAGGACCCTACAAATTGGAGGCAATTTTCCCAAATAATTCAAAACTGAGCTGAGCTCAGGTGGTCAGAGCACAGTGCCCATAAAATCGGGGCTGTGGGTTTGGTCCCCACATGGGCCATTCACTGAAGATCTGGACTCGATGGTCTTGGTGGGTCCCTTCCAAATCAGAATATTCTGTGATTCTGTACCAAAGACATCCCAGCAAATCCTAGATTGGTGTTCCCTGTTAAAACAATGTCAGTCCTTTCACAAGGAGCACAAATATGGAGAATAACAAATTTGACCATAAACACAGACACAGCCTAAACTCCAAAATAAGTCTGAAACTGTGCCAGTACATCAAATCCTGGCTCTTCCCTAAAAGCTGGATACAGAACTGCACGTCTGGTCATCCAGGACGTTGGATGAGCCCTCAGAACTGAGGCTGTGGCACCTGCTGAGGAAACCCTCTTATATTGGGGCAATTCCCAAAAACTGAGCATTTCCAAAGTGTGTTCCAGTGGCACCTTCCCTGCCCCAGGGACAGGGGCCACTCCCAGGCATGTCCTGATGTCCTTCCACCCGTCTGCAGTTGAACCTGGAGGTACAAGGGCACCTCAACAACATCTTACTGTGACATGGGAAGCTTCTGATGCAGCAAAGGTGCCCAACATTCACTTTGGTTGGGTTTTAGTGAAGTTGCTCCAGGAAATGTGGAGCTGCTGCTGCCCTGAGCTCTCCAGAGCACTGCTGGAGGTGGTGGCATCTCACTGACCATCACTGGCCATGAGAATGAACACTAAAGGATGATGTGTGTGACCAGGGGTAGGGGACAAAGAATTCCTGTGATCAGCTACAATGGGTCAGAGAGGGGTGCCCCAGTGTTGCTGTTGTGTTGCTCCTCTCCCAAAGCCCAGCCTGCAGAAGGTCAGGCCTTTCTGCTGGGCAATGTATTTACCTTTGAATTCTGCTCCTCTCCTGAGAGCAGCTCTTTGAATGGCCTGATCTGGTTTACTGGTTGTTGAATCAGTGGCATGCACAATAAAATGTGATCCACGACAAAATCCTGTGCTCTCCTGGTTCACTTTCATCCCAATCCTGATGAAACTCTGCCAGCCCTTCCCAGCAGCACCAGCAGGAGGGAAATGCTGGATTTGGAGTTCAGCACTGTGGAAGGGCCCCAGTGACCTGAGCAGTCACTGCACGAATGGCCACGTCTGCTCCCTGCCAACACACACTCCTCTGTGTAAGGATAAAGTGGAAAAAGCTTTCAAAATTCTTTAACAGACATTTAGACAAGTGTATTAAATACACTCAATGTCTCTTAGAGCTGTTCTGACAGAGAACACTTTTAGACACAGAGAAATAACGTGAAATAATGTGAAAGCTTCTTCCTTATCCAAGGACGTGAATTCCCCACGTTCTGCAGCACTCAGGCTTCAAATCCCTGTTATTTCCTCCATGACCCCTCAACAGAAACTGCTGTGAGGTGAATGTTGTAGGAGAGACAAAACCTGGCACAAACAAAAACAGGTCACAAGCAGAAACACTTCAGTCAAGACATGGGTGAGTGTGAAATGAATCAGTTCCTGAAGCACCAGAGTGAGGGGCACAGGGAATTATCCCAGGGATGCCCTGCAGGATCTGTCCCAGCACTCCCACATCACTTCTTGCCTCCTCCTGCCCTTTGCCCTCCCAGCTCCTGCTTTGTCTGTTCCTCGGGTTCAGCAACACAGAAATGGCAGAGGAATTTTCTAACCAATCCCATGCCAAGGGTTGATTGTCTGCAAATCTCCGGGAGAGGAGGGAGATATCGGCCCCATTCTGACGTCTGTCCTCTCATTAGTGATTAAACATTAATAGGAAATCAGAGAATCCTATCAGGGAATCAAAGAATGGTTCAGATTGAAGGGACCTTGAAGTCCATCTCGTTCCACCCCATGCCATGGGCAGGGACACCTCCCACTGTCCCAGGGTGTCCCAGCTGGATCTTGGCTCTCCATCCCCACAGAGTGCTGCATTCTGGAGTCACCTGCAGAACACAAGTGGAGAAAAGGAATGAACTTCATAATAAGTGGATAAAATATTGGATTTGGAAATGAGAAGGATGTGTGAGGTAACACAAGCACAATAAAAATGAGTGAATAAAAGAAGGAATCAACATGACCTTTTGCCATCCTACAAATTACCCAGTGGAGTTATCAGTGAGACCCTTTATTGTCAGTCATCTTTCAGGGACTGAGGTCTTGAAGAATCACAGAATGGTTTGGGTTGGAAGGGACCCTAAAGGTCATCTCATTCCAACCCCTTCCACCAGACCCCTCAGAAAGGGCTTTGGGAAGCCAAAAGCAGTTCTGCTGTGGGATTTCCTTGAGCTCAGCACTTGGGTTATAAACACAAAGCTGATGAAGAGCTGGCAGAGAGCAGTGGGATCCACCTGCTCCCGGTGGGATGGGAGGTGGGAGCCAGGGCCAATCCCACAGCAGGTGGGGCTGGGACACCCCAGCCTTGGGGCAGCCCCACAGCACCTGGGGGAGCCCCACAGCACCTGGGGCAGCCCCACAGCACCTGGGGGAGCCGAGCAGGGCACACCAAACCCCATCAGCTGGTTCAACCAGGAGTTCCATTGCAAGAACTCCCAGTGAGGAGGGAGGGCTGAAGGCAATTTGAGGGGCACATCTGGGGCCAGGGCCAGCAAAGAGGACTGGACAGAGCCCTGAGGTCACCAAGCAGGTCCATAACAAAGAGACAGCTCCAAGGTCCAGCTGGAGAGGTGGTCTGTGGGTTGGGGTCCTGATCACTGGGGCCCATGGCCAGGTCCCATGTGGTGGTGGAGATGGTGGACACCAGTTCCCCTGTGGTACTGGGCTATGGTGGACACCAGTTCCCCTGTGGTGCTGGGCTGTGCTGGACACCAGTTCCCCTGTGATGCTGGGCTGTGGTGGACACCAGTTCCCCTTTGGTGGACACCTGTAGTGATTCTTTCTCATGGGAAAAGAATAAAGGAGTCGTTAGCCCAAGGTTAGCAGACGACTGCTGTAAGATAAACAATCTTGCAGCCCTGAGAACTTAGATGAGGTCATACAATAACTTGCCTTCTGATTATAACCAATAAGTGACTGTTATGTGTGTGCTGTGCCAATAAGCTTAAGGCACGTCTTGTCTGAAATACTATAAGTATAGAACTTTCTTTAATAAAGTTGGAGTCTTGCTGTAACCCATATTGGGTCGTCTGCATCCTTCCTGGGCCTGAGAACCTTCTTTAGACACCAGTCCCCCTGACCACCCACAATTATGTTTCTCTTGGTTGTGCAATGCTCTGAACCAGGCAGGGCTTTTCTCAGGGCCCTGAGCCCCTGGCAGGGCTGCCCACATTGACCAGGGGTTGGTTTTTGTCCTCTGACCACGGCAGGTCCCCCTGGGAACACTCTCATGTTCCTCAGCTCTCAACAACTCTGATTCTGGCCCACCAGTTCTCAGCTTTCCTTGAAATCATAAAATTCTGGCATTATTTGTGCCCCAGTGTGTGCTCAGGACATAACCTGAACCTTTTGGGTTTAACCAAAAAGCTTAAACCCCTCCCTTTGTCCTGTTCACACAAAGCAAAACTCCTCTCCAGACCATAAATCCAGGGGTTGGATCTTTCAGGAAAGCCCCAAATCCCAAGGGATACTTGGCAAGGTCACAGGAGAGAGAACTCCTCAGTCCCCTGCACTCAGGGCAATGTAGGACCTGGACCCAGTTTTGGCAGTCCCAGCTACAAAGAAGGTGCAAAGTCCCAGCTATGTGGAAGATTCTTCTCTTTTTATAGCCCAGCATCAAATTGCTTAGTTCATTTATTTTTATTTCACTCCAGAGTTAGACCAAAATTTAGATGCCATTTTAAGATCAGAATTAAACAGGACAATAAAATCTGTTCTCAAAGTTGGGAACATAAACCAAAAGTAAAAGAACTCATTGCAGGAAATCCCTGAGCTAAATTCCCTTTCCAGTAATGAGTTTCCTTCCCTGCTCTGATCACGTGTCCAGGGGCATCACAGGGAGCAGAGCAAAGGTGACCATTTCTCTTCCAGAAGAGCCATAAATGAGAAGGTTTGCAAAGCTCAGCTCCAACCCCCTGGGCAAGGCAGCAGGCCCAGCCCCATCCCCGGGCTCCTCACGAGGCTTTCAGGGAGGCTTTGTGGATTCCTGCATTAAATTGCCCACTAAAATACCTTCTGCAAGTCAAGAGCTATTAAATTAGGGGGGGAAGTGCTAAAACTCAGGACTGCACTTGTGTAACAAACCTGCTTTGAGCAGGATCCACTCCAGCCAGTGCTGGAAGATAAACCCAGAATCTGCAAATATTGCCAGGTCTTGGCTCTGGGGTTCACCTGGGGGGGATTTCTGCAGGTTGTCCCCAGTGTCCCCAGTCATGGGGTGGTTGGGTTGTCCTGTGCAGGGAATACTCTGTGTTTCCCCTGACACTCCCTAATGTAGGGCAGATTCCCACACTGAGATTTATCCCTGAATGTTTCTCCTTCCCAAGTGTTGGTTCTCTTGAAGGTCTCTCCCTGCATTTCACACTCATTCAGGGTTGTGGCAACGACCCTGCAAAGTCTCCTTAGGGTTTTTTGTTGTTCCAAGTCTATTTATTTCCTACCATGGTCAAGGCTACTGGGACCAGTTCATTCTCCTCTACAACATGTGGCTTTACATTCTCATACAAACAGAACACAGGAGTTTCTACATATTCTGTTTAATATTTCATTCAGTGCTTTATGTATTCTATTTAATACTTAACTCAGTGTCAGGGCTCTGGATCACAAAGGTCCTCACAAACTCATGTTCTAAAAATTACATTTCTGTCCCTTGATAATTGTAAATCAAAGTGGAGAAGAGCAAAGGCAACTCCTTCCTAAGTGTTTCTATGTGTAGTTGTGTTCAATCCTTCCCTTGAAATATGTTTTTTCCAGGACACAATAACCTGCTGGCAGTTTCTTTGTGTTGACCAATGAATTCTAATGGGTTTATACAATGTTTGTTTAACCCTTGTTACCTTTCCCGTATTTCAGTCCAAGAAAACGCATGAAAATTCAGTTTTCACACAAGCTACAAAATTCCCAGCCTGTCTCAGGGATGTCCCTGTGCTTTGACCCTGGCAGGGATTCCAGGTAGTTCTCATGACCAGCCTCTCCAGCAAAGGAGGTTTGGGAGCCCCTGGAGCTGGGGCAGAGTGTGGAGCTCCAGGGAGTGGTGTTGGCACAGACCTGCCCCGGGGTTTGCACAGACACCTCAGCCCCTGAGCTGCCTTTGAGGGGGAGAAAAACAGACTAAAAATGTTCTGTTAATCTCAGGATACCTGACACTCACAGCTCCTGACTGATGTCCCAGTTTGGGTTGTCCCCTCTGCCAGTTGAGCTGAGCCATAGGTTGGAGCCTTTGGCTCATCTCAGCAAGAAAGGCAGGGAAAACCAGTGAAATTCCCTTGAAATTCATCTTGCCTTTCCTTCCCTCCCCCCGGGCTGGGCTGTGTTCATGTGCTGGAGGAGGGGGCAGCACCTTCCCTGCGCCAGGAGCACTTTCCATGTTCGCCACGGGGGTTACTTCTTAAAGCAAATAAATCTTCTCCATTAAAGCAGAGGGAATGGCTGGAGTTGTGTCGGGGCAGGGTCAGGTGGGATCTCAGGGCAAGGTTCATCCCCAGAGGGTGGTGGGCACTGCCCAGGCTCCCCAGGGCAGTGGGCACAGCCCCAAGGCTGCCAGAGCTCCAGGAGGGTTTGGATGATGCTCTGAGGGACGGGGGGTGACTCTTGGGGATGGTCCTGAGCAGGGCTGGGGGATGGACTGGATGGTCCCTGTGAGTCCCTTCCAGCCCAGCATATCCTGGGATTCCAGAAAGCAGCAACACCCCCTTGTTGAACACCCACCCTCCAGGGCTGGAACACCCCAACAGGACTCCCGTGGGTCCCTCCCACCCCAGGGTGTCCTGTGGTTCCATCCTCTCTGCTCAGAGCAGCATCAGCAGCTCATGACACCAGGCTGTGGCTTTGCACAGGGATGAGACACAGTCCCACAGAATTATGGAATTATCTGGGCTGCAAAAGGGCTCTGGGGCCTCAGAGTCCCACCTGGGACCCATCCCATCCCCACCTTGGCACCCAGCCTGAGTGCCACCTCCAGTCTTTCCTTACACAGCTCCAGGGGTGCCACCTCCCTGGGCAGCAGGATGGGGCTGGGGCTGGCCCTGGCACTGCTGGGTCACTGGTTGGACTGGAGGCTCTTTCCCAAACCTCAGGGATTCCGTGATTCCCACGGACTGGGCAGGTTTGGGGGGTCAGTGGCTGAGCTGGAAACAGCCTGAGGAAATCTTTGCTCTGCCCTGAGCTGTGCCTGCAACTCCAGCTCCAGACAGTGCTGGGGAACACAGTCCTTTCCAAAGCCTGCTGTGACATTGGCACTCCACTCCTGCCTCTTTCCTGGCCTTGTCATCATTTCTGGGTGACCTTTATCCAACCCAAGCCCTTCTGTGACTGTGTATTTTGATGTGCCTCCTCCTCCTCTCCAGGGGCACATCCCTCCTGCTTTAAACACCCCCAAACCCCACAAACCTCATCCAGCAAGTGCAAAATGGATGTTTTGTACCCTCCTTTAACCCCCTTTTGCTGTGTTTAAGGCCAGTGCTCTGCACACCCTACTGAACAGGTCCCTGTGGATGGCAGGGCACTGTACCCAAAGGGCAGGAGGTTTCTTGGAGAACACACACAAAGGTCTCCAGCCCAGCCCTCCTGTCCCACCTGAGCACTGACAGTGTTTCAGCAGGGACATCCTAGTTCTGCTCCTGCTCCCAGCAAGTCTCCCTTGCAAAGTCACAACCACCTTCCCTACAGGAGCTGCTCCTCCGTGCTGACACCTAAACATTTGTCACCTGAGCTTTAAGAGAAAATAATAAGTCCTTTTTCTATATATGGAGAAAGAACTTCAAAACAAGATTCAAAATAAGCCCCAGTGGTGCTTTGAGTCAGGAAATCCCGTTTCCCAGAGGTGCCAATTTTGAGGTAGAAGGAAGAGCCTTAGTATGAGACTCTCTTTGGAATTTGCTGTTGGATAGTTTTTGTCCTAGAGCAGTCACACTGGATGTGAGGAATCCTCTTCTACACATTAACAGCTTTTCTGTCCAGTGAAATAGGAATTTATACACCCAATGTTCCTTTTTAAACAACATTCCTGGATTTGGGCACCCAGTCCCTGGGCTCAGTGTGCAGCTTTGCAGCACTGATGGTCTCATTGCAGCTTGGCTGCTGAGTTGAAGGCCCCATATGTAAGAAGTGGAGGCAATAATTCAACAGTTCAAAGGGAATAATTTAAAATCTCTGGTGTAATGTTTTATTTATGTGAGGGAACTGGGAGGGCTGAGCCTGGAGAAAAGGAGGCTCAGGAGGGACCTTCTGGCTCTGCAACTCCCTGAGGGATCCAGGGGATGGATCTTCTTCTCCCTGTGAACAAGGGACAGGAGAGGGAATGGCCTCAGATGGGACAGAAGGAGGGATTTCTCCATGGAAAGGGTGGTCAGGCCTTGGCAGGGGCTGCCCAGGGAGGGTTGGAGTGCCCAGCCCTGGAGGTGCCCAAGGCAGGACTGGCCGTGGCACTCAGAGCTCTGGGCTGGGGGACAAGGTGGGCATCGGGCACAGGGTGGGCTCCCTGGGCTGGGAGGGCTTTTCCAGCCTCAGGGATCCTGGGATTCTGTGACCACAAATTGCCTTCAGTTCAGGACTCTTAACACAGGATCTTTTACACCAGTGAAGACTCAGACATGCCAGACTTCATGTAGGGAAAAAACAAGAAGGCAAGACTGTCACAAAACAAACCCCACCCCAAACCCAGCACAAACACACACAACAAAAAATCCAAATTATTACTGGCTTTTATTTCATATACAGCATATAAACACGGGCAGATCCTTTCCTCAGAGTCTTGCCATCAATAAATACAACCACAAGGAGGTGCTTTCATTTCTAAGCGATTCCAGCACTGCAGGTTGGAATTCCTTTCGCCTAAAGGGAGCTGAACATTGATATCCGACCAGGTGGGAAGTGTCCCTGTGCTCCTCCACATCCCTAAATCGACAGCAATTAGCACAAGTAACAGGCTGATTTCTGGCTTCGAAGGGGTTGCTCAGCACCAGTCACTTGGCCCCAGTTATTTGCTGCAGTTGGTGCAGACACAGAGGTGTCCCCTGCAGGCAGAGAGGGTGATCCAGCTCTGGGAATGGGCTGGAAAAGGGGAGAACCCCCTGCTCTGGGCAGGGGAGCCCAAATCACAAGCAGACACTGATTATCAGGTATTTCTTCTTAGACTTTCGATATTAGCTATTAAATATTAGCTGCTAAAAAGGCTGCGGGAGATTGCTGAGTTTTACCCAGGGTGTTCAAATCCAGACAAACCAGTGGGAAGTGAAAGCCAGGCCATTTCCATTCCAGTGTGACCCACCTGCTGCAGCACTGGGAGCTCTGGGATGGGCTCAGAGCCTCCTTGTTGGCAGCCCTGCAGAGCTGGTGGCACCTGGTGGCACTGCCAGGGGTGTGCCCAGCCCGGAGCCCGGGGATGGATTGCAGGAAGGGTGGGATCTCTGCCCAGGAATGCCCAGCACTCCCAGTTGGCACTGGTTCAGAAGCAGCCGGCACAGGCAGCGTTGGCACAGATCTCACACAGGTCATCCTCAGCAGCCAGGCCTGGGGGGGGACAGCAGAGCTCCCATCAGAGACAACAGGGACACCCCTTCCCCTCCCTGTCCTGTCCCTTGCATGTGCCTTGAGGCACCTCTGCTAAAATGTGGCTCAGAGAATGAAATCTGAGGCAAGAGGGCAACAGGGCATGGCAGCATTTCTTGCTGAGGTGTCCAGGTACTGGACAGCAGATAAATGCAATATAATAACATCCAAAAGCAAATACTGCAGGAGCAGAGCATGGCAGGGGGACTTTGGACAGGAGAAATGGCTTTTAGCTGAAAAAGGGTAGATTTGGGGAAAATGCTAGGGAAGGATATTGTTGCCTGTGAAGGTGCCCAGAGAAGCTGTGGCTGCCCCTGGATCCCTGGAAGTGTCCAAGGCCAGGCTGGACGGGGCTTGGAGCAACCTGGGCTGGTGGGAGGTGTCCCTGCCCATGGCAGGGGGTGGGACTGGGTGGGCTTTGAGGTCCCTCCCAACCCAAACCACTGGGTGATTCTGCTCAGATGAACTTTCCCATGGTCACAGCCCCTGGAGTGCCCAGGGCTCAGCCCAGCTCATCTCAGCTCAGCTCAGCAGGATCCTCTTTAGGGGCCTCCCAGCCTGTGCCCCCCAACCCTGCTGGGAGAAGGGGCAGCACAAAGAGGGCACAAACCCTCCCAGCTGCTTCAGAAGGGACAGGACAGCAGTTCTACGTCTTTGCCTCCTGCCATTTAAACGTCTAAGGGTGAAAAGTGGGATTAAAATGGCAATTATGCAATAAGAGAAACATACTCAGCCTCTGGAAGATCTTGAGGGCATCTTCCCTCTTGCAGACGGGCTGGAACTCCTCGGGCAGGGACTTCTCGTGGCACAGGGAGTGCGTGGCCATGGGGAGCAGCACACGAGGGTTCACTGGGCTGTTCGTGGCCAGGAGCTCCTTCAGCTTCTTCACAGACTCCAGGGGGAATTTCAAGTCTCCATCCTGTGTAGAAAGAACCAGAAAAAAAGGGAGTCAGGAAGTCAGTCTTTTGGCAAATCCTTCCTGTTTTAACCTCGAGCTCTCCCAAAAAATGCAATCGAGGGAAAAGACAGCGTTGAAAGGAATCCCAGATTTAATCTGTGCTGACTGAAGGTAAAATGATGAGCTCTGGAAGGCACAGACCTGGCACAGCAGCCAGGAGACCCACCAAGGGCTGGGCAGGGCTTTGCTGGGTGTCCCAGTGGACAGAGGCAGAATTAGGGCCTTGCTCATCCCCATGAGACCCCAAAAATCTGGGGTCAAAAGAGCCAGGCTGGGAATCCTCAGCCTAGGAAAGAGATGACTGGGCAATGTCATGGAATGTTGGAATGGTTGGGGTTGGAAGGGACCTCAGAGACCATCTCATTCCACCCCCTGCCATGGGCAGGGACACCTTCCACTAGCCCAGGTTGCTCCAAGCCCTGTCCAACCTGGCCTTGGACACTTTCATGGATCTGTGGTAGAGATTCCCAAAGTCATGAGCTGAGTGGGGGTGAGTGGGAATTTATTTGGTTGTCTCTCTTCTAACACAGCAGTGGAGAAGGTGAAGTGTTGGCCATGGCATGGCAGGTTTGACCTCAGAAAAGGGGCTCTTCCCTCATGGTGCCCATTCCTAAGAGCTAAAATCCCTGTTCCCAGGACATTGTGGCAAGTTTCCATTGATTCAGAATCCCAGAAGCTCCTGAGTGGGAAGGGACCCAAAATGATCACTGAGTCCAACCCCTGGTCCTGCACAAGACACCCCAACGATTCCACCCTGTGCCAATTTAATTGTCCACAAAATTCATGGAACTCAAGCTATTGGAAACATAAACACAACACTTCTCAGAGCTCACAGCTCCTTCAGGAGGCCAGGACAGGACTCTGGGAAATATTAGTGCTTGTTTTTAACCACTAATTCCTGTGCATCTGCTAAAGGTCCCTCTCTGAGTTTCAAGTGAATTCCCCCTCCCGAGGTCATAAACTCAAGCTCAGGTGTAGCAGCTTTAAACCAAGGGCACAAAGTCTGTGCAGACAATCAGAGCTCAGCCTAGAAGAGAAAAAAGCATTTTCGAATTGATCTTTGTCCTCTGTTTTCACCTGGTTTAGTGGCCAACAGGTCACAAAGGGGATGTGGAAGCTGTTCCTGCCCATGGCAGGGGCTGGAACAAGAGGAGCTTCAAGGTCCCTTCAAATCCAAACCATTTTGGGGTTCTGGGATGGAGCAACTCAAAGAAATAAAGTGCAGTGACTGATACAGCACGAGACCAAATACTGGCTTTTGTTTCCTGGTCCAGTGGGCCCAGTAGGGAACAGTGAGAGATGAGTGGGAGTGGAGTTGGCTCTGACTGGGGTTTGGGGTTGGGTTTTTTTACAGAACCATAGAATTTTGGTGTTAAAGAATTGAAAAAAACAAACAGGTAAACTCTGGACATGCATTTACTTAACAAAGTCAAACCCTTGCAATCAGTTTATTCTTTTACTCAGGTGAGTTTAGGATTTGATGAGTTTAGAGGTCTTTTCCAACCTGTCTGATTCCATGATTCTGTAAAGGATGGCCAGGCACTGGCACAGGGCAGTGGTGGAGTCACTACCTCTGGAATTGCTCAGCAAACACGTGGATGTGGCATTTGGGGACATGGATTAGTGGTGGCCCTGGCAGTGCTGGGGGACTGGTTGGGCTTGATGAATTTTGAGGGCTTTTCCAACCTAAACCATCCTGTGATTCTGTGATCATCCCTGATTGCCTATGAAAAATTGACTTTTCCTGTGTAAAGCAGTTCTGGCTTCTGCTGTTGCTCACAGACCTCAGAAACAAAAACCAGGGAACTAAAAAAGAGGGATTTCCTCAGATCCAGTTTCAGAGAAACCAGAAATTCGGAGCAAACCCTGAGACCTGCACGTTCTGGGGGTGAAAGAGAACAACAGAAATAGAAACACCCCCCCTAGCTGAGGTAAGAAGGATGTTTTAGAGCTAAACCTGAGCAGTATCTCCTTCCCAAGGTGAGGAGACTCCTCTTCCTCCAACTTTCATCCTATTCACTCCAGATTTGTGCTGGGAAGTGCCAGGAGAGCAACACCCAGACTTGGAAACCAAACTGTGACATCAAATGACACTCTTTGCAAAGCAGTTATTAAAATGACCCATTTCTGGCATTTTAGAGGAGAGGGGAGGGAGGTTTGGGGCAGAACTCCAGGGAAGAGGAGTGGAAGGGAAGTGTGTGCAGTGGGAGCTGGGGGAGCTGGGGTGGTGTTGGGGGCAGGAGGGCAGCACTCACTGCAGGAGGGCTGGGGAAACACAGGGTTCAGGGACAGGGGGACAGCAACCCCAGCTCAGGCTCCAGACCTGCACTTCCTACACTTTTACCCAACCTGGAAACAGCTCTTCCCATTTAGGGCTTGTTTTTAATGCCTCCAAGGGGAAAACAGATTTTTTGCCAGGAAGAAGGAAGGTCTCTGTTCCCCAGAAGAATAATTTAAATGGTGAAGAATGGTTTGGAGGAAAGGAATAGCTGAGACCTGCTGCCTCTGGATGTCTCTGTCATCCAAAGGACAAAGAGAGGATGGTCCAAGGCACAAAGGCACCTTATCCCTGGGAATCTGCTGCACACACAAGAGTCAATAATTGCTTAAGAAATACCTGTTCTCTCATCATTCTGAGGAATTTGTTTGCATTGCAAACTGAGACCTCCCAGGCTGTTCCTCAGGATGCTCCAACCCTCTGCCAAGGACACACCAGGGCACTGCAGGACCTTCCTACCTCTTCCATGTCACATGGAATGTCAGTCTGTGCACAGGGAACATCAGGTGCTGTGGACTTTGGAAAGCTTGCTAGAGCCTCCTCTAATCCTCTCTCTGCCTGGTGATAACTCTCTGGACCCAGCTGAGCTCTTCTTTGACCTTTCCACAGGTGACACGTGTGGGCTTCGTCACATAAACCCCCAGACCCTTCTCATCAAGCCCAGGTGACACAAGACAATTTCTCTCGTGTCACACCAGCATTCTCCAGTGTTAAAGGTTTGCAGCATTCCCTGAAGTTTTGTAGCTTTGGATTAAAGTTAGAGGCATCCCCAGCTCTTGCACCTTCCCAACACATGGGATTGGGTGTCAAAGGAAACCCTGGACACAAAGTGCCTCAGTCCCTGAGGGATTTCAGGGCAGGGATGAGGCTGGAGAAGGTCAGGAAAGAGCAGAGCATTCCATGACACCTGGAGCCCTTTACAGAAAGCACAGGGACATCAAGGCAGAGCAAAGCACAAGTCCAGGTCTCTCACTTTACTTCAAGAGTCCTGTTGCAGTCACAAGTTTAAAAACTCTCAGCACTTTGTTAAACTCATAATAGCCATAAGTTAAAGAGAGAAAACTCACCTGCACATAGACTGCCCAGGAGCTGTGCACCAGCACAAACACTGCCAGGATGGCACAGGGAAGGAAGCCTTTCATGGTGCCTGCAAAGTTGGGCCTCTCCCAACCTGGGTATGTTTAATTTTCTCTAGATTTGGTCTTTTCCTGCCTTCTTTGTGTCTCTCAGACCTCCCCTCCGTAGCTCTCGCACTGCCCAGCACTCAGAGCTTATAAAGACTTCACATGGTATTGGCTTGGTAATCCATTAATCCAACTTTTTTATGGACATATCATAAACCTTCCAGGGGCTCTCACTTATCTGCTCCTTGGCAGAGCAGCCCAGTCACACCCAGGTAGATCCTGGGATTTATGAGTCACTCCCTCCTTGGGCCACCAGGTGTGACATGGGCAGGAAAAGATTCCAGCCTGTGGTGAGAGTGGGGAACGGTCCAAGGCAGGCCCTGGAAATTGGGATCCACATTTCTGGCCACTGGATGCAGAGCTGGGAGGGAGAAAGAGCTTTGGAAGGAGGCAGAAAAAAATTGATCCTGTCATGTGCCTCTTCTGGGGGTCCAGGTACTAAGAGGGTGCAATCAGGGAATCATGGAATTGTTAAGGTTGGAAAAGCCCTCTGAGATCATGGAGTCCAATCACCAACCCAGCACCTGGTACTGGGCTGGTTATCACTCAAATCATGTCCCCAGGGGCCACCTCCAGGGATGCTTTGGTGACACCGTCACCCCCCCTCACACCACTGCCCTGGGTACCCCCTGCCAGGGCCTGACCACCCAGGAGTTGCCATTAAGGACAAAACTGCCAGGAATCCAATCCCTTTCTCCATGACTTTCTTTGCTATCCACAAACATGGCAATGCCACATGGATGGGAGGCAGCAACGTGCCCCACTTGGCTCAGTTCTGACATCGAGTTCGTGGCCTTTGATCTGTAAATGATTCCTGACATTTTGTGGCTTTGGATTAACCCAAATACCAGGACAACAACGTTCCTGATCCCAGCAGGACAGGAGAGGGCAAGAGTCACCCCTGAGAACTTCCTCAGGTCTCAGCAGTGTTTTGTGCCACAAAGGCTGTGGTTGTTGCTGCAATGGTGAAACCACCCTCGTGCTTGGAATCAAATCCCAGCAACCAAAGGAACCTGGAGCAGGGCCTTGGAAGGAGGGAATGGGACTCCTGGTCCAGTAAACCCCAAAAGCTGCCCCAGAGCTGGAGCAGCCCCTGAGCTGACAGAGCTGGCTGGGCACTGACAAACTTTGCTTCTCTCCACCAGCCCAGTCAATGCTTCATCCACAGAATTGGAACTCCTAGAAGGATTTTTATGCACAAAACAAGCTGCTCTCCTCTGCTGTCCTGATTCTCTGCTTTCAGTGCTGCCCTGACCAGGAGCCAACCCCTCCTGCAGCTCAGACCTCTGCCCTGCACTGTGGGCCAAGGCTGGGACTGCAGGGCACAGAAAAAGATTTCAGGGGGCAATTTCTACCATCATTTCCTTCTCCTCAGCCCTTTAACCCGGGGCAGAGCCTGGTGGAAACTACAGAACAGATTAACCAGGCATTGAGGGAAGCAGGAAATCATTTAGGATGGNGAAGCAGGAAATCATTTAGTATGGAAAAGACCTTGTTGCCTGAAATGGGAGGAAAGAACTTTCAGCCAATATTAGTACAGATAAAATAGAGAGCAGGGCTTTAATGACAGCATTGTCAGGTGCCACAATATTCATCAGTGCATACCCAGTATAGGGCTCTGATGAGTTTATAGCACTAATTAATCATCTCATCTAATGGGTTCATCCAAGCTGAGAATCATCCACTCCCAGAACTTCCCTCAGGTCCACCCTTTGGAGCTTCTCCAAGAGTGTTGGGCCTTTTATCTATCTTCAATTTATTCTCCAGGTGCACAATTCCCAGAAAAGGTATCTTTGCTAAGAGCAATTCCGTGAAAAGAAGGTTGAAGAGAATTTCTGGAACGTGGCTCAAATCATAAGAAAGGGGTTTGGAAACTGTCCCTGCTGCCTAAAGGGGGAGAAACTGGACAGTTCAATTAAATCTACAAACATATAAAACTCTGCAGGCATAAACCAGCAAGGTTATCCAGTCCAGCCTTCAGATCCTCAGCTCCAGACTTGGAGAGAAACCAAACAGATGGACGAGCAACTTTGCAGGAGTGTCACAAGAGATACCCTAAACCTGAACCTCACCCCAACCCTGACTCTAACCCCGACCCTCACCCTAAAAGCAACCCTAAGCCTANTCTCTCGTGTCACACCAGCATTCTCCAGTGTTAAAGGTTTACAGCGTTCCCTGAAGTTTTGTAGCTTTGGATTAAAGTTAGAGGCATCCCCAGCTCTTGCACCTTCCCAACACATGGGATTGGGTGTCAAAGGAAACCCTGGACACAAAGTGCCTCAGTCCCTGAGGGATTTCAGGGCAGGGATGAGGCTGGAGAAGGTCAGGAAAGAGCAGAGCATTCCATGACACCTGGAGCCCTTTACAGAAAGCACAGGGACATCAAGGCAGAGCAAAGCACAAGTCCAGGTCTCTCACTTTACTTCAAGAGTCCTGTTGCAGTCACAAGTTTAAAAACTCTCAGCACTTTGTTAAACTCATAATAGCCATAAGTTAAAGAGAGAAAACTCACCTGCACATAGACTGCCCAGGAGCTGTGCACCAGCACAAACACTGCCAGGATGGCACAGGGAAGGAAGCCTTTCATGGTGCCTGCAAAGTTGGGCCTCTCCCAACCTGGGTATGTTTAATTTTCTCTAGATTTGGTCTTTTCCTGCCTTCTTTGTGTCTCTCAGACCTCCCCTCCGTAGCTCTCGCACTGCCCAGCACTCAGAGCTTATAAAGACTTCACATGGTATTGGCTTGGTAATCCATTAATCCAACTTTTTTATGGACATATCATAAACCTTCCAGGGGCTCTCACTTATCTGCTCCTTGGCAGAGCAGCCCAGTCACACCCAGGTAGATCCTGGGATTTATGAGTCACTCCCTCCTTGGGCCACCAGGTGTGACATGGGCAGGAAAAGATTCCAGCCTGTGGTGAGAGTGGGGAACGGTCCAAGGCAGGCCCTGGAAATTGGGATCCACATTTCTGGCCACTGGATGCAGAGCTGGGAGGGAGAAAGAGCTTTGGAAGGAGGCAGAAAAAAATTGATCCTGTCATGTGCCTCTTCTGGGGGTCCAGGTACTAAGAGGGTGCAATCAGGGAATCATGGAATTGTTAAGGTTGGAAAAGCCCTCTGAGATCATGGAGTCCAATCACCAACCCAGCACCTGGTACTGGGCTGGTTATCACTCAAATCATGTCCCCAGGGGCCACCTCCAGGGATGCTTTGGTGACACCGTCACCCCCCCTCACACCACTGCCCTGGGTACCCCCTGCCAGGGCCTGACCACCCAGGAGTTGCCATTAAGGACAAAA
>WBMV01008604.1:217182-252335 GCA_013396655.1 Campylorhamphus procurvoides
TCCCTCTCCCTGTCCCAGCTCCTGTCCCTGTCCCAGTCTCTGTCCCTCTCCTCTCCCTGTCCCTCCCCCTGCCCCTGCCCCTGTCCCAGTCCCTGTCCCTGTCCCTGCCCCTGTCCCAGTCCCTGTCCCTGTCCCTGTCCCCGTCCCTGTCCCCATCCCTGTCTCTGTCCCAGTCCCAGTCTCTGCCCCTGTCCCTGCCCTCTCCTCCCTGTCCCTGTGCCCACCGTCCCTCTGGCCCCACCACCACCTTTAACACAGGACAACCCTCAGGCAGATGGGACAAGAGGACCCAGGGGTTATCCCGGGATTCACCCGTGCCAGGAGGATCTGAGGGCCATACCCAGCCCAGGGCTCAGGGCTCCCCTTCCTCATCCCCTCCCATCTGCTAAACCCTCCCTGCCTTTCCCAGGTGCTGCCATGCCCTTACTTTGGCTTTGGTCTCCTCCCAGGAGGGGATGGCACTTTCACCTTCTCCTCCCCCTCTGGGGACAAAGCAGCTGCCACTCCTGCCACAGCAGCCACCCTCATCTTCCTCAACCTCTCCACGTGTCCGGGTGGGGAGGCAACATCCTTGTCCGACCTCGCCTGCTCTGCCAGGGCTGGGGGCTGTTGAGTCGGGGAAAGGGAGGCAGCTCAGCCATTTTGGCCATGATAAAGGTCCCATCCCACCACCCACGACCCAGGGGACAGTTTGGTTTCCTCCTCTCTCCCCCAAAATGCTTGGCAGGGACCCTCTGCTTCCTGAGAAAGCCTGGACACCCTGGAGACCCAGTTCAGAGGAGAGGCCCCAGCAAGGGCAGGACAGAACGATGGAGTCATTCCCAAGGCTGAATGGAAGAGCCAGAAGACATCCCAGGATGAACCCTTCCAAAGGGATCCTCCCAGCCTCCCTGTCTGCAGGTGGATGCAGCCTTCCCACAGGGCCACGGGACAGGATCCTACACCCACCCCACATACCAGGACAGAGCTCCCCTTCCTGCTGGGAACAGGGCTATCAGCTCCAGGTGCTTCCAGCCCCTCCAGGGCTCTGCTCTTCTTCCCAGTGCTCCCCACAATGGGAGGCAGCAAACTGCAGAGACACCACAGGAGCACTTTGCCTGAGGAACAGCATCTTCTCCACGTGTCCTCCAGGGCTGTGCTCTCCCTGAACCCCCCTGTGCTCCTCCCATGCCATGGGAAGAGCCATGTCCTTGTGCCTGTGCTCGGATCTGCTCTGGCTGAGGGTGACAGGTCCTCACAGTCCCAGGAGCACAGCACTGCCCATGGCCAGCTCTGCAGGGCTCACCTCCCTCTCTGCCCTGCACCATCAGCCTTTCTCCTTTCTCTTCCCACCACCTCCACATCAGGGATCCGACTCGGAGAAACTCGCGGCCGAGAAAGGAGACGTTGGCCAGGAAGGGTCCCTGAGGAAGGAAAAGAGGAAGTTCCTCTCAGCTGCATCTCCAGAACACTCTGCACATGAAGGATCTGCTGGTCCTCCTGCCCAGCCCCACTCCCCTCCCCTGAGGGCTGTGCTGCNCGAGGTCAGTGCAGGTCCAGCAGTCCCCTCTGGGCCACCAAATGCTGCTGTCCCGCCCTCAGGCTCATTCCCTGGTGCACAGCAGTGATTCACACACCAGGGTGAGGCATTTCCATGGCTTTATTCCAGTTTCTGTGCTGCAAAGTGGCTGAGCTGAGCCCACATCCCACTTGTGCTCCTCTCCAGGGTCGTGGAGCTCCATCTGCTTCACCAGGCTAAGGGGGACCAGAAGATGTTCAGCTGGAGGTCCAGGGTGGAGGGCAGAGACCTTCTGCTCACCAGCTCTGGTCCTGAAGGGTCCGTGGTCCCAAGAAACCCCCTCCCCTGCAGACCCAGGCCCAGGGCAAGCCCTGGCCAGGCCAAAGGCCAGAAGAACCCACCCATGTCCCCCCATCCTTGCTGTGCCCGCGCCCACAGCCCTGGGGCTGAGAGCAGGTCTGGTTGAGGGCACAGCCCCAGGACCCCCGGCTGTCCCTGCACCCCTCGGGCAGGATGAGCCACCCTTCCCAGGCACTGCTGCAGGAAACACCTCCCATGCCTGGAACCCTCACCAGAGGAGCTGTCCTGGGACCATTTGCGCAGTTGGTTCATCTGCAGGGCCTTCAGACACTGCTCCCGGGACAGCCGGAACGGCTCCAGGTTCTCCAGCACCTGCTTCGCTCGGGGGGTCCTGCAAGGGCAGGGACAGAGACCCCCTCACTGCCAGGCTGAGACCCTGCCAGGCACAGCCCTGTCCCTGCCCCTGCTCCTGTCCCTGTCCCCAACCCTGTCCCTGTCCCTGTCCCAGCTCTGTCCCTGTCTCTGTCCCTGTCCCAGTCCCTGTCCCAGCCCCTGTCCCTGTCCCAGTCCCTGTCCCAGCCCCTGTCCCTCTCCCTGTCCCTCTCCCTGTCCCAGCTCCTGTCCCTGTCCCAGTCTCTGTCCCTCTCCTCTCCCTGTCCCTCTCCCTGTCCCTGCCCCTGTCCCAGTCCCTGTCCCTGTCCCCGTCCCTGTNTCCTTGTCCGACCTCGCCTGCTCTGCCAGGGCTGGGGGCTGTTGAGTCGGGGAAAGGGAGGCAGCTCAGCCATTTTGGCCATGATAAAGGTCCCATCCCACCACCCACGACCCAGGGGACAGTTTGGTTTCCTCCTCTCTCCCCCAAAATGCTTGGCAGGGACCCTCTGCTTCCTGAGAAAGCCTGGACACCCTGGAGACCCAGTTCAGAGGAGAGGCCCCAGCAAGGGCAGGACAGAACGATGGAGTCATTCCCAAGGCTGAATGGAAGAGCCAGAAGACATCCCAGGATGAACCCTTCCAAAGGGATCCTCCCAGCCTCCCTGTCTGCAGGTGGATGCAGCCTTCCCACAGGGCCACGGGACAGGATCCTACACCCACCCCACATACCAGGACAGAGCTCCCCTTCCTGCTGGGAACAGGGCTATCAGCTCCAGGTGCTTCCAGCCCCTCCAGGGCTCTGCTCTTCTTCCCAGTGCTCCCCACAATGGGAGGCAGCAAACTGCAGAGACACCACAGGAGCACTTTGCCTGAGGAACAGCATCTTCTCCACGTGTCCTCCAGGGCTGTGCTCTCCCTGAACCCCCCTGTGCTCCTCCCATGCCATGGGAAGAGCCATGTCCTTGTGCCTGTGCTCGGATCTGCTCTGGCTGAGGGTGACAGGTCCTCACAGTCCCAGGAGCACAGCACTGCCCATGGCCAGCTCTGCAGGGCTCACCTCCCTCTCTGCCCTGCACCATCAGCCTTTCTCCTTTCTCTTCCCACCACCTCCACATCAGGGATCCGACTCGGAGAAACTCGCGGCCGAGAAAGGAGACGTTGGCCAGGAAGGGTCCCTGAGGAAGGAAAAGAGGAAGTTCCTCTCAGCTGCATCTCCAGAACACTCTGCACATGAAGGATCTGCTGGTCCTCCTGCCCAGCCCCACTCCCCTCCCCTGAGGGCTGTGCTGCCCCGTGCTGCTGCCCCACTGCTTCCTTGGGGCTCCATTCAGGAGAAGGAGGCCCTGCCAGGACACTTTTCAGGCTGGAGAGGGATGGAGGATGTCAGTTCTAGGAGGGGACATACCCAGAGTTGGTTGGCGCTCGGCCTTGACTTTGCTCGTTGTTCCAGTGCCCTGTAGGGAAGCACTCAAAGGATGTGGGGTTGACTTCCCATCCACCTGCACAAAGCTGGGAAGAAGGAGGAGACAGGGGTTTGAATAAGGGCCAGCAGAGTCCGTGGCAGCTTCTGGGAAGGAGCTGCTCCCCCTCATCCAGTTTTCCAAATGAGATCCCACAGGAGTGGCACACAACGCCCTGGAGTGGGCAGAGGAGCCTCCATCCATAGGGCTCCTCTCAGCTGGGTCTGGGATCCCCCTTGTTGGAGGCACCTTCCAGGGCCAACAAACACCCAGTGACTGAGAATACCTCGGGCTCTGGATCCTGAGAACATCCCAGGCCCTGGGGCAGAAGAACATCCCGGGCTCTGGGCTCTGAGAACATCCCAAGCCCTGGGGCAGGAGAACATCCTGGGGCCTGGAACCTTTTGGTTGTCAGTCTCACCCAAGAGAAAGGGAAGCAGATGCTGGAATTCTGCACCCTGGCCCCCTGTGTCTCAAAGGTGGTTCCCACTCAGGTGGGAAGGTAAAGCAGGTCTTCTTCCAGGGGAATCCACCTGCAGACACTTCCCAAAGAAGCCAGAACGGCCATGGACTTTGCACAGAAACATTCCCTGGGCAGAGTTATTCCCACCCCACCTCAGGAAGAGACCAGCCCTGGCAGCAGTGCCCGTGGCACTGGGACAGTGCCCAGCCAGGAGGGAGCACCCCCTGGAGCAGAAACAAAGGGACTCACTGTGGCAACACCAAGACACCTCCAGGAGGCATCTGGGAAACGTCCTGTTCTGTGTGGGCACTGAATAATGGCCTCAGACTTGGTGACTGCAACAGGGACAGAGACATGGCAGGGACCCACATGGAATGTCCCCTGCTCACAAGTAAGAAACCCCTCCTCAATCCCCAACCCAAACAGTCTCTCCACCATCCCAACACAAATATTCTCTCAACCATCCCAACACAAATATCCTCTCCACCATCTCAACCCCAACAGTCTCTCCACCATCTCAACCCAAATTGTCTCTCCACCATCCCAACCCAAACATCCTCTCCATCATCCCAACCCAAACATCCTCTCCATCACCCCAACCCCAGCTGCCTCTCTCCCACCCTGTGTCTATGCCCCTGCATTTTGCCCAAATCTATGACCCTCTCCACCATCTTGCACTTTTGGGACACCAAGGCTGTGTCGGAGCCAAAGCCCAGGGTTCGTCCTTAAGGCAGGACCCTCTGGAAGCAGGAGGACAGGCCCACCCACCAGGACCATGAAAGCTGCCCAAGGCCAGGGCTGTGACCACATTGCAAGAGCTGGGGGTGTGCCAGACCCACCTGGAGCAAACCCTCTGCCAGGTGGTCAGACTGAGCCACGTCTCGGATCAGATCCTCACAGAACCTCATGGCCACGTGGCTCCCCCGGCACACCAGGACCCCGATGTCCTTGAACACGAAGTCGAAGTTCTGCCCGGTGGACAAGGCCCACTCAAAGACCTGCATGGTAGCCTTGATGCACATCAGGACGGCCGCCTTGGGCATGTGCAGGAGCAGAGCGACCTCAGCACAGACCAACTCAGCAGCTTTGGAGAGCTCTGGGGAGAAACCAGCCCACAGCTCAGCCCTCCCATGGCCTCAGAGCCCCCCAACACTCCCACCACATGGACCCTTCATCCAGCAGCAAAGGTGGGTGTGCACCTGCAGTGACCACAGGAACAGCCCCAGGAGAGCTCCCCAGTCCCCCACGACCTCGGGGAGCCCTGGAGATCTGCTGGTGGCAGGGACCCAGCTGTGCCCAGGGCTGGAGGGCTCCCCTTACCAGGCACCAGTCTGTTCCCATGGGGGAGCTTCTGCCCCACCAGGAATGGCTTGTCCAGGGTGAACTCGGGGCTGTCAGCCAGGAAACCTGCCAGTTTCCCCTGAAAGATGGGTTTCTTCATGATGTGGATGGTGCCCAGGCCCATCAGCCCGACTCTCTGGAAGCAAAGGCAGGGGATCAGCAAGGCCAGGCACTTTTCAGAGGGCAGGCAAGGCTTGTGTGGTGTCCTCCTTACAGGGGCCAGGCCCAGTTTAGCGCTGTGTGGGTGTGACCAAACTGTGTGTTCTGCTCTCTCTGTGTCGTTTCTGACCATCTGTTAATGATGGATCATTTGCAGCAGCTGCCCAGGCCCAGCTGCCCCCTCAGGCTGCAGGGTGGGTGTTAAAGAACACTGTGAGACAGGGGAGTGTTCCTGTCTTCACACCAATGACCCAGCTGTGATAACTCCCCTCTGGGGAGGCCTCAGCACCTTCACACCCACCTGAGGGGTCAGGTCTGCTCATGGGCCATCAGGGACTGGCACAACAGGCACTTGCAAGGACCTGGGCCATCAGAGATCCCAAAAATATCCTGTGACTCACGAAGTTAAATCACCCATTGTGAAACTCCTCTCCTTGGAGGAAGTGCTGGGCATTCCCACCTGAACCTGAGCATGGATAATCTTTGGGCTTTGGGGATTCTGGTACCAGAGGAGGACCAGAACCTTGACAGGACTGCACTACCACACTCAACAAGACTGCGACCATCATCCTCACCAGCAGGTTTTCCTTTCCTTTTACTTTGCACTCAGAGGGCCCACGTGGTGCTCAGCACAGGGGCCAGTGAACACCCTCCTGTTCATGCCCCAGAGTGCTGGGTTACACATCTGTCTTTGTGGGTTAAAACCAGTTTTCTCTGTATCACTGTATTTATTGTAATCTCTGTAGTAAATTGTAGCTCTGACTTCTAATCTCTCTTGGTTTGGATTCATTCCTCTTGCTGGTTCACCTTTAACCCAGCACACGTGGACTCCACTGAGGCCCTTC
This sequence comes from Campylorhamphus procurvoides, assembly GCA_013396655.1. NCBI lineage: Eukaryota > Metazoa > Chordata > Aves > Passeriformes > Dendrocolaptidae > Campylorhamphus > Campylorhamphus procurvoides. Next base: position 223,621 of record WBMV01008604.1, read on the forward strand.
CAGCCCTGCTGCTCCACAGCCCGGGGTGGGGCACACAGGAAAGCTGTGGAGAAGAGCCTTGCACTCCAGATGAGTGCAGGACATGCAGAGGAAACTGCCCAAAGCCTGGGCAGGGCCAAGGAGTGCCAGAGCAAAGAAAGAAAGAAACCCAACATCCTCCTCCTCCAAACTGCTCAGCTCTTTGTCTGCACTCCCAGAGCAACCAAAGTGCCACGATCTGCCTGGCACACTTGGCTTTCTGAGCCAGGTGAGCAGTGAGGGTCTCAAGGGCCAGGCAGGATGGGAAAGGACCAGGAAAGCCTCATGGTCTGAGGGAGGACAAGGAGACAGCCCCACCTTCTTCAGCAGCAGGTCTTGGCGACAGCACTCAGACACACAGTCCCAAATTCTAGTGATTTCTGTCGGAAAAAGAGAAAGAAGGGCCGTGTTGAAGTTGTGAAGCTCATCATTCCCCTTCACCTCCCAAACCTCAGATCTCCTTCTCCAAAGGGACCCTCCCTGGGGAAAGCCACGGGCACTTTTATCACTCCTGACAGAAGCAGCCTCTCAGTCCCTGTAGTGTCTGAAATCAAGAATGGTTTAATGAAGGACATATAAATCAGTGAAATTTTCTCTCTAATTCCTCATATTTTCTGATTCCTTAAAACCTGAATCTCTTCTTTCCTCATATTTTCTGAATCCCCCAAACCAAATCTGTTCTTCATCTTGCAGTAGAATGAAGGACCACAGAAGGGATCTGATAATCTGAGTCACCTTTTCTGATGTTACACTGGAGAGTTCTGTGATTCAAACACTAAAATAGGCACGAGTGGAATATTTGAGTGACTGTGGAAACACCCAACAGGAATCCCAGGAAACATCCAGGAATGGCACAGGTGGACTCTGGGGGTCCTGGTCAGTGGCCAGTTGGCCACGAGTCAGCAGTGCCTGGAGCCAGGAGGGACATCCCTGTCCTGGGGGACATCAGGGGATTGTCCTGCTCTGCTCTGCATGGGGTGGCCTCACCTGCAATAGTGGGGCAGTTTGGGGGGACACAATATAGGGATGATCTGAAGCCACTGGAGAGTGTCCAAAGGAGGCACCAAAGGTGGTTCAGGGCCTGGAGGAGAAGTGTGTGAGGACACTGAGGGCACTTGGGGTGTTCAGCTGGAGAAGAGGAGACTGAGGGGAGACTTCAATGCAGGGACAACTCCCTGGGGAGGGGCAGAGGAGGGGCAGGCACTGAGCTCTGCTCTGGGGGGACAGGGACAGCACCCAGGGAATGGCTGGAGCTGTGTCAGGGCAGTGTCAGGGGGGATCTCAGGAAAAGGTTCTTCCCCCAGAGGGTGGTGGGCACAGCCCAGGCTCTCCAGGGCAGTGGGCACAGCCCCAAGGCTGCCAGAGCTCCAGGAGGGTTTGGATGATGCTGTGGGGCACAGGGGGTGACTCTTGGGGATGGTTCTCTGCAGGGCTGAGGGTTGGACTGGATGATCCCTGTGGGTCCCCTCCAGCTCAGCATAGTCTGTGGTTCTGTGATCCTGTGAAAAGCTGAGATGATCCCGTGTCTGTGGGTTTGGGGGGAGCTCAGGGCCTTACCATTCCTGGAGAAATAGGCAAGGTTTGGGGACTGCTCGAGGAGGGAGCCAGGGAAAGGCTCTGCCATGGCTGCAAATCCTCCTGCCCGACCTATTCCCCTCCTTCTCTCCATCTCACCATGGTCCCCCCCTGGAGCAGCTCCCCAGCCCAGCCTGGACCACAGTGCGTGTTGGGGAGTTGCCAGGTGGGGCAGAACGTCCCATTGTGACCTCAGTGTGTCACCGAGGGGCTGTGGGGACACCCAGACCCTGCTCCTCCTCCCCAGGAACCCGCCAGGTTCCTTCACCCAACAAGGGCGAGGAGGCTGCACTTGTCATTGTCATTGTCACTGTCACTGTGAGGGGCTGTGCCCACCCCTCAGTGCCCTTTCCAAAGGGTCACCCTCAACCACGACTGGCCCTCCCCAGAGGGGACACGGTGACACTCTGGCCACAAAAATGACTTCAGAAAACTTGCAGGGTGGCAAAATACTGTTGGGAAAACTCCTGCTCCAAACTACGTAATGGAAGAGTCAGGAGTCCCTGATCCCAAGTGGCACCACCAGAGAAGGTCGAGAATTGTGGAATCTTCAAATGGGCTGAGCTGGAAGAGACCCAGAAGATCCTCAGGCCCAGCTCCTGGTCCTGCATGGACAGCCCGAGCTCCCACCATGGAGCTCCCAACCCAGAGGGTGGATGTTGGACTCAGCATTTATGGACAGGCAGTGCTGGGGGTGCCTCAAAGCCAAAAATACCCCAAAGAGGCCTCCCAAAACCCCCTGGGTGGGCTGAGCCCCCACTGGGGTTGGGTCCCCAAAACTGCAGCCCCCCCAAAAGACTTGGGATGCTCCTTCACGATTTTTGGGGTGCAGGGTTGTCCCCCCTCAAACCTCCCCTCACCAGGCACTGGAGGGCAGTGCAGGAATTTTGGGGGGTCCTGAGGGGGGTAGAAAACAACAGAACTTTTGAATAATTTTAGTTAATGGTTTTAATTAACTTTTAATGAATTGTTTCAACTAACCATAACCAATATACATATTAATTGCAAATAGTGTGTTGTCCTTAAATTGCCCTTAGGCAACCTTTAGCAAAGTTGTCATAACCTACTTTTGTGGGAACAGTTTGGGAAAATTAGTGAAACCTCAAGTTTTGATTAACAGCTCTGTCGAGCTTCAATGACCAAAGCCTGGGAGGGAAAGATGGATTGTTGAAATTGGACATCTGGAATGCAGAATTTATGGAGCACAAGGACACCTTGCAGAAAGCAGAAGATAAAGACTCAGTATATGTGATGAAAAGGCCCGACCAGAGCAAAAAGATGGTAAAAAGACTGAAAAAACTATGGACTAATTAACATAAACAGCAAGAAAACAATAACCAATAGAGGACAGAATACTAATTATGAGAATTGCGTGATTTAAATCCAATGCCCATTAATTTCTCTGTTTGCTAACAATGTGTAAAGAAGTGAACAGGTTTTTTGTCTTTTTGGGGACTGGGGTTTGGTCGGTCACACAAACAGACAACTCCTGGCCCAGGAAAAGTGCCCCCTGACCTGCTGGCACCGAAATGAGCATTAGAGGTTTCATTTACCCCGCGGATTTCACAGGATTTGGCAGCAGGGGGAGCATCTCCTCTGTGTCTTTGTGCTGTGCCCTTGTCAGGAAGTCTTACAGGAGAAAAAGAATTATTGTTTTAAAACATTATTCGAGAAATCGCCCAGACCCCAGGGTGGGGGGTGTTGATCTGCTGGAGGCTGGGAAGGCTCTGCAGGGATCGGGACAGGCTGGAGGGATGGGCCAAGGCCAGTTCTGCCCTCCCACTGGGTGCCACCCTGGAGGGAGCAGGAACATCTCATGTGGCATCAGCTCCATAGTGCCACCACAATTCCCAACCCACGGTGCTTCCAGCACATCTGTGGGATTTCCACACCATTCCAATCCATTTTGCTTCCCTTGGAACCAGCACACCTGTGGGATCTCTATTCCATCCCATCCCATTCTGCTTCCCCTGGAACCAGCACACCTGTGGGATCTCTATTCCATCCCATTCTGCTTCCCTTGGAACCAGCACACCTGTGGGATCTCTATTCCATCCCACTCTGCTTCCCCTGGAACCAGCACACCTGGGGGATCTCCACACCATTCCATCCCACTCTGCTTCCCTTGGAACCAGCACACTTGGGCTGCCACACCCCAGGTTACAGGCTGTGTTGTTTGGGGAGATATTGGGGAAGAGATTCCTTACATGCCAACAGCATTCCATCCTGGGAGTGTAACATAACAACTCCTCTTAGGATGCAAATGGAACTTCAGTCTCAATAATTCTCCCACAGAAATTCTCCCACACCAGTGGGAAAGGGCCTGGGGGTGCTGGTTGGCAGCAGCTGAACAGAGAACCATGGGCTGGTTTGGGTTGGAAGGGACATTAAAGCTCAGCTTGTTTCATCCCTGGCAGGGACACCTCCTGCTAGGCCAGGGTGCTCCAAGCCCATCCAACCTGGCCCTGGACACTTCCAGGGATCCAGGGGCAGCCACAGCAGTTCTGCCCAACCTGTGCCAGGGCCTGCCCACCCTCCCAGCCAGGAATTCCTTCCCAATATCCCACCTATCCCTGCCTTCTGGCACTGGGAACCATTCACAGGATCCCAGCTCAGGTATGGACTGTCACAGGGATGTCAGGAGGTGACAGATCGTCCCTTGTGCCCCACCTTGGTCGGGCGGCTGCTGCTCCTGATATGCTGAGGAGCATCTGGCACAGTCAGGGGACACTTCACCTGCTCAGGTGGAGCAGGACCCGGGGGAGGGGGATGCACCAGGCTTGGTGTCAGGTGCCCAGACAGCTCTGGTGGGACTCAGGAACAGCAGGGTCTGTGGGTTGTGACACAGGGGCTGATTTGGGTCACTGGGGATAAGAAGTAATATATATCTGTGGAACAGCTCCAGAGCTCTGCCACTACCACTGCAGTGAGGAGCTTCATTTCCTGGGTCAGAACCCTCAGAGAAGCCATGCCAAAGGTGTCCCTGCTGGGCAGAGTGAGGACAACCCTGTCCCTCTGTCCCTTGGAACTCCATGTCACATTCTCATTCCCCACTTAGGTTTGAAATCAGGGTAAGGTTTCGTGCCTTATTAACCCCTATGGTGTGAAGGACCGTGGTGGGATCATGGTCAGACCTCCAATTCTTCATGGTCACTTTGCACAGAGCATTTCTTGGTGCCTTTGGGTTGTACCAAACCTTTCTGGGTGTCCAGCAGAAGAAGAAAACCACGCAGCTCCAGACCCCCATTCAGCACAACCCACGGGGCCTCCACCCCGTTCTGTGCCTTCACAAAGCACCCATCACACTGAGCTTTACCCTGGTTCTGCTCCCAGCACTGCTGAGGCCACACCTCAGTGCTCAGGGCTCAGTTTTGGGCCCCTCACTCAAGACAGATGTCAAGGCACAGGGAAATGGTGGAAAAATACCCGTCTTACTGGTGGAAAATTGATGGAGCTGTTCCCCTGCAGGCAGAAAACTGAGGCTCTTGTTAACAGAACCCTTGGGGTAGATCAGAGTGAAATGACACTCAATGACTGGTGTTTATAAATATATATATATATAGTATGTATGACAGGTTTATTTTAGAACAATTTGGCTGCAACAGAAAAGAGGAATGTGGCCATTTTGGGTTGTGATCTATAGAAATGTAACAATATGCAAGTATAAAGACCCCACTCAAGAAAATGTATAGGGAAAAGAAAGAAAAAGGAGAAAGTAGATAGTGGAAAGACCTCACCACCCATGGGTCCAGCAACGAGAGCTGACTGGTGGGACTGGGATGTCCCTTGGTCGAGCTGATGGTCAGTCTGGACCCACCAGGGGTGGGGGAAGCCCAAACACAACACCTGGTGGGCAGATGAACACCCAGGTCCAGGTGGGACACCCGGGGGCCTCCCTGATGCAACACTGTGGGCTTTGAGCAGCCCCAGAAAGGAGTCTGGGGGCACTTTGGGGGTCTCTGATGGTTTCCAGCCCCTTCTCAGACCTGATGCTGCCCCTCCCATCAATGACTGAGCTGGCTCTGCCCCACCAGAAGGTCTGGAAAGCTCCAGCTCCACACGTGGATGTCCTGATACCTCCTGGGAGGGGGGGACAGTTTCCCACATGAGCCAGATATGTGAGGAAGGGCCTTGGCAGGATAAACCCCACTGTCCCACCCCAAGATCTGCTCCTCACCAGCCTTTCCCCAGCTGGCTCAGCCCAGGCTGGTCTGTCGTGGTGGTGCTGGGGGACAGTGGGGGCCTCACAGCCCAGGGAGGCCTCAGCAAAACTGCTGGGATGATAAAACTCCCCTAATTATTTTAATAATCCAAATTAACCCCTTGGTGAGTTCTATTTAATCATAGGTTGTGTGTTAGGCATTAAATCACTTTTAGCCAGCAGAGAGCAAAAGGTTGTCATGAAATACTTCAGTGAGAACAAAGCTCAGGGAAATGCACCAAAACTGGAGGTTTTGTTAAAGAGAACCTTGATGGGCTCCAGTGACCAAAGCCTGGGAGGGGAAGGTGCTGCTGAAGTGGGACATTTGGTCCAGGGATTGATGGACTTACAGGGAGCTTTGGCAGAAACCAGAAGATGAAGAAAAGAATTAACAAAGAATTCAGCATATGCACTGGAAAGTCCCTACTGGTGAAAAATATATTAAAAAGACTAAAAATGTGGAGTTAATTAGCATAGAAAGTCAGAAATTAGTAACCAATAGAAGTACAATACTGATTAATGAAAGAGAACAATGTAATTAAGAACCAATGAACATTCATTTCTTTTATTTACAAAATGTATAGATTTGGCCTGGACAAGGAATTAGGGTTAAGGAAAGATACCCTTCACCCCACCCCTCTTCCATTTTTATGAGTTTATCTACAAATCCCAACCCCCAGTGGCTCTGGGATCCCACACACATTTACAGAGGGTAAGTTGAAAAAAAAAAAGTTGTGGATTAATTTAGTCAGAAAACATCCCAGAAATCCCCAGTCAGTCCATTTGGCAATTCACTCTCTGCAGTGTCTGGCACCCCATGGCACCAGGAGCCCCCATCCTGCATTCCAGGGCACCCTGCATTGGCATTCCCAGCCCAGGAGCCCCCATCCTGCATTCCAGGGGACCTGTATTGGCATTCCCAGCCCAGGAGCCCCAGTTCTGCATTCCAGGGGACCCTGCATTGGCATTCCCTGCTCAGGAGCCCCAGTTCTGCATTCCAGGGGACCTGTATTGGCATTCCCTGCTCAGGAGCCCCAATCCTGCATTCCAGGGGACCCTGCATTGGCATTCCCAGCTCAGGAGCCCCAGTCCTGCATTCCAGGGCACCCTGCATTGGCATTCCCTTCTCAGGAGCCCCCACCCTGCATTCCAGGGGACCTGTATTGGCATTCCCTGCTCAGGAGCCCCAATCCCACAATCCAGGGGACCCTGCATTGGCATTCCCTTCTCAGGAGCCCCAATCCCACAATCCAGAGGACTCTGCATTGGCATTCCTTTCTCAGGAGCCCCAGTCCCACGTTGCAGAAGCCCCTGCACTGGCACTCCCTGCTCAGAAGGTCTCAGAGCCAGCACTCCTGCTCTCCTCCTGCAGTGGGGACGCCGTGGTGTCCCCTGGAGAGGCCACGTTCAGGTAGCCCAGCTCGGAGGGCTGGCAGGGGGACAGGCCCAGGGAGGAGTCCTGGCTCTCGGCCTCTCCCTCAGCCTTGGTGTCCTGGGGGGTCTTCAGAGTGCTCAGGGGCTCAGGTGGGTTCCGGGGGAGGAAGCTGGAAGTGAATTTCCTCTGTTAAATCATTCTTCAAATCTCTGACCCTCTGGCACCTGCAGAGCCCCAACAGCCCCCACCCCCCAGGGCAGGGTCAGTGCCTCTCTTGGCCTGAGGCTCCCACACTGCTCCTCCAGCCAAGGACCTCACACCCCTCACCCAGCCCTGAACCTTCTCCAAGGATCTGACACCCCTCACCTTCTCAGATCATCCTTCACCCCCAACAGCCCCTGGAGACACCAGAGCTGGAGGGTCCCCCTGCCCTCCCCTTGTCATTTGGCATGGATGAAGATGGAGGAACCGCCCCCCCTCCCTCCTGCCCCAGCCTGGGCTGTGGGACACAGTTCAGGACACCAGTGCTCCTCTAAACCCCATAATCTCTTGTGCAAAGACCCCTCCAAAGCCACTGGGCCCCAAGAGGCCCAAATCCCACAGTATTCCCCAAAATATTTTACTTCTCCATCCCATTAGCTGAGTGGTTTTAATACCATTTCCCTGTAATTTGACTAAAACCAAACAACAGAGACCCCTCAGAGGTGACAGCACAGGGAGGGGCACCCAAAACACCCAACTTGCCCCTTGTCACCCCCCTGTGGTACCTGGCATGGGGAGGTGGCACCACCTTACTCTGAAGGTGGCGGTCGGAGACAGGAAGGACCTTCGGGGCCTGGAAGGAGGAACAGAGACTTTGAAAGGAGGAGGTGCAGGTCAGACCCTCAATTCCAACACCTCCTGGTCTTCCAAGCCCCACAGCTCCACTGAGAGCTCACCCCATCATCTGCAGCCCCACAGAGGTGCTTATCAGGGATTTGGCCTTTCGATCTGAGTTTAAACTAAAACACCCCAAACCAAATCCCATCCAGCCCAGGGGAGCCCCAAATTGCCCCTTCCCCCTCAGCAGCTCATTTCCACCCAAACTGGGTTCCCTCCAAATTCAAGTGTCCCAACTTCCAAATCCACCTGGTTGATTTGAAAAGCCTTTGATTTCCTGGTTTTCCCTCATTTTCCCCCCAAAGCTCTTCATATCAAGGTCAGGATCTTCACTCAGCTCAGCTGATCCCAGATGATCCCCCAAAGGGCTCATCGCTCAGCTTGGCCTGAGGCTTTTGGGTGACAGGAGGAACATTCCCAACCCACTGCTCAGGGCTGATTCTCCTAATTCTGGAGCCAACTTAACAACCAAGGTCTTTGAGCAGCCCTAAAGGAGCCATGTGGGATTCCTGTCCCTCTGGGAAGGGATCCCAGGGTGCAGCAGCTCAGGGATGAGCCAAGAGTGTACAGAGCCTCCAGCTCCCCACAAAGCCCCTCCTTGCCAAAGCCCTTCCAAATTCCTCCATGTTTGGGGTCCTTCCCACCCCAACTGGTGGATCCAGCTCTTCTCCAGCCCCTCAGGTACGAGCTGAGCCCAGCCCTGCCAGGTCTCACCTCGGTGCTGGGAGAGGGGCTGCTCCTGGGAATGCGCTGGGTGAGGCCCCCGTGGCCCTGGAGCTGCAGCTTGTTCTCCTCCTCCAGGATCTTCCCTCTGAGTGTGGCACAAGGCACGGGTTTATTTTCCTTCTGGCCACAGTTTCCAAAGGGGAATTTTCTTTTCCAGCCTCAGAGTCACTGCCTTCCCCGGCCTCCAGCTCTGTTCCCAGGACTTTGATGGGAAAATGGGCTACACCCCTAATTCCAGCCATTAAAGGCACCAATGGCTGGGGTGAAATCCAGGCTTTCCCCTGGAATTCTAACAGGGAAGAGGGAGGCTCCCAGAGGGGGGACATCAGGAGGGTCCTACCTGCTCTGCAGGGGGGCAATCACAGACTGGAGGCTCCAAAGGGGCTCCTCCTGCTCCGAAATCTTCTGGAGGAGCCGCCGCCTCTCCTGGAGCAGCTTCTCATTCTCAGCAGTGATCTGGGCAATGAGCACCTTCCCCTGAGGAGGGTGGAGAAGGGAAGAACAACCAGCAGTTACACCTGGGCCATCTCTGTCCTCTGCAAACCTCAGAGCCTTCCCAAAGGGATCACCAGCAAGGATGTCAACTCCCAGAAGCTTGGAGTCACCATCCTGGAAGAGTTCAAGAACCAGGTGGATGTGGCCCTTGGGGATGTGGGTTGGTGGTGAACACGGTGGGCTTGGGTTCATGGTTGGACTCAATGGAGACCATCACCTTAAAGGTCTTTTCCAGCCATAACAACTCTATGATTCCATTCTCTATTTGATGTAAAATACCCCAAAAAGAGGCTCTGGGGTCACTTCCAAGCAGCAGCTGCTGAGGCAAAGGAAGATGGAGCTCAGGAAGTGTCTGGATTAGAGGATTTGGCTTCACCTGAGGGCAAACCTGAGCCAGGAAATTTCCTTTTGGCTTTTTGTTCCTACAGGTTGGGGTCAGTGCCCCTGGTCCCCTCCAGGAGGGGCTACTCCCTTTCTGCAAGAAAGGACTTGGTACAAGAGCCTGGACAGGCAGGACAGGGGGAGTGGTTCCCACTGCCAGAGGGCAGGGATAGATGGGATATGGAGAAGGAATTCCTCCCTGTGAGGGTGGGCAGGCCCTGGCACAGGTTGGGCAGAGAAGCTGTGGCTGCCCCATCCATGAGGTGTCCAAAGCCAGGTTGGATGGGGCTTGGAGCAACCTGGGATGGTGGAAGGTGTCCCTGCCCATGGCAGGGGGTGGGACTGGCTGGGCTTTAATGTCCCTTCCAACCCAACCATTCCATGATTATTTTTGGAATCAGGGATGTTCCTGCTAACTCCCCTAGCCAAGAAGCCCTCAGTGTGTTCTCTCACCTTCTCCACTTGGAGCTTGGACTCGCTGAGCTCGTTCTCCAGCTGTTTAATCCTGCTGTCCCTCTGTTTCACCTCATGGATGAAGGTCTCCTTGGCCCTGCGCATCTTGTCCTTGTGCCGGAGCTGCATCTCGTTGTATTTCCTGAGGAACAAGGACAACCCTCAGGCCAGGAAACCCTCCTCTGTTCGGGGTCACTCCAAGGCAGGAGATGTCCCAAGTTCCTTCAGGCTCCTCAAAGCCTGAACTGGGAGCCTCAGCCCTTCCCCAGCTCCCTCTGCTCGCACAGAACAAGCACATGGACATTTTGGACTCTTTCACTGACCAATTTGGGGATTTTTTTGCTGGAAAAATTATATTTTAACTTGTCAACCAAATGGAAATTGATTAAGGAAAAAGGACCCAAAGCATTCCCAAAACTGACTACCAAATCCTTGTGCTTGCCCCTCCCAGCACTTTATACCAAATGGGGTTATTAAGGCACCAAAACTGGAAGTTCCAGGGAAAGGATAAGTTGTTTCTGTGGGTGGGGAGATGGGTGGTGAGGGAATGACTTGGGAAGGGGAAAAAAGGTTGGGAAAGGCCTCTGGGAACATGCAGAGCAACCATTCCCCCAGCACTGCCAGGGCCACCACCAGCCCATGTCCCCAAGGCTGAAAAATAAGAATCCTAAACAGCAAAGGATGGACCAAGAGGAGCAGGAACAGCCACTTCAGTGTGAGCTTCCTAGAGCTGTGACCCTGGGGGGCATGTTTGTCTCTGCTGACACTTGTGATTGTTGCTCCTCCCCTCACACTTGTCCATTTGGGCAGTTTATTTTTATCCAGTTGGGAAAGAAGGTCAATAATGTCAAAAAGGAGGGAAATTTATACATATAAGGGATAATTGCCTGTGTTGGCTCAAAACTGCTGACAAAAAGGCTTTAACGTGGGATCAAAAGGGGTGTGGAGAGAAAGGAGCAGCTCCAAGGAGTGTCTCTGCCAAGGCCAGACCCCACCAGGGGCACCCCCAGCCCTGCCAGGGCCCTGCACTGCCCTCAGCTGCCAAGGGCAGCAGGAAAGGCTGGGAGAGCTGGGGGGACTCACCTGGAGAAGAGAAGGATCCAGGGAAAGCTGAGAGCCCCTTCCAGTGCCTAAAGAGGCTCCAGGAGAGCTGAAGAGAGACTTGGGACAAGGGATGGAGGGACAGCACAAGGGGAATGGCTTCCCACTGCCAGAGGGCAGGGTTAGATGGGATATTGGGAAGGAATTCCTCCCTGTGAGGGTGTGCAGGCCTTGGCACAGGTTGGGCAGAGAAGCTGTGGCTGCTCCATCCCTGGAAGTGTCCAAGGCCAGGTTGGACAGGGTTGGAGAACCCTGGGCTGGTGGAAAGTGTCCCTGCCCATGGCAGGGGGTGGGACAAGGTCTGTTCCCACCCAAATCCATCTGGAATTCCATGCCATCAGACACACAGTCTGTGACATCACTGCACTCTGGGGTGATGGATTCAGAGGGATCTCCCAGTGCCAAATCCCTGAACAGGAGACAGGAAAGGCCTCACAACAGCCAAATCCAGTGCCAGGCACAGGAGGAGCAATTCCCAGGGAGGGTTTTTGTGCCACACCTGACATAGAGATCCTTCTGGTTCAGGAGCCGGACACCCTCCTCATACAGGGCCTTGTTCTCCTCCTTCAGCAGGGACAGCTGCTCTGAGAGCTTCTGGTTCTCCTTCTGGCACTGCCCATGCTGCAAAACAGCTCTGCTTTACTTGTGTGGGCTGGAGGANNCTTGTGTGGGCTGGAGGAGCCCCTCTGCCCCCATCAGCCTGGTCTCCAAGGCTCCTCAATCCAAGTGGTTCCCACTATGGACAATATCCATCCATCCATCCATCCATCCATCCATCCATCCATCCACCCACCCATCCATCCATCCACCCATCCATCCATCCACCCACCCCCAGGCCTCCTCCCCTTAACAAGGGGCACTGAGGGTTTCAGAGTAGAGAGGGGCAATGAATCCTCCCAGACAATGGACTCTGCCCAAATTTTCCTGCAGAAACTCTGTGCTCCACAAGACAAAGAGAAGGAAGAAACCATCAAGTCTTCCCCACAGAGCAGAGATCGGAGCTGCCCCTCAGAAGGAACCAGAATCCCAAAGGAGCTGAAGCCCTTCCATCAACAGCAGCTCCATGTTTTTCCTGATGGGATTGCTTTGCCTCCAGCTCCTGTTGAAATTCGTGGGATCTGCAGGGGCTCAGCACATCCTGGACGTGCTGCTGTTCCAGGGGCTCCCAGATGCAGATTCCTCCTGGGATGTTCCTGTTCCCCCTTGGATGCCAAGGCCCCCCCCAAGCCCCTCACCTCTCCAGGGTCTGGTTTCCTCTCATCCTCCAGGGCGTGCAGGGTCTTGGCCTGGAGCTCCACGTGCATCTTGGCCAGCGACGCCTCCGTCTCCCGGGAATGCCGGAGTTGCTGCCGCAGCTCCTCCACCTGCTGCTCCAGCAGCTTCCTGGAAACACGGGGTGTGACAAGGAGACCTGAGCTGGAGGTGACCACCTTGTGTCCCCAAGGCTGGGTGTCCCCTAAAAACACCCCCCTGCCCCTGCCCTGAGCCATACAGAAGGAGAAAGGAGACACATCCCGCTGTCTGCATGTCCCAGTGGCACAAAAAAGGGTGGATGATGCCCTGGGATCACCATTCCAGCTGAGGGGAAGGGGCTGTTGGCATCACTGGGCTGGCAGGAGAAGCCAAGGACCTTCCAAGGCAGCTGAAGTCTCCAACAGTTGTTTAAACCTCCAAGAGGGGATCCCTTGGGACAAGGCACATCCAAAGGGGAGACAGGAGGTCCAGCCAGTGGTCTGGGATTCCCTGATCCCGTGGAGCTGCTGGAGCTCCCCTGGCTGGCAGAGCAGCACAGGTACCTCTTCAGCTGCCCCTCGTGGAGCTCCTGCTGCACACGAGCTTCCTTCTCTCGGGTCTCCTTCAGCTCCTGCTCCAGCAGCTTCTTGTCGGAAACACGGGCCTCAGCCAGCAGGAGCTGGTGCTGGGAATCCTTCAGCTTCTGCTGCAGCTTGGAAATCTTGGAGCAAAATGGGCATGGATTAAACTTTCTGGATGTATAAACCAGTGTATGTGTCAGATCCCTTTGATCCCTCAGTGTCTGGGGCTTGGGAATCAAAGGTTTCCTTGTTTTGGCTCACAGTCCGTGGAAAGCAAAACCTCTGGAATGGCCAAGCAGATTTTGGGTCAGACACTGTCATGAATTAGCAAAAATACTTTTGGGACCCAATTTGATCCTGCAAACTTCAGAACTGAATGCAGTGATTCCTGCAGGAGCACAGCAGAATCAGTGCCATGGGAAACACGAGGTTCTGGAATTTTCCAACCAGCAAACAGCAGGAAGTATGTTTGGAAAGAACAGGATTGAGGCTCCCTTTGCCTTCCAGCCCCACTGCCAGCATGTCAGAGACACTGAGCCATCACACTTGGCTTCTGTTCCCTTTCTAATGCTCCCAAGAGACCTTTTCCCTACAGAATTTAGCTGAGTGATCCCAAAACGGACTTTGGGGAGCCAATTCCTGAGCTGCTCCTGCCAAAGACACCCCTCCTGCTCCCAGCTCACACTCACCCACCTTTTTCTGTGCTTCTCCTGTCCTGGATTTCTCCTGGGCCAGCCTGTCCCTCAGGCTGCTCTGGAGCTTGTCAGCCTGGGAGCACTTGGAGAGCTCCTGCTCCAGCTCCCTGACCTTCTGCTGGCTGCGCTCCCACTGCGCCGACAGCGACGAGCACGTCTCGGTGCTGTCTGACAGCTTGGCCCGGGCCTGTTTCAGCTCAGCTTTGACCTGAGTTTCCAGAGAAGAAAAGGAGTTTGTACTTGAATCAGCTGGAATGGCTTGGGTAGGAAAGGGGGTTGGGATTGCCAGAGTGAGCAAAAGAGGGATCAGTGCAGCACGTTTTATTTGGAGGCAGTGAAATCTGTCATAGAAGCCCAGAGGGGCTTGTGTGGGAAGGACCTTAAAACTCATCTCATTCCAAGGGCAGGGACACCTTCCACCAGCCCAGGTTGCTCCAAGCCCAGTCCAACCTGGCCTTGGACACTTCCAGGGATGGGGCAGCCACAGCTTCTCTGCCCAACCCCCGCCAGGGCCTGCCCACCCTCCCAGCCAACAATTCCTTCCCAATATCCCATCTATCCCTGCCCTCTGGCAGTGGAAAGCCATTCCCTTTGTTCTGTCCCTCCATCCCTTGTTCCATGTCCCTTTCCAGCTCTCCTGAAGCCCCTTTAGGCACTGGAAGGGGCTCTCAGGTCTCCCTGGATCCTTCTCTTCTCCAGGGAAACCCCCGCAGCTCTCCCAGCCCATTTCCATGGCAAACCATGGCCATAATTCCCACAGCTCTGTTCCTACCTTGGTGCATTCCTGCTGGAGCAGCAGGTTTTGCTTCTGGAGCTCTGCATTCTTCTCCCTCTCGTACCTGAGCTCCCTCTCAGCAGAGCTGCACAAGTTCTGCACCCGCCGCAGGTCCTGGCGCAGCTGCTGCAGCTTCTCCTCCTGCTGCTGGAACCTCTCCTGGGCCAGACCCTGAGGGGCAGCACAACAACAGCTGGCATGGACGGCAAGGATGGAGACTGCTGTTAAGGAAGGGGGCAGGGTGGCAGTGGCATTTAAGGGTATTTAAACGGGAAGGTGGGCACAGCCTGGCATTCCTCTGCCCCCACAGCATGTCCTGTGCCCTTCCTCTCCCTGCAGGGGCCCAAAAGCCGTGTGGATGTGGCACCTGGGGACATGGTTTGTGTTGGGTCAGTGGCCCTGGTGATCTTGGAGGGCTTTTCCATGCTCAGTGATTCCATGATTCTGTCCATCCCCTCAGAGAACCCAACACAACTCCTGAGGTCGAGGGAGAAGATGCAAAAGGCCAGACAAGGAAACAACTCCCTGTTAAAATAACCCTTTCCAAGCAGAGAAAGCCACGAGGTTACTCTGCCCTCTTGTGCCAGAGTCCCACTGAGAACCCCAGGCAGGAGCAGCACATCCAGCAGCTCCCAGAGGGAATAGAGCACATCAAGTCCTGGCACTGGAGCAGGAACACAATGTGACAGTCCCAACACTGCAGGTGTCCCCAACAGTCTGGGGTGGCTTGTGGAGCTCCTTGGACCACCCTCCTCCCTGCAAGGGCCTGGCACACAGACCAGAAGCTGTTTGGGTTGGACCACAGCCCTTCTTCCCAGCACCACTTCCAGCCATTTCTGGATCTGCATTCCCGCTGTGCATCTTCACCCTCTGCTCTTGGGACCAGAGGGAATCCACTGATGACAAAGCTTCCCTTCCCAGACAAATCCCCAGGAAACTTCCCAAGCTGGGAAAGGTCTTGATCCAACACTGTGGGGTCTGGCTGTGACAGATGTCCTGGAGATCCATTAGGTTTTGTGGGGTTTTTTCCCTCACCTGCTTCTGTCAGGATCCTTTCCAGCATTCCCTCTGTACTGTGTCCTGCTCTGCTCTTCCTGCAGGGTTTTGTTCCTTTTTGGATTCAGCACAACTCCAGTGCTCTCCTTTCCACTCCCACTCCTGCCCACTCCTGTCCTCCCATCCAAACCCTTGCACAGAATCCTTGCTCTTCCTCAGCCTCCCTATCCTGGAACCCCCTGTCCTTCCCTCCCCTCCTGGCAGGGAGGCATTTCCTCTCCTTCTGCTCCTCCCTTTCTCTTTCAGCTCACAAGGTAACAAAGGTGAACAAATTCCATTTAAATCCCTTATTTCTGCCATGTTCACTGAGTTTATCCAAGTTCCCACCACATCCAAAAGCACCACACAAGGAAATGAAGACATCCCTGATTTCCAAGCGCTGGACTGGCTTCCAGCCCACTTTCCACAGGTTTTGCCACCCAGTGAGTGACAAAGAGCAGGGTACAGATGGCAAAGCTGCCCATACCTGTTTAAGGCTCCCATCTAAAGTGCCTGCTGAGCTCTGCCATGGCAGGAACCTGCTCTCCCTCTGCTCCAAGGCCGGGCTCATCCTCCAGGTCTCCGCGTTGCCTCCCTGCTCCCGGGTGCTCTGGATGTCACGCTTGAGCTGGGAAATTTCTTCCAGCAACATCCTTTTCTCTTCATGGCTCTCTTTGAGCTGCTTTTCCAGCTCCTCCTTCTTCTTGTTACTCTCTAGTAATTCAGAGCTTGAAGGGGAAACAGTAAAGGAGAGAGATAACTACACACATCTCAAGGGAAACAGCCTTAAAAGGGAAAAACTTGGGATATGAGAGCCCAGCGATCACTCAAGTGCCTCGGGAGGCTCCAGAGGGGATTTAATCGTGGCTGCAGCACTTCTGGGCAAGGGTCAGTCTCCCTGGGACACTGTCCCATGAAACCACGTGTGTCCAGAGGCTCAGCTCTCCCAGGAAGGAGGTCACGGGCCGGCCAAGGGGCAGGAGCTGCTCCATGTTCCAAAGTCCCAGAGAAGCACTGGAAGGAGGGCTGAGGCCTCCCAGTCCAGCTGTCTGACCCATCTTCATCCAAACTCAACTTCCATTATCTCCATCCAAACTCAAAGCTGTGGCTGCCCCATCCCTGGAAGTGTCCAAGACCAGGTTGGACAGGGCTTGGAGCAATCTGGGCTGGTGGAAGGTGTCCCTGCCCATGGCAGGGGTGGGACTGGATGGTCCCTTTAAGGGACTTTAAAGTCCTTTCCAACCCAAACCATTCCATGATTCTGTGTCCTACATGGCCAGGGCCATGGACATCACCATCCCTGGAAGTCTTCAGCAACTCTGGACGTGGCCCTTGGGGACAAGGAGTGGCCCTGGCAGTGCCAGGTAATGGTTGAACTCACTGATCTCAGAGGGCTTTTCCAACCTGAACAATTCCATCATTCCTTAGCCTGTCTCCTCCTGGTTGTACTTTATCCCAGTACTCAGTTATCCAGGTCACTGGGCTGACTGGAACCACACTGGATCTAATCCAGGCATTCCCCTACTAAGGAGAGCCTGAGCCCAGCCACTCCAGCCCCAAAATTCCATTGACCTACTCAAAAAGGGGAGTCAGACCAACACCTGGAGACACCTGCCCTCCAAGGACACCCAACTTCCAAAATCCACAGCAGGATGAGGACCACCACTGCTGGCAGCAGCTGGTCCTGAGGTGTCCAAACACACAACAGCAGCTTTTTGGGACCCTCTTAGTCCAAACACCACCTGATTCCAAGGGGAAATCCTCTTCCCTAAGGACAGCTCTCATTTAGGCTGCTCAGAATCAGGAATAGCTGTAGGAAAAGGGTTTTCTCCCCACTAATCCTGATGTCACTGAGGGAATTCCCCAAATCAGATGGAAACTGCTGGGCCTGCTCCTGGCAGGATGGGGAGGTGGGAAGGACTCCAAAATGCAGTGAGCACAGACAGAGAGCCTTGTTAAGGTTTACCAGAGCAGCTCTTGTTCCTCCCTCAGGCTTCTGATCTGTTCTTCCAAAAACACAACTTTAGCCATCTGGTCCTCAAAGCTCTTGGCATCTGCACAGGGATCTTCCCGTTCCTGCTCTGCTTTGTGACTCTGTTCTGTGTCCTGTGGGATTCCAGAGGCCTGTAAGGTCAGAAAACAGCAGGACTTGGATTGCCTTTGCTCTGATGGAAATCTTGGGGACAGTACAGGGCCAGCAGGGATCCAGCAAGGCAGGGCTTGGGATTCTGTGCCTAAATTATCCCAGTTCTTCACTCTCAGAGACGCAAGTCCTTTTCCTGCAGGGCAGTGGCTCTGTGGAAACCACCACCAAGTCACATTCCTTCATCTGATTTCATCCCACTGGGGCCCCTCTGTAGCTCCCAGGGATTCACAGCACGTGCCAAATCTCTTCACAAATCCAGGGAAAGGAGGAGCACGAGGTGTGGATTCAGCTGCATCTGAGAGATCCCCCATCTGGCTCCACCCAAAACCCTCTCCAGGGGGGGCTGCTCTTGACCCCCAAGGTCACCCCTCGCTGGAACACCACCCAAGAGCTGCCCCCAAACCTGAGCTGAGGAGAAAATGCCAAGAAAACACAAAGGGCAGGAAAGAAGGGACGTATCAGGACACAGGAACCGCCAGGCTGGATCAGAACTGGGATCTGCCTGGCCTGGTGTCTCCTGCTGGGCACTGGGGAACCCAAATCCTCCAGACACTGCCACTCTTCTCCCCACTAAACCCCAGCAGCAACTTTGATTCTCAAAGGCTTTTCATCAGTAGCTCTTCCTGAACACTGGAAGTTCAGTTCCAGCTGCTCTTCTCTCCACCAGGATGAGCCCACACCAAAGCCCCACAGCCCAGCAGCTCCTGCCTGCTCCACACCCCAGGACAACCAGCATTTCTCTCCATGTCTCACCTCTGGCTCTACCAAAGCACTGTCTTTGTGCAGCTTCTCATGGGACTCATCCCTGAGATCCCTGCTGGCTGATGCTCTCTGGAGACTCAGGAAGGTGTTAGAGTGACTCAGGAGCTCCAGCTGGGAGTCAGGCAACCCCTGGAGAGGAAACAACAGGAGTCATGGATGAAACACATCCCAAAGGACAAGCTCAGGAAAGGCTTTCTCCTCTCAAAGGTCCAAAAGCCTCTTGAAAACAAGAAGAGAGTTCCAGGTGAGAGAACCCAATGATTCCATGCCAAGCTCATTTCCAGCACTGTTGGGAAATGATCCATCCCAACACAGTTGCTCCATCCAGAGGGAATGAGCCCAGGAATGCCACCAAACACAGGCAAAGGTCTCTGTGCTAAAGGCTGTTCTGGTCCAGCACAGGGCTCTGCATTTCACCCTGTGATCCCATGGATGGAAAAACAGCCCCTCCTTTGGCAAAAGCACCAGTGGCTGGTGGCTGAATTCCAGCCAGACTTCCAGGGATGGATGATTTTGATCCAGAAGTCCCTGGACCATGAGCAGGTTGAACTACTGGGATGTAAGGGTTAAAAGTGGGCTCTTCCCATTTCCCCCAGATGAGACAATTCCATTCCTGACCCAGCCCCTTCCCCACCTGCTCTTCTGCCAGGTTCCTTTGCATCCCTGATTTCCATCCCAGGCTTTCAGTGTGGATTTGCTGCAGCAGGACCAAACTCTGGCCTGCAGATGCCACTGTTCCTCCAGCAACTCCTGTGCCTGTGGAGTTGTGCCAACAGCTCAGGACTTCCATGGTTTTCACTGGCACTCACAGGACTGGACTCATGGCTGATTTAAGGTCTCTCAGAGCTAAAAAATGGGATTTAACCTGGATGGAAGCCCCCCTTTTCCAGTCTCCCTCAGGTGCCCTTGTCTGCCTGATCCAGGCCAAGGATCTGCAGCTCTCCTGAATTTTTAGCCTGATTTCCAGCCCCTGTCCTGCCTGTCCAGCCCCTGGGTAGTTTTGCTGGCACCACACACAGTCTCTCCTCTATGGTCCAGCTGGAAGTCAAAGAGTTCCAGCAACATTCCCAGCAGGGAGAATCCCCCAGAAATCGATTTAGCTCTTAAACTGTCTCAATCAAAGTGTGCTGAGGTCCTTGGGGAACATCCCAGCAGGAAGTTCATGCCTCCTACAGCTGCTCTTGGGTGTTCTGGCTCCTGCAATAAACACCTGAATTGGAAAATTCCCACGCTGCCCTTCAGAGAATTTGGCTTTGGCTACAAAGCTGGAATGACTGATTTGGTGTTGGATTCACTGAAGGGAAAAATAAAGCATGGAGTTAAGAGACAGTGCCATGAAAACAGATGGATTGAAAACCCTCTGCCAAAGGTTTGAAACCGGCCAGGCTGGAGAAAAGCACCATGAGAAGTCAAATCGTGTGCTTGGGGGGGAACAACTGTTGGATTTTCTGGAGCATCCAAAGGGAAGGATTTTGTGGAGCATCACTCTGGGGTGCCACTGCAGGGCTGGACATACCTGGCTGCCCAGGACCCCCCTCTCAGCCCTCAGGTCCTCTCGCAGCAGCTCCAGCTCCAACATGAGCTGCTTCCTCCGCTCCCGCCGCTCTCCCAGCTGACTGCCCAACTTGTCTATGGTTTCCTGACAGCTTTCCAACATCTGGAACAAGAGACCTTCCCAGTCACTTCCACAGCATCATTTATTCTACCCAAAGAGATACAAATAGCAGGAAATGTGTCTTCCAGGAGACAAACAAAGGAGAAAAAAGGTCCTCAAAAGTTTCCAGGGGATTCCTGCACCTCAGCCCAGGGCTGGCAGGACCTCTCCGAAGGCCTGGAGCCTCCACTGACCCAGGACACCTTGGGAAGGCCTCTCCCACCTGGAACAAGCTCTGTGTGGCTGAAACACCTGGCAGATCCAATTGTTGGGAACTAATGGACCTGCTGGAAAACAGCTCAAAGTACCCCCAGACCCCTGGGTTTCACTGAACCTAAACCAGAAGGGAGCACCTTCACACAGGCAAAACCTTCACCTCCCAGGGACACCACAAACTCCTCAGCCTGCAGAACTGAAGGCAGGACAAGCTCCTAAGGGAGGTGAGTTTTCATGGAGATCACATTGGCTCCTTCCCTCCAAAAACATCCACCTGTCTCCATGAGCTGAGGGGCTCCAAATTCCCAGGAGATGCTGACAAGGAGCATCCCCAGGAGAAGGTCACTTCAGATGTTCCTTGAAGATGTTCACTAAGACATTTCTAAACAAAACAGTTGTTTCCCAAGGAAAAGCTCCCACCTCCTGCATCTCCTGAGCTCCAGATGCCGCCTGCTCCTTCCCAGCCATCTCCATTCTGTTCTTCTGCACCTCCAGCAACTCTGTTTCTAAACTGGTGATCTGGACATGGACAAAGAATGGGTGAAAACCAAGCCAGGACTCAGAACTAAATGCACAATTCCTGCTAAACTGCTCCTTGTGCTGCTGTCCCAGGACAAGCCCCGAGTTTGGAAGGGAGGAGCAGCAGGGGTCGTGCCCAGGCCCAGCTCCAGCTCCAGCTTCATCCTGCTGCTTCCAGGGGACAAGGAGCCAACCAAGGCAAAGGCAGGAAGAGAAGGAACTCTGCTCCACCACAGGACGGAAACAACCCAGGCACGTGGTGAAAGTTCAACCTGCCACAGGTTGTGGTGCTCCCCCAGCACAGAGACCCCGGGACAGGCTGGGTCACATCGGGGTCACCCTCCTTGCCAGGGCTGTGGCAGTGCCCACCCCACAGCTGATCCCTCCAAGCAGATGTTCAACCTGCTCCATCAGGACTTGTCCTGGTCCCCCCACAGCTCAAAGGATGTCATTCCCTTCCACAGGGCTCCAAAGACTTGGGATTTGGGACAGCAAAGCACCGACCTCTGAGCATCTCCTGGCAGGCAGGAGTGTGTGTGGACAAGTGCCCAGGGACCATCCCAAGGCATCTGCCCCTGGGGGGTCCTGTGGGAAGGAGGGCTGGTCCTGCAGTTTTCAAGGGCTCAATGGAGCTCAGAGCAGCTCAAAGGACCAGCCCAGCTTCTCCTCCCTGCTCAGGTCCTGCAGAGCCTCTTCCAAACCCTCTCTGCTCCGCTCAGCAGGTCACTCAGCAGCTTCCCTTTCACCTCCTTATGACTGAAATAAAGTTTGGGCTGGTTTTCTTATTTCTAAACCCCAGCTGGTCTGCCCAACTGCCTGAGCTGGGCTCAGGGGCACTGGAGGGACAGGAAATCCAACTGCAGTCCAAATGCAGCTTCACAGAATCACAGGATCCCAGAATGGTTTGGGTTGGAGGGACCTCAAAGCTCATCCAGTTCCATGGGCAGGGACACCTTCCACTATCTCAGGTTGCTCCTGAGATAGTTGCTTCCCACACGGAGCGGGGCTGGCACACCCCAGCAGTGCTGCCTTCCCCAGGCTCCAGCCCTTCCCTCCTCCCCTCCAAGGCTCCCAAAGCCCTTGGGGATGCAGGAGCAGCTCAGCACCCTCTGTCTGAGCAGGGGGATCCAACCAGGGGTTAACCCACCTCCTCTGCCATCCCACCTCTCCTCCCTGGCCCCACATGCCTCTGGTGCAGCAGCTGCCAAGCCCTGCCAACCCAAATGCCTCACATCTCCTTGGCTACTCCGAGTCTCAGCATTCCCAGGGATCTGTTTAACAACCCACTGAGCAAAGGAGGGATTTGTCCAAACTTTTCAGTTTGATTTGTGGAGGGTTGTGTTTGTTCTGTTCCAGTGGGGAACAGCTTGGTGTAAGCTGAACAAGACCTGAGTGAAACCAAAGCACCATCACAATGGACAGACCCTTTTCCATCCCATTCCAGAGCCAGCCCTCAGCTCCTCAAAGAGAGGACACAAATGTGGTGTCATTGGTGTCATCCTCATTAAGACACTGGATTGTGCCTTCAGCCTCGGTTTGGAGGCTTTTCCCTCCAGCCAGAGGTTACTGACAGGGAATTCCTGGTCTCTTCCTTTGCACAACCATCCTGGAGATGCATGGCTACTCCAGCATTCCTGTGGGATTACACCTCCCTCCCTGCACCATCTCCTGAATCATGTTTTAACACCACAGCAAGGGCAAG
This sequence comes from Campylorhamphus procurvoides, assembly GCA_013396655.1. Classification (NCBI taxonomy): domain Eukaryota; kingdom Metazoa; phylum Chordata; class Aves; order Passeriformes; family Dendrocolaptidae; genus Campylorhamphus; species Campylorhamphus procurvoides. Next base: position 246,143 of record WBMV01008604.1, read on the forward strand.
GACAGGTCTCCACTGACTGGAAACCTGGGGGGGCCCTAAAATCTCATCCCAGAAATCCCAGGTGCCCTGGATCCCTGCATGGGTCCTGCTGCCACTCAGGGGGGTTGGATTAATCCAGGCCCACAATCCCCAGCTCTCAACCCCAGGCAGAGGGCAGGAGGCAACAGCCCCAGGAGGAGCTCCTGGCCAGGCAGCAGAGTCTCAGCCCAGGGCAGGAGCTCCTCAGCCAGCCTTTTTGGGGAGAATCCCACCCAGCCAAGCAGCCAGACCAACTCCTGGCTCCCTCTGGCTGCACATTGTCCAGCTGCCCTGGCTGGAGGGCACCAGGTGCCCTGGCAGAGATGCTCCTGGGCAGGCAGTGCCAAACCAGTCTGCAAGGGCTGGTGCTCCTCACAGAGTATTCCAGAGGGGTGGAGAGTCCCTTCAGAAAACTGAAACTAAACCACCCTGACAGAGGCAGCAGCAGCCTGAGAAGCTTCAATTCTTGCTCCAAGGATGGAAGTGGCTCTGTAGGTGTTGCAAGGGGGCCCCAGTGTGTCCATGGACCTGCAAAGCAGATATTTGAGGTGGTGCTTCACATCTGGGTGTTCCCAAAGGCTCCCAGACTGTCACATGCAAATGATAAAGAATTTCTATCCACCTCCTAAAATCAAAGGATGACCTGAGTGGACTTGTCCTATTAACAGGAATAGATCCAGGTTACCCTGGGATGAGGGCACCCAAAATCAAGTAGAACATGGGTTAGGAGGATGATGAGGTGACATCTTGACCAAGACTGAACAGAGCTTCTCCAGATGGATCAGCCCCTCACAGCTCTCCTAGGAGATGTGTCCCCCCTGCCCTCCCCACCCACAGCAGGGGCTGCACTAAGAGAGGACAGAAATTCACTGTCCCCTCAATCTGTGTGTTCAGAGGGATGTCCCCAGGCAGGTCCTGGTCCCTCACACCCAGCAGAGTTTGCCACATGGGCTGACACAGCTCCAAGATCCTGTGCTTGGGAAAAGCCAAAGTGCCATCTTTGGTCACCAAGATGTTTAACTTGTGACATTTCCTAGGAACAAGGAGCATCAGTGTCCCAACTGTAAGAGGGCTGGGATAGATGGGATATTGGGAAGGAATTCCTCCCTGGGAGGGTGGGCAGGCCCTGATGCAGGTTGGGCAGAGAAGCTGTGGCTGCCCCATCCCTGGAAGTGCCCAGGGCCAGGTTGGATGGGGCTTGGAGCAACCTGGGCTAGTGGAAGGTGTCCCTGCCCATGGCAAGGGTGGAAATGGATCTTCTTTAAGGTCTCTTCCAACTCAAACCATTCTGGGATTCTGTGAGGGGGGACAGGAGCTGAAGAAGACAATGTTGCTGTAACACTGGGGACTCTGCACCTCCAAACAAGTGTCATTTACTCACTGCTGGAATTTTTCCCTCCTTTCCTGAACAGGAAGGTTTTTCTGGCTGTACCCACAGCAGGGGGAAGGTCCAGATCAAACATCATTGGATTTTACCAACCAGGGAGAAAAGCAGCTGGAATGAAACAAAGCCAACCCTGGTGTGTCCCTTCCCTCACTCACCTTCTGGTGCAGCCCCTCCTTCTCACTCTCAAACTGCTCCTTCTCCTGCTTGGTTTGGATCTGAGTCTCTCCCAGGATTGACTCCAGCTCTTCATTGTGCTCCACCAAGTCCTCGTGTTCCTGCTCCAGTTTCTGCAGCTTGGGAAGGAGCTGGGAATTCCTGCCCTCCGTGTTGTCCATCACCTCCCAGCCCCTACGCACCAAAACCCAGGCATGAAAAGGCCAACAGCAGAGAGGCAACAGCAAATTCAGCTGCTTGAGGTGGAAACAGGCTTGGGAATATGAAGGGAAAAGAGTCAGGGGCTTGGCATCAGCCCCCTTTCCTCCCTGAACCTGCTGGAAGAGGTGCAGCAGCTGCCTGAGCAGGTCATGGGAGAGCAAAGCTTTGACTTCCCTTAAAAATCCCAGTTGACACATTTCATATTGAAAGCCAAGTGCTCTGGAGCACCCCTGGAGAGCAACCAAATAAATCCAGGGAGAACTTCCCAGCACCCAAACAGGTCTGAAAACAACACTTTTGTCTGCAGAGAGCCCCAAAGGCCAAACTCTGCTCTTTTAGAAAAGCAACTGGAGGAAGTGTCAGAAAACAACCTGCATTTGTGACACCAGAGCCTGCAGAGCCCTCAGGACTGCACCAGAATTTCCCACCTCGGGGCAGAGGAACAAAGTCTCAAAGAATATTCCAAAGAATTCAAAAGTTCAATCCCCCTGCAAGCCAGGACAGCCTTGGGAACCCATGAAAGCAAAAGAGACGAAGGATTTCCACCCCTCTCACCTTTTATGGAGGGTTTCACCACCCTGCTCTCTGTCCTCCTGCTCTGAGGAGGACCAGCCAGCTCTCCCTGTGTCCTCAGCCCTTCCTTCGCTCCCTGGGCCCTGTGCCAGGAGGAAATCCAAAGTTAGCACAAAAGTAACACAGAAATCATGAAATTCCAGAATGGTTTGGGTTGGAGGGACCTCAAGCTCATCCCATTCCACCTCCCACCAGCCCAGGTTGCTCCAGGCCCTGTCCAACCTGGCCTTGGGCACTCTCAGGGATGGGGCAGCCACAGCTTCTCTGCCCAACCTGTGCCAGGGCCTGCCCACCCTCACAGGGAGGAATTCCTTCCCAATATCCCATCTAACTCTGCCCTCTGGCAATGGGAAGCCATTCCCCATGTCTTGTCCCTCCAACCCTTGTCCAAAGTCCCTCTCCAACTCTTCTGGAGCCCCTTTAGGCACTGCAAGGGGCTCTCAGGTCTCCCTGGAGCTTTCCCCTCTCCAGGTGAACACCCCCAGCTCTCCCAGCCTGGCTCCAAGAGCAGAGGGGCTCCAGCCCTTGGGCCATCTCCATGTTTTCCTCTGGACTCTCCAGCAGCTCCCTGTGCTGCCTGTGTGAGCACAGAGTGACCCCAGGGCTCCCTGAGTCCCTCTTGAATAACCCACAACCAGAGCCCACGAGCTCCACCAGCTCCATAACATGAGCTCTCCCACGGCCATGGGAACAAACCCCCCACCCCAAGCCAGCCCATGGAGGTGCCTCATGGAGGGCCTGGGGCTGGAATGCAGAGGGGTCCCTGTTCTCCTGGAATGGCCACCCAGGAGCCCCTGGATGTACCTGCAGTGAGGCCCCCCCAGGCTCCTCGGGCAGGGGCAGCCCTGGCCGTTCACTCCTCTGGTACTCACAGATCTCCTCCTTGAGCTGCTCCACCTGAGCACAAAACAAGGGCATTTTCAGGGAATGTTCATCTTTCTCTTGTGGAGAATTAGGATTCCCCTCAAATTCGCTGTGGATGAACTGCAGGGTTATTAATATCGATGAATTCTTAATTGGTTTTATATTTACAGTTAATTTATCATTATTTATTATGACTCCTCCTCTCAATCCTGTGGCTGCTCCAGCTGGGTGGACTCAGGACTGGGAGAGGAGGGAGCAGGAAAAGGGGGAATGTCATGGGGCATTAAAGGGTGGGTTTCCTTCATTTCTGTCCCCTCCTGTGAGATCCCACCTGCTGCTTCCCAGGGCACCTTCCAGCCCTGGGATCATGGAATCATATATATTTTAATATTGTATTTCTATTTTATTACATCCTATACACACATATGTATCCATAGTGACCAAAAGGATCAATGTCCTAAAGCAAAGAAAACATTACTTGGAACTGAGAAAGAATAAACTGAGGAATTTCAACTAAATTATGTATATTTTTATGCAGCCCCAGAAACAAACTGTCCTGTAAACATGAGGTTTGACGGGACAGACGTGGGAGAACCCGCAATTGTTTTCAATGTCAGGAACAGAATTACGTAGCAAAATTTTAAAACCCTCAAGCATGACTAAATTAGATCAATCTGGCATATCTTAGTTGGATGAGATCTCCTCAGAGATATTTGCATTCAATTAAAATACCCATTTTATGTGAGAGAACTGCAAGGAAAGCACAGAGCTCAGTGCTGGGAGGGCAGGAGCCATTCCAGGCTGCTGAGGGGCTGATAGAGAGAAATTAGGAGATAAAAAGAGAACAGATTTTGTGCCAAATGACACATTTCAAGAGGAAACAGATTGTTTTATTCCTTCCCTGTTGGCAATCTCAGTAAGGAACTATCTTGCTGATGGTTCTTTAATTGTTCCTTAATTCCAGATGGCATTTAGAGAACCCTGGATGAGTTCCATGAAACTGAACTAATAATAATGTCATAGTAAGCATTTCCCTTAAGAAAGGCCACACAAAAATAGCCAATCAATCAATGCAGCTGCATTAAAAGCCCAAGAGGCTGAGAGGGATCAAAAATGAGCATAACTTTAAAATGGATTTAAAAACAGCTGGTGGATTTGTCATAGCTTGGTATCTCACTGGAATTCCTCCCTAAAGGCTTGGAGCCCACACCCTAAACCTTGGTGAAGATGGTGACCAAACATGTGAATGCATATGCACATCCTGACTTAAAGACTCAGGCCAAAGGCCTTTGGTCTGTTCTCCCAGTGTGAGAGAGAGAGGGGCTTGGCGGAGGGGAGTCACCAGGGGGGAGGTTTCTGTGTTTTTTCTGCCCAGGTCAAGAGCTCAGCTCTGGGTGCAGTGAGGGAGGATGGGACACACCGACCCCACCATCACTGCATGGCTGGGCTGTGGTTTTACCCCCTCTCTAACTCAACTGTTTTATCCATGAGCGATCGTGGACACCACAGGAACTGCTGTGAGGAAAAGAGGCGAGAGAGAGCCCCTGTTTCCTGCCCCTTTTCTGCGTTTTTTCTGCCCATGTCAAGAACTCAGCCCTCGGTGCAGGGAGGGAGGACGGGGCACACACCGACCCCACCATCACTGCATGGCTGGGCTGTGGTTTTACCCCCTCTCTAACTCAACTGTTTTATCCATGAGCGATCGTGGACACCACAGGAACTGCTGTGAGGAAAAGAGGAGAGAGAGAGGCCCTGTTTCCTGCCCCTGCAGAGATGGGATTGGTGCTGCTTTCTTTGCCATTTCTCACAGGAGCTGACTGGGGACTGTGCCCACCGTCACCCTGAGGGAGAGCCCAGCCAGCCAGGTGAGACATCCCCACCTCCTATCCATAGATATAATTGCATTCCCCTTTTTTTGGGCGTAGCCAAAAGACCTTTCAACTGTTTGCCTTGTCGCTTGGGGGTGGAGGGGTTTATTACAAACTATTGTTGTTTGGTTCTTTCTGGAGATATATATATATGTATGTATTGTGGTTAACAACTGTCATTCTTTCATATATATTTTTTTTTTCTAATTAAAGTTCTGTTTTCTAAATTTAAAGGGGAGGAATTATTTCTTGGCCAACATAGATATCTTAGTTCTCCCCCTGAACTAAGACAGGATTTTACACTGAATTTAGTTAAACTGAGCTCTTAAACCCAGTCCCCTGGAGAAGGTGGATGTGTTGCTTTCTCTGTTTACCCACCTGAGTTGGGACAAATGTGGGCTAAGGGAGCTTGGAGCTGATCCTTCTCCCTGGGCACTGGAAAACATGTTCCAAAGCCCTCCCTCAGTCTGAGCCCAGCAGAGCAGCAAACCCAGCAAACCCTCCCTGCAGGGAGGAGGCTCCAGAGCTGCATTTCTGGGGATTTATTCTGCCCTTTGCCCAAATTGTATTAATCTATGAACCACAAAACAGCCAAACTGCACCTCTGAAAAGATTAGGGATACAACAGAGAAGGAAAAGAGGGAGGCAGGGCAGGGTAGAGAGCAGGGATGACTGTCAGGGAGCAGGGATGACTTGGAGGAGCCAGCCCAGGGCTGTTGGCCACACTGAGGCCCCTCGGGGCCACAGCAGAGCAGGAGGGGGCTGTTTGGGTGGGTGTGTGGGTGGGTGGCAGGTGGGTGCTCACCAGCTCCAGGAACGCCTTTCTCTCCAGGTCGAGTGTCTGGACCCGCGCCCGCAGCGCCAGGATCTCCTTGTCCAAGCGGCTGTTGTGCTCCATGGCCTCCTGGAGCTCAGTCCTGCCTGGGACAGAGTCAAGGAATAATGGAATATGCTGAGCTGGAAGGGACCCACAGGGATCATCCAATCCATCCCTCAGCCCCGCACAGGACTAGCCCCAAGAGTCACCCCCTGTGTCCCAGAGCATTATCCAAACCCTCCTGCAGCTCTGGCAGCCTTGGGGCTGTGCCCACTGCCCTGGGGAGCCTGG
>WBMV01008604.1:252429-266064 GCA_013396655.1 Campylorhamphus procurvoides
CAAACTTGCTCAGTGTCCTTCCAGTCCTGCCCCCAAGTCACTTATGAAGCTGTTGAAGAGCACAGGGCCTAAGATAGAGCCCTGTGGAACCCCACCAGTGGCAGTGACAGTCTGATGTCACCCCAGTCACAGATCCAGCCCTGCCCCACCTCCAAGCAGAGCTCCCAGGCTGCCCTCACACACCAGTGTCCCTCTGTGGCAGCACAGTCACTCCATGTGGGAACATTCCCATGAACACCATCCCCATGGACCACATCCTCATAGAACACATTCCTGTGGAATACATCCCCATGGAACACCATTCTCATGGAACACATGGAACACCATCCCCATAGAACTCATCTCCATGGAACACCATCCCCATGGACCCCAACCCCATGGAATACATGGAACACATCCCCATGGAACACCATCCCCATGGACCCCAACCCCATGGAATACATGGAACACATCCCCATGGAACACATCCTTATGGAACAAATCCTTGTGGAACACATCCCTGTGGAACACCATCCTCATGGAACACATGGAACACCATCCCCATAGAACTCATCTCCATGGAACACCATCCCCATGGACCCCAACCCCATGGAATACATGGAACACATCCCCATGGAACACCATCCCCATGGAACCCATCCCCATGGAACACATCCTTGTGGAACACCATCCTCTCTCTCACAGCAGATCTCCATCTTCCTGGAGATCCAGGTTCAACAGCAGTGCCGTGTTCCTTACACTCCAGAGTTATTCCAAGGATTCAGTTTGCCTCTGGATCCTGGAGAATCCCCTCTCTCCCATCATTAGTAAGGAAAGCTGGGGAAACCCCAACCAGCCACATTCCTTATTTCCATCACAAACTTCCCCATTCCTACAAGCAGGAACAGAAGCACAGCCAATGTGGCCGTGTTGTCCAGGCATTAATATTTATGGAATGGCCAGGACAGGAAAACTGTGGCTGCACACGAGCCCTTCAAGCCTGAATCAATGAACAAACGCAACACCAACTAATGCAGATTCCCAGTACTGCCAGTGCAAAGCCAGGAAAAGGTGTTGGGATGAGGAGCACATGGACAGAACCATGTGGAGAACATGCCAGGACTCTCCCAAAACCCAGGGAGGAGACAGTTTTCTTACAGAAAAGGGAAGGAAGAGTTTCCCCTTCTCAGCTTAAGGCTGGGCACAGGGAATTTCAGCTGAAATTTGATTTTTATTGGGGCAAAATCAAAACATCTCTCCTTGTTTGGTCCTAATTTGGGAAAAAACCCAACCCACAATCCCAACCCCAACTCAAACAGGGACTCTTGACAGTGGATTTTCAGCTGTGCAATTTACAATAAAAGGCAAAGAACATCTTGACAGAATCACAGAATGGTTTGGGTTGGGAAGAGACCTTGAAGATCATCTTCTTCCAACCCCACCTCCCAGCAAAGTGAGTGTTTTAATGAAAAGCCCCTTGGCCACCCCATAAAGCCTGGAGGATAAAATTCCTCCTGTTCTCCACTCACAAGTGTCCCGATCTACCCCCCTTTTCCCATTCCCAGCCCAGCTGCTTTCAGGGCTGGCTGTACAAGGACAGTGAAGGGAGTCTGGCTGTGCCAGCCCAGTCCTGCAGCCCTTCAACATCCTTTATACACCTTGATAAACAAAATTTCAAACCTCCCATCCCAAAAACCCACTGCCTGGGCTCAGACCAGCCAGGACCAACCATGCCTCTTCCCTCCAATGCAAACAAGCAGCTGTGAGTTATCCCTGAACCAAAACACTCTGTTTAAGAGGGTTTAGTAAAGATCAGTGGTTTCCTTTGGGGTTTTTATGAGCAAATAAATTTCTTTGCAGAGCAATTGGCTCTGAATTTGCCGGGAGGAGAAGCTGTGCAGAGACAGCATCGGGGACACCACTGACATGTTGTCACACCCATTCTGCACACCCAGCACAACAAACCCCACAGACATAAAGCATTAAATCCTTACTCACAGTTTGCAAAGCCTTGTGTTCATCTGGCACTTGAGGAGATGACAAAGCCCAGGTGTCTGGGCAGGGGAGCTGTGGCTGCTCCGTGCTGGAGCTGCCACCACAGGCTCACCCCAGCCCTGGGGACACAGGGATCAATCCACACACACAGCTCGGGCCTCACGGCCCTGCCTGGCATTAAAGGGCTGTGGGTGATGGGCTGGAGGCTGGGGAGGAGCTGCCAGGTCCTGCTGCTGTGAGAGCTGCAAGGGGGGCACCAGGACCTGCAGCTCTGCCCAAACCTGACCAGGCAGTGCCAGTCTCCTCAAGGGACTCCATCTCTGCAAAGGCAGCTGGGGCTGGGATGTGTTGCCTCAGCCCAGCTTTCTGTTCTCCACTGAAATTCCACACCACAGACCTGGGGACACTGTAAGGAACCCCCAAAAAAGCATCCACACCACCAGGGGTTGCTCAGGGAGCAGCAGAGCACCCCGACCACTCCGAGAGCAGCTTTCCCACATCTCCCTCCATAAAACTGTTCCTTTCTGCAGGCAGAGTTTACCAACAACCCCAGTAACAAATAACACTCCAGGGCTGGTCACCAGCAGGTATTTCCAGGAGGTGAAGGGACACAATCCAGGGAGTCACTTCAGCACTGCTGCACTGGCTAAGGGCTCCCAAAGGGGCAACATCCCAAACTGCATATGAAGAACCCTGCAATGAGGGGTCCAGCAAACCCTGTGCACATGGAATTTCAGCTACTCTTGGCCTGGACCAAGTCCTGATTCCCTCTCCATCCCCTCCTAGGGCAGGAATTTCTCCCTCTGGAGGAGCCAAGCAGAGGAATTCAGTCCAGACCCTGCTGCTGGAACCACAGATCACAGAAATCCAGTCTCAGAATTAATGGATTTGTGGCTGTTAACAGCTACATTCCCATCTCCTAGGGAGCAGGCTAACACCTGATTTTCCCACATTCCAAGCAGAGACGACACAGGAGAGGTTGCCCCCACCTCCCTGACTGGGCTGGGCTGGGCTGAAAGCAGCCAGGAGTTAGAAATGGTTTACCTGTTCCACTCTGCTCCTTGCTTGGTGCATCCAGCCCCTCTGTGGTCCCCTGGAGCTCTTCCTGGGCCACCAGCAGCCTCTGGGGAGCCTCATCCAGATCTCCCACAGCTCCTGCAGGCAATGCTGGCTCCCTCTCCAGCTCTTCCCTGCAGAACTGAAGCACAAGGGTTAGTGTTCCAATGGAAATGAGAAATCCCTGTGGAGAAGGGACCAAGGCAGAGCTGTTTGTGACCCCCTGACACTGGTCCCTCATCTCCAAAGCCATTTCTGGGACATACCAAAGGCAGGTGATGCCCACAGGGCAGCCCTGAGCCAAAGCTCTGAGTGTCCCCTGGCACCCAGAAGGGATTAACCCCTGCATAGGTTGATAGGGCTGCACAGCCTGAGGATGAAGCTCTGAAACTCTTCAGGCTGTGGTTTTTCACGCTAAAACCAGTAAAAACCCTCCCCGTATGCTTAGGAAGAGACCTGAAATAGCAGGAGACCACAAGTCTGAAGAGAAGACACTGGGGGGGCTGAGCCTGGAGCAAAGGAGGCTCAGGGGGGACCTTCTGGCTCTGCAACTCCCTGACAGGAGGGGGAAGCCAGGGGGGTCGGGCTCTGCTCCCAGGGAACAGGGACAGGAGGAGAGGGAATGGCCTCAGGCTGGGCCAAGGCAGGGGCAGGTTGGAGAGTGGGGAAAATTCCTTCACTGAAAGGGTGGTCAGGCATTGGCACAGCTGCCCAGGGCAGTGCTGGAGTCACCTCCCTGGAAGTGTCCAAAGGACATGTGGATGTGGCACTTGGGGACATGGGTTAGTGGTGGCCCTGGCAGTGCTGGGGAATGGTTGGACTTGGTGATCTCAGAGGGCTTTTCCAACCTTCAGAGTCTGTGAAATCTCCATTCTGAGACACGTCAGCAGCAAGAAAACCTGCATTTCCTTGTCCCTCAGGAAGCTCTGTGTGTTCAGCTGCTGGAGGGGCAATCCCGGGGCCTGGGGAGGGTGACCAGCCCAGCCCCACCTGGCACAGCAAGAACTTGGAATGCAGAGCAGCACCAGCCAGGGCATGGCCACGTGTGCCTGGTCCTATCATGTGTGCCTTGGCCCTGCCATGTGTGCCCTGGCACCAGAGAGGGGCATTTTCAGTCACAACATATCTTGACTAGAGGGGTGTTGCAATTGTGCCTTTTATTTGAAGTGAATATTTCAACCAGATTCATCCCAAATCCTTGTGAAAATCCCTCAGCTGTCCCAGTGAGTATTGGGAGCTCTGTGGGTCCACTACTCTTTTTAAAACCTCTTATCTCCTGGTCTTTCCCTTTCAGAACTGGTGGGCTCAGCTTTGCCCAAAGTGTGTTGGCATGGAATGTGATTGACTCCCTTTAGCAAAGTAACATGGGGAGACTTTGGATAATGGAATGGTTTGGGATGGAAAGGACCTTAAAGCTCATCTCAGCCCACCCCCTGCCATGGGCAGGGACACCTTCCACTAGCCCAGGTTGCTCCCAGCCCCATCCAACCTGGCCTTGGACACTTCCAGGGATGGGCCAGTTGCAGCTTCCCTGCCCAACCTGTGCCAGGGCCTGCCCACCCTCACAGGGAGGAATTTCTTCCCAATACCCCATCTATCCCTGCCCTCTGGCAGTGGGAAGCCATTCTCCCGTGTCCTGTCCCTCTATTCCTTGTCCCAAGTCCCTCCCCAGCTCTCCTGGAGCCCCTTTAGGCACTGGAAGGGGCTCTCAGGTTTCCCTGGATCCTTTTCCAGGTGAACTTCCCCAGCTCTCCCAGCCTGGCTCCAGAGCAGAGGGGCTCCAGCACTTGGAGCATCTCCTGGACATGTTCCAGCAGCTCCAGGTCCTTCCTGTGCCAGGTCCCCAGAGCTGGAGGCAGCTCTGCAGGAGGGTCTCTCCAGAGTGGGGCAGAGTCCCCTTGGAACTGGCCTTTGGGCTGCAAACACTCCCTGTGGGCTCATGCCCAGCCTTCCATGCACAAGAACCCCCAAAGCCACCCCACAGAACTGCTCTCAGTGAGTTCCTCCCCCAGCCTGGGACTGCCCTGACCAGGAGCAGCACCTGCACTGGGACTTGTTGAAGTCCCTGAGGTCCCCTCAGGCCTGTCCCCGTGTCCTTCCCCTGTGAGCCCTTTCTCAACACCTTCCTGCTCCCCTCAGGAACCAGCAGCGAGGGTTTCTGTGCCACTTTGCACTCCTGGAGGTGACTGAGCTCACACACACCATGTCCAAAAGCATCTCTGTGGATGTGCCAGAGCACAAAGATGCAGGTTTGGACCCCCCTTTCTGCCTTAGTGGGGACACATCAAAAAAATCAGTTCTGCTTGGGCAGTCTGGCTAAAAGCTGAATTCATCCCTGTCCCAGACAGGAACGTGTCGGGCCCTTCATCCCGAGGGTGGGATGGGTCAGCCCGGAACAAGCAAGGCCACCAATTCCAGTAAACAAAGAGGAGCAATTAACCCATTAACCTGTAACAGTGATGGGGCTCTAATGATTCTGTGAAACAAGAGGGATGCTCCCCCGAACAATGCAGGGCTTAATCCACAGTTTCTGCTTCCCAGGGATGGACAGCAATGACCTCATCTGGCAGGAATAATCAGCCGGCTTCAGGGAGAATGTTTTCTGGGAAAACAGATCTCCAGAGTGTCCTTCACCTGGTTTCAATCCACAGAAAAGGTGCCCAGTGTAAGAACTAAGTTGTGTTTGATTGGAAACAAGGAGTATTAAGATTATAACAATTCCCTGGAAGTGCTCAAGGCCAGGTCTAGAGGGAGGTGTCCCTGGTCCCTTCCAACCCAAACTGTTATGTGATTCTGCTCCTGGCAGCAGGGAGAAATTGAAAGGGACAAAAGCAGAAGGAGAAGGCCAAGCCCTGATCCCTGTTTGAGGTCTTGCTCCCTCCCTGCTTTCTCCTGGCTCCAGCCCCTCTCTCACTGCTTCCTCACTCAGACAAATGGCACTTCACAGAATTCCAGAGTGCTCCCAGACTCCAGTTCCAGGAAATGGCCACATTCAGGAGTTGGTGGGAATTGGTGGCATTAAAATCATAGAATCAGAATGTCTTGAGCTGGAAGGGACCCACAGGGATCATCCAGTTCAACCCCTAACTCTGCACAGACACCCCAACAATTCCACCCTGTCCCTGAGAGCATTGTCCAATCCCTCCTGGAGCTCTGGCAGCCTTGGGGCTGTCCCCACTGCCTGGGGAGCCTGGGCAGTGCCCACCACCCTCTGGGGGTAGAACCTTTTCCTGAGATCCCACCAAACCCTGCCCTGACACAGCCCCAGCCATTCCCTGGGTGCTGTCCCTGCTCACACAGAGCAGAGATTAGAGCTGCCCCTCTGGAGGAGCTGCAGAGCCCAGTGATCTCTGCCCTCAGGCCCCTCTGCTCCAGCTGGACCCAGAGAAAGTCCTTATTACCCAACAAAGATCCTCACACCAACCTCAAACTCTTCAACATTCTATCCAAACTATCCCTTTTCACTGTCCCTGTGCAGAGGTGGGAGCAAACCAAGTGCAAATGTACAAGTGGGAAAGCTAAGACACTGAATCAGAATCACAGAGTCCCAGAATGGTTTGGGTTGGGTGGACCTTAAAGTTCATCTCATCCCAGCCCCTGCCATGGGCAGGGACACCTTCCACTAGCCCAGGTTGCTTCAAGCCCTGTCCAACCTGGCCTTGGACACTCCCAGGGATGGGGCAGCCACAGCTTCTCTGCCCAACCTGTGCCAGGGCCTGCCCACCCTCCCAGGGAGGAATTCCTTCCCCACATCCCATCTAACCCAGCCTTCTGTCAGTCTGAAGCTCTTCCTTTGCCCTGTCACCACCTGCTCCTGTAAATTGCCTCTCTCCATCTTTCTTGCAGCTCCCTCAGATACTTCACCCCCAAGACTCCACAGAGGCCTCAGACACAGGAGAAATAGCTGCAGTTACAGAAACACCTCAAAGGCCTTCCCTTCTCTTCCCAGCAGCTCCCAGGCAGCCCGAGGAGCTGAGCAGAAGGTACCTGGAGCCCATCCATGGGGCTGGCCAGCAGTCCCAGTTTGCCCAGCAGCGCCGTCCTCTCCACCAGTAGATACGCGACCTGCTCGCTGGCAGTGCTGCGAGCGATCTGGGACAGCCCCTCCTGCTCCAGCATCTCCTCCACCTCCTTCAGCTGGGCTTCTGCAAGGCAAGGCAAGGCTTGGGGTGAGCAGAGGACAAACAGGGTGTGATTCCCTGGAGATCTGCTTCCCAAACCCTCTAAACACTCCCCAGCACGACAGCCCCCGTTTCCCCTGGATCCCAAGAGTTCCCCAGGTCTCTCCTCCTGCTTCCCATCACCTCCCTTGTTGCCTCCCATCCCCTGTTCCTACCTGTTATCCCAGCCCTATTCCCTCTCTCCCAAGGTTTCTGCTCACATCCCCTTCCCTGCCTGCCAAGCAAGTGATAGGACCCTGCTGGAGCTGGAGTTCTCCTGTCTGGTTTTCCATGGATGAGTTTCTAGAAGCATTTTCTTCTCCCAGCCTGGTTTATCCTCACCCCTCTAGCCCTGAGTAGAGCTTGGTGGAAACTAAACAGATTAAACTGAGGGAATCAGAGAATCATTAAGGTTGGAGAAGACCTCCAAGACTATCAATTCCAACCTTCAGATGACCAAATCCAACCTTGGAGAGAACCCAAACAGGTAGATGTGCAGTCACACCGAGTTTTCATTGGCAAAATAGACACAAAACACCAGATCACTCCTGGAGAGCATCACTGTTTTCCCAAGGAATGTCTGAAAGGAAGGTAGATCTCATTATCTTCACCATTTATCCCAAAATTCTAGCCAGGAACACTCTGTACTGGGAAAAACTTCCAGATTCAAGAGCAGATTGGTGACCAAACTTGCAGAAGTTGCTTTATGGACAGGCACTTTTGTGTTTGTGCAACAAAAGGGAGGTTAAAAAGATCCCTGTTTGTGTGGTTGGAATTTACCTGCCAGGAGAAAATGAGGAACCTTTGGGCTCTGCCATGGTCAGGGAAGCAACTCCTGCACCAGATCCAGCAGCTTGTGGAGTCAGGGAAGGGCTTTTCCAACCCTCCCTGCGTAATCCAGATTAAAACCAAAACCAACAAACCAAATTTCTGGCCCAAACCAGATTATAAAGGTTTCCAAACATTTGTAGGATGAGAAATGCAAGGAGTTGTATAGAAGAAGGAGGGTTATTCCCACTCTTTTCCTGCTTGGGGAGCTAGAATTGAACATCAGAGGTTCAGCAGAGCAGATACTCCTCTTCCACAGGACACAGAGAGCACTGGATGAGCCTGTTCCTCACTTCCATGAACTGATTTAACCACATCCCGAGGCTCCAATCAATCCCATGTTTCCACTCTGCTGTTCCAGCCCTGTGGATGGAAAACACCCTGCGGTTCCCGGGCCCCCAGAGCACAGCTCAGTCAATAGGGGGGCAAACAGGGCCCAGCAGCAGCTGCAGCTCAGCCAGCAGGGCACTTGGCAGACAAAAATAGCTGGGCTTGCATTGGGAAGAGCCCACGGATCCCACAGAACCCCAACCTGCCCTGCACTTCCCTCCCACTGATCTGTCAATCCCAGCTAAACTGAAGGGAAACTGCTCTGGTTTAGGGCCAGCAATGGGATCCCCTCGTGCACCTTCCCCTGCCAGTGCCTCCCCTGCACCCTGCAAAGCAACCTTTGGTGGTCCAGCTCAAGATCCCAGACATCTTCCACAGGCTGAGGAGGGAAAAGGATCTGTGAGGATGAGGAGCTGCCATACATAGCTCAGGTCACCGGCCTGTCAAACCCACTCAGTTCTTCCAAACTCCTTCATTCCCCCACCCAGCAGGTCTGGGAAGAGTCAACACCTCCCCCAGGCACTGATACACCAGAGCACTGCTGGGTCCCACTGGCTTTTCCTGCCCTCCCTCATTAGGAAGCAAGTTTTATATTTCTATTTGGATTTTACTACCCCAGGAAGACCCTCAGAAACAGCAGCAGCTCAGTGGAGTCCTCACCCCACCACAGACCTGCTCCCCACGGGTGTGTTTTACCAGTCCAAGTGTCACAACAAACAAGCTCAGACCACAGACAGTCACTCTCTTTATTCCACTTTTTAAACAACTGGAGGCAGCTCCCCCAGGATGGTGTTTCACTGCCACTCCCATTGGTTTTCAGGAAGGCTTTTGGCACCACAGCACGTGCACTATTGACCTGCCTTCCACCACCACCCCGGAGTGTCCAACGGGAGCCATCGGAAATGGGTCAGGAAGCGCCTGGAGGAAAGGAAAAATGTCACTCTGGGCAGAGGAACCACATGAGGTGAAGCTCAGCTCAGTGACCCTGCAGACACCAGCCCTGGTTGCTCCAGCAGGAACCTGTGCCAGGCACAGAGCAAATGTGTGAGCAGGGACTGAACTCTGTCATCAGAAACTACTCAGTGTCAGGGATCAGCACTAATGACCCTCAGAGCCTAAAGGGGCTCCAGGAGAGCTGGAGAGGGACAAGGGAAGGAGAGACAGGACAGGGGAATGGCTTCTCACTGCCAGAGAGCAGAGTTAGATGGGATATTGGGAAGGAATTGTTGGCTGTGAGGGTGGGCAGGCCCTGGCACAGGTTGGGCAGAGCAGCTGTGGCTGCCCCATCCCTGGGAGTGTCCAAGGCCAGGTTGGACAGGGCCTGGAGCAATGTGGAAGGTGTCCCTGCCCATGGCAGGGGGTGGGACTGGGTGAGCTTTGAGGGCCCTCCTAACCCAACCCAGTCTGTGATTCCATGATTCTATGAAAGTTTTTAGCAGACCAAGCTGCTCCAAGTGATCCCAGATCAAGGTCTCCAGCCCTTACACGAGTCTTTGGCCCTCCCTTCCCCAGCTCTCAGGACAGGGAGGATCAGGACAGATCCTGCCCCTCACATGCACCATTCCCAGCTTGCTCTCCTTTGTACCAAAGGCCTGAACCAGCCACTGTCCCCAGCTGCCTTTTCCCATTCTCCTTCCAGTTCTCCCAAAATCTCCCAATCACCCCTTCTCTTGCCTCACCCACATTTTTAACAGCTCCAGCAGACCCAGCTCTACATTTCCACAAGACCCTTCTCCAGCCCAACCTGCAGGATCATCCTGTCCCTGCTGCAGACACCCAGCTGGCCCCAAAAACAAGAGGGGTGCAAGGACACAAAGCCTATGAGGAGGAGCTGATGGAGCTGGGGGGGCTCAGCCTGGAGAAAAGGAGGCTCAGGGGGGACCTTCTGGCTCTGCAACTCCCTGACAGGAGGGGGGAGCCAGGGGAGGGGTCGAGCTCTGCTCCCAGGGACAGGGACAGGAGGAGAGGGAACGGCCTCAGGCTGGGCCAGGGCAGGGGCAGGGGGGACACTGGGGAAATTCCTTCACTGAAGAAATGGTGGTCAGGCACTGCAAGAGGCTGCCCAGGGCACTTCTGGAGTCACCATCCCTGGGAGGGTTCAGGGAATGTCTGGATGTGGCACTTGGGGACATGGGTTAGTGGTGGCCCTGGCAGTGCTGGTTTGATGGTTGAACTTGATGATCTCAGAGGGCTTTGCCAATTCCATGATTCTATGATCTCTCACAAAAAGTAGAGGCTCAGGACATGGGCACGGGGATGCAGATGGAGCTCTGCAGCAGAGCATGTCAGAGGCCCAGAGCAGCTCCAGCGAAGCCCCAGGAATGTGTCACAGCACAAGCACATCCGTCTGCTCCGGGCCAGAGATGGGCAGGGGGATTTTTCATGAAGAGGCTGAGTTAGAGCCACGGAATCAGAGAATGTCCTGAGTTTGAATGGACTCAAAAGAACCATCAAGTCCAACTCCTGGCCCTGCACAGACACCCCAACAACCCCACTCTGTCCCCCAGAGCATCATCCAACCCCTCCTGGAGCTCTGGCAGCCTCGGGGCTGTGCCCACTGCCCTGGGGAGCCTGGGCAGTGCCCACCACCCTCTGGGGGAAGGACCTTTTCCTGAGATCCAACCTGACCCTGCCCTGGCACAGCTCCAGCCATTCCCTGGGTCCTGTCACTGTCACCAGAGCAGATATTGGACCTGCAGACCCTGAGGAGTCTCCCCTCAGTCTCCTCTGCTCCAGCTAAACAAATCTGCAAAGCAAAAACCAGCTCACTTGATAAAACACTGCATAAACACCCCAAAACAGCTGAGGACTGACACTCCTCCCTGCAGGGGACAGCCTGGGGGAGCACCAGATCCCTAAATTATCCACACACATCACTCATGCCAGCAGTGAGGGCCTTCAAACCCACAACCTGATAGTGATATCCCAAAAGCACTCCAGAAAACCTCTGTGGCACTGAATCCACCAAACCCCCTGGGGTGGACATTCTGGGAACACGACCACAATTAACCACCAGATCCACAGACACGGATCTTGGCTTCCATCCCAGCGTCAATCATTGCTCAGCAGCCACGAAGATGCCTCAGAAATGGAAGGAGTCCAAAGGAGAGGAGCCACTGGGAGGGAATCACTGCATTCCAGCCTTGGGGAAGGTCTGGCCTTCTCCTGCCACCTCGTGGGAAGCGAGAGAAGAACCAGGAACAGTTTCCTGCCACGGCGATGCTCCCAAAGACTCATTAATCATTTCAACTCCTGCAACCACGTTTTCACCACAAACCACGGCTTGAGGTGCCCAGAGCAACCAGACTTTTAGGCAAAGCCTTCTTGGGACAGTCACTCCACCAGACGTGCTCCTTGAAAACGTTAAAAGATGCTCAAAACCACAATGAGTTTTCCCAAAACTCCTGAATCTGCTGCCCCACACAAAGCCTGTATAACAAACAAACTGCCCAAGGTGTGCCATCAGCCCGAGTTTTACCGTGGGGCCAGGATAATACACCCCATAGAAGGAGATAATGTAACATGGGCTATGAGCAGCACTGAAAAAGACTGGAAAAAAATCAAGAAACCCTGCAAAATATATTTGCCCTTAGTGGAAGTGACCCCAGAGACTGAAAATAAATCATTTGAAGTGAAAAATAATTTGTTTAAACACAGTTATTGTACTAAAATAGCAGAGCTCTGAGGGGCTCTGAGAAATCTAGTCTAGTGGAAGGTGTCCCTGCCCATGGCAGGGGGTGGAACTGGAGGGGCTTTAAGGTCCCTTCCCACCCAAACCATGCTGGGATTCCATGGAAATAAGCACACACAAGTTTTGAACCTACAGCACAACCAACCTCTGTCCCTCAGAGTTGTTTTAAAAAAATGTGGAGTTTGTGTAAACCAAAGCCACCAGCAAATTCACTGCCTGGGTGGGAGTGAGAAGTCACTGACAGATAAATCAGTGCTGGAAACCAAACAGCACCATCAATTCTGGTCTTCAACAGTAGAGCCACATGGAGGAACTGCCAAGTCCCCTGAACAAAGGCAGTAAAAGTGGGCAAGAACCTCTAAATCAATTACAAATGAACTCATTAACACTCTTACCAACCTCCCAAAGGGCAAACCACTGAGAACCCCTGAGAGCTCCCTGAGAACTCCCAAGAAACGCTGCTGTGCCCTCCAGAAGATTTACCCCCTGCCAGTGCCCGTGGTCCCGAGGGAGGGATTACCGTGGAGCAGCTGCAGCCGGGCCAGCTCCAGGCGGAGCTGCTCGTTCTCCTTCTCGCACTCGGAGGCGACGGCATCACGTTCCTCCGTCAGGGCACGCACGTGGCCCACGTAGCTCTCCACCTGCACGGGGGAAAACACCTCTTTCCACCTGGAACAGGGAAAACTGTGGAGCTCTTTGTGCTCCACAGGGGCACAAAGAGCTCTGCACCCCCCCAACGTACAGGATAAGCTCGAATATTTGTAGGGCACTCCATCTTCGTGCCTTTGGAACAGCTGGGGATGGTAAAACCTTGACTGGGAGGTCTGGAGGGCAGGGGGACATGAGTTGTGGCGGTGCTGGGAGGGGGGCTTCTTGGCTAGGCACACCATGTGCTTTTTGATGCCCCAGCATGAGGAATGGAGATGTATATCCCCAAGTTCCCAAGGACAGGAGAATGGCTGTGGCACCCCTGAACACGCTGGGTCTGTAGGAGTGCAGGCCTGGGTGGGTTAAACCTGAGGGGTATCACAGAATCACTTTGGTTGGAAAAGACCTCCAAGATCATCGAGTCCAACCTTTCACTAATCCCCACCTCATCCCCCAGCCCAGAGCACTGAGTGCCACAGCCAGTCCTGCCTTGGGCACCTCCAGGGCTGGGCACTCCAACCCTCCCTGGGCAGCCCCTGCCAAGGCCTGACCACCCTTCCCNAGCTCTCCCAGCCGTGTTTCGGCCCTTCGCAGCAGCCGCCAGGCCAGGCCCAGCTGCTCCTCGGCCGGGCCCGCGGGGTCGGCGCCCTCGGCCCGCAGCCAGCGCAGCACCGTGTCTGCCGGCACGGGGGGCTCGGCCTGGGTGGGGACACGGCGTGAGCCGCGGGGGCCGGGGCACCACCGACCACCCTCGGCCCCGGACCCAAAATCGGGGGTACAGCCGACCCCCCCCTCAAACCCCAATCCCAAACACTNGCCTGCTGTCTGAATGGGACCGCGAGGCCACGCCCATCTCTGTGTCCTGCGCAGGAGGCCACGCCCCCTCCTCGCAGCGCCCCCTGGCGGCGGGTCCGACCGGCGGCCAAGCCCGCAGTGACTGGAAGGACG
>WBMV01008604.1:273081-304037 GCA_013396655.1 Campylorhamphus procurvoides
CCCCTCCCTCCCGAGTCGCCCCAGGATACCCACGGGGGGCCTTGTCCTCTCCTGCCTCCCATCCCATCCCTTCATTCCTGGGTCCCCCCGGCTCTCCCCACCCCTCACACCGGTGACACCCACGAAGACCCCCGGTGCCCTCCGTGCCCCGGGCCGTACCGAGCGGTGCCAGCGCCCGCGCTGCCGCCCGCAGCAGCGCCAGGTACTCTNCGCTGCTCCTCCCGCTGCTCCTCCCTGCCCTCCTCGCCCCGCTCCGCCATGACCCGCCCGCCGGAAGTGCCGGCTCCCCGCGCCGGAAGTGTTGCCGTGGCAACGACCAAGCCGGCGGCGAGCGGCGCGTTTCCTCCCGGAAGTGACGTCCCCGCCTGAAGCGTTGCCGTGGCAACGCGAGACGCCCCGCGCCGGCAATGGCGGGGGCCCCGCGCTGTGAACTCTGCGGGGCCCGCCCCGCTCCCCGGGCCTGCCCGCGCTGCCGCCGCGCCCGATACTGGTGAGGGCACCCCAGAGCGGCAGCAGGAGGCCCGCGGGGACGGGGACGGGGCGGGATCAGGCCCAGACAGGGAAAGGGGCAGCGAGCGGCCCCGGCTCGAGGCGCAGGACGCAGAGAGAAAGTGTGGGATGAGGCTTCTCGAGGAGAAAGCTCAGCAGGCCTGGCCAGGGCAGGAGGCAGGGATTGGCTCCGGAATGAGGCCCGGGATGCCGGGAGAAGGGTCAGGATGGGGCCCAGGGGTCGAGATCAGGCCCAAACAGGACAAAAGGCAAAGACCAGTCCCAGGACAAGGCTCAGGACCCAGAAAAACCATAGCATGAAGCACAAGAAGAAAAGCAGATCCAGGAGACAGGGACAGACTCAGGGCTGAGAGCCAGGGACAAAGAGAGGGACACAGGGACAGGGCAGAGGACAGAGATTAGCCCCAGGACAAGGCTCAGGGCACAGGGAGAAGGCTCAGGATGGGATACAGGAACAGGGCAAGGGCTGGGAGATGGACAAAGCCTGGGACAGGATCTGGGATGCAGGGGCAGGACACGAGGCAGAAACCAGCCCTAGGAAGAGAGAAGACTCCAAGTGCAGGGAAAAGGCCTTGGAAAAGGCTCAGGACACAGGGAGAAGGCCCAGGAGGCAGGGACAGGGCATGAGGTAGGGACAAGGACTGAGAGACAGGGACAAAGCCTGGGATGTGGCCTGGGACATGGGCAAGAGGCAGGGATTGTCCCTGGGATGAGGCTCAGGACACAGGGACAGCCCCAGGACAAGACCTGGGACACAGGGATGGAGCCAGGATGGTAGGAATGAAACCTGGGATCAAGCCAGGGATCCTGGAGAAGGTCCTGGCTGGGGCTCACCAGGGAGGCAGCAGGAGCTGGAGGAGTCCTGCTCCTCTGGAATGTTCCTGCTCACTCCCAGCAGTTCCTGCATCGCACAGAGAGCAAATCCAGCTGCTCTGGGGTGTCCCAAACATCCCCCACATGGCCCTTGGAGCAGCCCCACAGGACCTGATCATTCCCTGCTCCCACAGGGACCTGGGGCTGGGTTGGTTGGGGGGCTTGTGCACCACAGGGTCAGAATCCAGGGATTTGGCTGTACCAGGAGCTCAGGGAGTGATTTTAACACTCATCACTGTGGGCACTCAGCAGGACAGCACCGTGCTTCCATCTGGGAATATCTTGGATGGGGTGCCCTGGGAGCAGCCCAGGGGCTGGGAATGGGGGGACTCCCATGGGGAAAGTCCAGAAGGCCCAGCAGGGAATGACCTTCCCTCACACCACGTCCAAGATGGATAAAACTCTCGCTGTGCCCGTTCTGGCAGTGATGCCTCTCACCAGAGGGCCGACTGGAGCAGCATCCACGAGCGGATCTGCCCCCTGCTCATCCCGCCCCAGCTCTGCCTCCACTCGGAGAAGGACAGGAAACACAGCACGGAGCAGCTGCTCAGCAGGCAGGTGGGTGCAGCACGGCAGGCACCACTTCAAAGTGCTCCAGGGGAGTTTCATTCCTGCTCCTCTCCCTGCACAGGCTCACCTGGGCTTTTCAGCCACACAGGAGTTTCCAAACCCTGGGCTCTCACTGCCCAGGTCCTGTAAAACTGAGAGGAATCTGCTGCCCAAACAGAGCAGGCCTTTTGCCTTCACAGGGTCCATCCCTTCGGAATTCCTCTTTCTGGATGTTCCCAAGAGAGACAAAGGCACCTTCTCGGGTGATTGGTACTTGGTCACAGTGTTTTGGGGGTTGTTTTTGTAAACGAAACCTCAACAATAAGGGGAGGGGGAGCATCCTCTGTGATTCCTGAGCCTTTTCCACAGGCCTTACTGCAAGTCCTGGGCTTCCTCGAGCAGCACAGTCCTGGATCTCCCACCTTGCCAGGTGGTCCATCTCCCTGGTTAGTCCAGGATCCAGCTGACTTTTGCTTCTTCCAGCCCCTCTAAAGAGAGGGAATCCCCTTTCCCAGAGCAGGGGGCAAAGAAATCAAGTCCCCTTCCTTTGTTTCCCTGCCCAGCTTGGCACTGGAATGTTTTTTTCCCCACTAAGTACAGCTTTTAATCTCCCATGGAGCCCCGGGGAGGTGCAGATGGTGCAGCTCCTTCCTAGCCCTGGTGGTTTGCAGCAATTTCACTCTCTGTTTATGGGGTGGCAGGAGTTGCTGCTCCACAATGTTGCTAAAATACCCCACCCAGGTGCATCTGCTCCTGAAAATCCTCCCCGTGGAAATAAATCTTCCCTGTGTAATTGCAGAACTCCCAGTCCCAGGGTGAGGGGGCAGCAGACCCAGCTGGGAGCAATCCAAGGGTGCCACTGAGGAGAACATCATGAATCTTGTGGATTTTCCATAAGTTGTTGTTTTCAGGGTGTTTCTGGCCCAGTTGTGGGGCTTTGTTGAGTGGCTCATTGTCACTGGTTTAGTTTGGAAGGATCCAGAAAGAGGAATTCAAAATTCAATTCCAAAGGTGGAACCTATAAAGGCAAAAGTCCTGCTTGGGGAGAGCTCATGCCAGGCTTTGGGCAGCAGATTCCTCAGGGATTCACAGGAACTGGGCAGTGACAGCCCAGGCTGGTTTGGAAACTCCAGGCTGGCTGAAAACTCCACGTGAGACTGTGGAGCAAAGTCCACAGAAGGTGTGTCAGGCCAGAGCAGCCCAGAAAACACAAACCCGCCTCAGTTCCAGGTTCTGTTGAAGCTGATCCTTTATAAAGTCTGCAGAGAAGGTTAAAACTGGTGTCACAGGGGTGTGGCAGGGTTTTTCACCTGTAACTCTTGAAGCTGTTCCAAGAACTCCCCTCAAGTGAACCTGCTGTTGACAGAGGTTACATCACTGACTTTACAGCCACTGGAATCATCCCTATACATTCCAGCGGCCCACGTGACTGCCAGCTGCAGGAAGAGCTCCTTGATTAGTTGGAAGCTAATCAGCTGTGTTAATTAGGGGCAGGGAAAGGCAGCCGGAAGGGCTGGTGGAGGAGAGAGAGTCGCTCTGGGTTGGGGTTCACCTGGGTCAGCCGGGGCTGGGGATGAGTCCGTGGGTAGGGCAGGGGCAGCAGACAGAGCGTCCCTCCCAGGGGAGGTTCCAGCAGGCCCTTTAACAGCCCTGAACAATGTCTGTTCTTTAACCTTTGTCTCCAGCCTGTTTAAACAGAACAGGTTCTGGGAACGATGCGTGCTGGGACACTTTGCCTTCCTTCTTCCTAAGAAAATGAAGGGGGGCAGTGGCAACCCCTTGGTTACCTGGTGGCTCTCCCAGGGAGAGGGAGAGGTGGGAAGGGAAGAGGAAGAGAGTGAGAAATGTCTTTGTGTCCAGCAGGGTTTGGGACAGCCAGGCTGGGCCTGGGCTGGCTGAGAGCACCTGAGAGAGGGGAAGGTTATTGAGTGCCCTGTCTCACTGGCTGCATCCCATTCCTATTCCAGAGCCAACAAAACTGTTTTAGAAGGCTCTTCCCTGGGAGGGTGGGCAGGCCCTGGCACCAGGTGGGCAGAGAAGCTGTGGCTGCCCCATCCCTGAGAGTGTCCAAGGGCAGGTTGGACAGGCTTGGAGCAACCTGGGCTAGTGGAGGGTGTCCCTGCCCATGGCAGGGGTGGATTGAGATGAGCTTTGAGGTCCCTTCCAACACAGACCAGCCCAGGATTCCATGAGAAAAAGAGTTTGGAACTGACAGAAAAGCTGAGCAGCCTCATGATAATCAGAGCAAAACCCTGTGCCCAGAGCCTGCCCATGGGCTGGGTGCTTTTTGAACATTTCTGTTGTACTTCACCCCCTCCTGCACACTGTTTGTTTGGAAAACACAGAGCTCCAGCCTCAGCCAGGACACAGGGAAGCTTGGGCACATCCCAATGCCCCGTGGCTGCAGGAGCAGGCAGCCAGGAGGTGAGGAGTTTCATTCCTGTCTGGTCTCCAAAGCTTTGTTGATAGAAATCTGCTTCTGTCAACGTAGCCGGGGGGGTGCCTGCAGACAGCACCTCCACACTGACACAACTCCAGGTTTCTGTTTGGAGAGCAGCCTCACCTGCCTGTCTGATGTCAGCTCCCCACAGCCCCTGGGCATGGGAAAAGATCCCAGAGCATCCAGCCCCGGCAGAGCTCCAGCCACGCCGGCTGCACGTTCAGCTTAAGCTGGTGGGACATTCCCTCCTCCCTAAATCCTCCTTTCTCCAGGCACACCATCAGTTTGGGGCCTGGGAGTGGATAATGGATGTGGCACTAAACCCTGGGTGTGTTTCCAACCTCCTGCTCCCACCTGGAGCAGAGCTGGGGTCCTTGGCCTCCCCAAATCCCAGCTGGGGGGAAAACTGTGTGGGGGCAGTTCAGAGAAACCTCTAATTGCAGCACAGATGAAAAGAGCCCAGAGTGAGCTGGCCTGGGGTTGTGGGGCTGTGGGAAAGGGGGAAAACCCATCCAGGACCACAGGGAACAATCCCCAGGGCTGTTCATGGCCAGAAGAAGCAAACCCCTCAGGATTGTTCAGAGCCAAAGGGAACAATCCCCTGAGGATTGCTCAGAGCCAAAGGGAACAATTCCCCCAGGCTTGGAACTGTGATTGGAAATATTCAGTGCTCCAGGGCTCCTCTTGCCTCCTGCCCTTCCTTCTTCTCCTGGAAGCTGTGCCAGTCCCACCCCCAGCTTGCCCTGGTGCAGATGTTTCAGATAGTTCACTCTTGGGAAGCAGGGATGATCCCATGGACAAGGAGTAAAAAAAGAATGATCCCGATCTCCAGCCCCTCCCAGATGCCAATCTGGGCCGTGCCCACGCACCAGGGCCCTGCTGGTTGCACCAGACTGGCACCAACAGAAAAAGCAGCCTGAGAAATACCAGCTTTTCCTGCTGCTGCCCCAAGCATGTCCTGGCTTTCCCCGGGGCACCATGTGCTCCCTGGATACACCTTGGGTTTCACAGAATCCCAGCATGGTTTGGGTTGGAAGGGACCTCAAAGCTAATCTAAAGCCACCTCCTGCCATGGACAGGGACACCTTCCACTAGCCCAGGTTGCTCCAAGCCCCGTCCAACCTGGCCTTGGACACTTCCAGGGATGGGGCAGCCACAGCTTCTCTGGAAAACCTTCCCTTTCCCTCTCCATACTTTGGTAGCTCAGGGAGGCCGCTATGTTTTCCAGCTCTTGGCAGGGGGCTGTTGCTCTGGGCTGTTTTCTTTGAAGCTCTCATTTATCCAAAGCAGTGTCTCTGCCTCAGCCAGGATCTCCAGGAAACGCTCCTGGGCTGTCCTGGAGGTTCCCTGTCTCTGAGCTGCTCCCTCACCCCTGGCACAGCTCTCTGTGCCTCAGTCTGAGCACTTGTAGCTCAGCAAAATTCCAAAGCCTGGCCTCCAGGAGCCCTGGGAATGCTTTCTCTGCCCAGCTCAGCCCCAGCTGGAGGCAGAAAGTAAGAAAGAGCTGCAATGGTATTTGCTGTGGTGACCAGTGAGAGGAGAGTCGGGGCCTCATTGTTGTACCAGGGCAGCGCTGCTGGGCTCTCCAGCAGCCCCACTGCTCCCCAGGCAGCTTCCCATCCACCCCCCTGCTCCCTAGGCAGCTTCCCTGCCACCCCACTGCTCCCCAGGCAGCTTCCCATTCACCCCACTGCTCCCCAGGCAGCTTCCCATCCACCCCACTGCTCCCCAGGCAGCTTTCCTGCCACCCCACTGCTCCCCAGGCAGCTTTCCTGCCACCCCACTGCTCCCCAGGCAGCTTTCCTGCCACCCCACTGCTCCCCAGGCAGCTTTCCATCCACCCCACTGATGGAAAGGTGTTGGGAGTTGGCTGAATGGGGCTTGGAGCAAAGTGGAAGGTGTCCTTGCCCGTGGCAGGAGGTGGAATGAGATGAGCTTTAAGGTCCCTCCCAACTCAAGCAACTCCAGGATTCTACTGGGATCCTGCCTCTTTTTCCCTGGCATCCATGTGAGGGCACAGCATCCCCACTCCTGGCAGGGAGCAACATTCCCATGGAGCTGTCTGTGGATTGGGGGTCACATCAGGTGCTGCAAAGGGTGAAAAGGCCAAATGGTGTGAACTGGCAGGAGCAGCCAAAGGCAGGGAGCAGCTGTACATGGATAAATACAGGGTAACTCATGGAATCTGACAAGAGACCCAAAGGCTGCAGGAGCTGCTGCACCACAAACCCTGGGGATGGATGTGCTGGCTGTAACATGGGGCACTCCAACTGTGCCCCTCAAAGCAGCAACCCCAAGGCAGCCAGGGGAGGGTGGGATGAAGCTGCACTCCTGTGAGGAGCTCCCTCCTGCTCCCTGGCTCTCCCTGGCTGGGCAGCTGGAGCCGTGCCCTGCTGGGCTGTGCCCTGCTGGGGCCGTGCCCTGCTGGCACTGCCGGGGCTGCTCGGCTGCCTCTGAGTCAGCAGCGTTCCCGTCAGAGCTGCCGAGCCCCTTTGTCTGATCTCTGCTCTGGTCTTGTGACGATCATTTTCTGTGCTTCACAGCCTTTATTGCTGCAGCCTCAGGAGCCCTTGGCGGGAGCAGTAAGAGGTTCTTCATCCTGGAAGACACCACATGACCTGCAAGGATGTCCAAAGCCGTTCCTGCTCGGAGCAGGAATGAAGCCAAGCTCTAATATGCTCTAATATGCACTAATATGGCAGCTTTAATGTCTGCCTATTAATTACAGCCACAAACTGCATTACAATCACTGGTTTGGAGTTTGAAAACTTGATTTTAAAAAGAGTCTGTGCATTTAGATCCACTTGGGATAGTGGAAGGTGTCCCTGCCCTTGGCAGGGAATGGAATGAGATGGGCCTTAAGGGCTCTCCAGTCCAAACCCTTCTGGCATTCCATGATTTTATTCCATGGCAGGTGGCGGAACGAGCTGGGCTTTAAGGTCCCTCCAAACCACACCGGTGACTCTGTGATGTTATTCTCCTCCTCTTTCCCCCCTGCCCCGTGTTTCCCTGCAGAGGTCCATCGTGGAGCTGGCCCTGAGCACAGCCCGGCGATTCCTGTGGGCAGGGAAGGCTCTGGAGGCGCTCCCGGCTGCCCTGCAGGCTCTGCGTGGCCGCGCCCGCCTCTTCGGCTGGAGCTCCGTGCAACTGGTGCCCGTTTATCTCCTCCTGGCCGAGGCCTCCACGGGTGAGCATTGTCTGCTTCCAGGCCTGGCAAGGGCAAGGCCTCCCTGGCTCAGGTGTCTGGGTTCCCTTTGCCACCCCTCAGGGCAGGCTCTGGGCCCTGGCTGTGTCTGCTCTGCCTCAAGGGCACTGTGGGGAGATTTGAGAAGTCCCAGCCCCCCTTCACACCCCCCTTTCTCTGGGGCTGGGGAAGAGAATCCCTCAGCAAATGAAATGGTTGCTCCCTGTCCACCAATTCCCACATGAGAAACGCAGTGAAAGTCTCTAATTCACCTGGGTGGCCCCAGATGACTCCAAAGCAGGACATTCCCAAGGGTGCTTGGCTGTGCTTTATCTCAGGGAACCAGCGAACCCGAGGAGTGCCCTGGTCCAGTCACAAATGCTGCTCTGCCCGAGAGGAGCTTTTCCTCATTGTGTGCTTTGGGAAACTTGGCAAATCAGGGCATGGGAGCTGCTCTGCTCAGCCACAGGCAGAGGCTGAGATCCCAGGAAATCACTGCCATTCCAGGAGAACACAGTGCCCTGCTGGCAGAGCGGGGCTGGCTCAGGGCTCATCCTAAACCGTGTGGTGAGAGCAGGGAAAAAAAATGCTGTGAGTAATAGCAGTGTGATAACGTGGGAGTCATGGAGTGAGCCTGCCTGGGACACGTGTTCCAGGGACACTGAGGGCAATAAACCCTCTGCTCTGCCAGGCTGGGAGAGTGGGGGGCTCAGCCTGGGGAAGGGAAGGCTCCAGGGAGACCTGAGAGCCCCTTCCCGTACCTAAAGGGGCTCCAGGAGAGCTGGAGAGGGACTGGGGACAAGGGATGGAGGGACAGGACAAGGAGGAATGGCTTCCCACTGCCAGAGGGCAGGGACAGATGGGATATTGGGAAGAAATTCTTCCCTGTGAGGGTGGGCAGGCCCTGGCACAGGTTGGGCAGAGAAGCTGTGGCTGCTCCATCCCTGGAAGTGTCCAAGGCCAGGTTGGATGGGGCTGGGAGCAACCTGGGCTAGTGGAAGGTGTCCATGGCAGTGGGTGAGACTGGGTGGTCTTTATGATCCCTCCCAACCCAAACCAGGCTGGAATTCTGTGGTTTCTGGCTGTTCTTGTGGCTCTGAACCATCTCAGCCTGTCTGTAAATGAGCCTTTGGACACATGGGCACTTCCAGGGCCCCTGGGAGGGAAGTGGGGAATTCACAAACTACATCTCCGTACCAGACCACCCCAAAGGGACAGCGGGCAGGAGTCTCTGACATTCCACACAAAAAAATGCTCTTTATGCTGCTGATTTCCCTGCTTGTCTCCATGTGTCATTTCAGGCACTGGCAACTTTCGTCAGGCATCCAAGTACCTGTCAGAGGCCGAGTGGATTGTGCTGCAGAGCCCCGAGTGCAGCGCTGCCCTTCGCTCCACCCTGCACCGCGGGCTGGGCCTTTTCTGTGCTGCCCAGGGCAAACTGGACCAGGCTCTCTATCACCTGGCCAATGATGTGAGTCACCTGAGACACAGCAACACTTGGGGTTTGAGTCCTGCTCTCCTTCCAGGTCCACATGGAAACCCCAGCAGGCAGATTGGGAATCTGGAGAGGGTTCACATCCCAAACACCTGAACTGGGTGGATCTAAGACACCTCTGTGTCTATGTGGGAGACAAAGTTGGGGATTACCAGTTATCCCTATTCCCGTGAAGTGACAGAGAATCACAGAATTGTTTAGGCTGGAAAAGCCCTCTAAGATCTTCAAGACCAACCAGTCCCCCAGCACTGCCAGGGCCACCCCTAACCCATATCCCCAAGTGCCACCTCCACAGGTTTTTTGAACACCTCCAGGGATGGTGACTCCACCCCTGCCCTGGACAGCTTGTTCCAATGCCTGACCACCCTTTCCATGAAGGAATTTTCCCCAATATCCAACCTGCCCCTGCCCTGGCCCAGCCTGAGCCCCTTCCCTCTCCTCCTGTCCCTGTTCCCTGGGAGCAGAGCCCGACCCCCCAAGTTCTCCACTCCTGTCAGGGAGTTGCAGAGAGCCAGAAGGTCCCCCCTGAGCCTCCTTTTCTCCAGGCTGAGCCCATCCAGCTCCCTCAGCCCCTCCTTGTTTCATTCCTTGTGTTCTCGTCACGTTCCTTCTCTACGGCTTCTCCCCATAAATGTACCCATCAGCCTCCTTAAAGTGCTGAGATGCCTAGACATTCCTGCCCCAAACTGACATTGTTACCTTTTATCCCACAGATAATTTATATTTTGGCTGTTATTTCCCTCCATACTTTCCCAGATCCTCAGCCATCATTTAATTAATGCCTTATTTAACTCTTCCAGTGTCTGATTCAATCACATTTTCCCCAATTCAACCTTTTGAGCCAAAGGAACACTTTGTTACGCTGGAAGTGGTGGTTGCCAGCTGTGTTCCTGAGGATGCTTTGCCTGTCATTTGATCCTCCAAAGCCAGATGAACTTCTCCACATCCTATTTCTGTCCCACACAGACTAAATTTATCTGGTGCCGACTGATGCCTCCCCACTCCTGGTGAATTTGATAGTGGCTTTGTGTGGGTGTCAGGGATGACACAGAGGGGGAAGAATCAGACCTTTTCCACTCTAACAGACACAACTCTGCTCAGTCTATAAACCCTTTGGGATTCTGAGATTCCCCCAAGGAGAGGCTTGGGAGATTTGCAAAATGCCTTTTTTTTTGTTGAATTATTAAATGTGGTGCCTGAGAGGGCAGCAGGTGATGAGGTTTTTGCTCTGAGCAAGTGGCTGCTCCAGGTCGGAGCCTTGGCCGCGTGTCTGGGATCTGCTGAGAGTCACACGCCGGCTCAGAATAGCTGGAATGCACCAGTGCCCTCCCAGTCCCAGCTCCAGGGGCTCCAGCAGGGCTGGAAAGGCAGCAGGGTGGGATTTGGGATGGGTGGGATGGGCACAGGGACAGGGGGAGAGGAGGGAAACCTGCCCTGGGTCGAGGGGAACACACTGTAAAGGTTCCTGTGACCCAGCAAAGGAGGGGTTGGATCAGCCTCAAAATAGAGCTTTTTAATACCTTATTCCTATGGATCAACCTCAAAATACAGCTCATTCCTCTGGATAACCCCAAAATGCAGTTTTTGGTACATCATTTCTGTGGATAACCCCCAAATGCAGCTTTTTAGTGCCTTGTTCCTTTACATAACCCCAAATACGGTTTTTTATACTTCTTTCCTTTACATAACTCCCAAATAGTTTTTTAGTACTTCATTCCTATGGATAACCCCCAAATATACCTTTTCATACCTCATTCATTTCTACAACCCCTAAATACAGTTTTTTATACCTCATTCCTTTACATGAGCCTGAAAATACAGGGGTTTATACCTCATTCCTATGGATAATCCCCAAATACAGCCTTTTGATACTTCATTCCTTTCCATAACCCCAAAATACAGCTTTTTAGCCCCTCACTTTCAAACCACAACCAGGTATAACCAATGAAACATGAATACCTGCAATGTTATTGATCCATAACAAAAAATCACCCAGGTTTGACATGAACTTTAAACTTCTGGGGTTTATTTTTTGATTAATGCTGATTTCAGGTTTATCTTGCTACTTCTGCCTTTGGAACAAATGCCATTGAGGTCTCTGGAGGGTATTTCCACATGGCCAACATTTTCGTCCGCCAGAATAAAATGGATGTGGCAAACTCACTCTACACTGAGGTTGGTAGGACCAAAACCCATCATTCCTCAGGGGTTTTTGGGTCTCTTTCTGATGGTTTCCCAATTTTTAATCGATGTGCTGGTGACCACATCAAGTGTCAGCATTGCCTTTTAGTCTCAGAAACCCTTTTCATACTTAAATAATTCTCTGAGTTAAAAGCAGGAGACTTTAATCCTGTGCTCAGGATTGTTAATTACATTGTTTTCAGTTGGGGCAGCCAAACCTTGTTAAAAAGCAGCTTTGCTATCAAATTCCTTGTGCCAGTGATTAAAGGGGAGAGGGTCTCCAAGGAGCTCCAAAGCCAGGGAAGAGTGGGGCACAAACCCCCTAAAATCAGTGCTGGGAATCAGTGAGAAGTCCCACTGACAAACGATTCTCAGAATGGACTGATCAAGCAAGGAAAGTAATAATTACCTAATTGATTTATTAACTGAATGAACTAATTGATAATTATCTCAATTAGCTAATTGATTTAATACCTTGGGGGGGTGGGGAATGAGCGTGCATTTGTTTCACCAATTTCTGTGGAATCGGGACTTTGGGAGCTGCACCCCCCAGCCCATTCCCCTCCCGGACATCGCTTGGGGGGCGCATTTTCCGTGGATTCGCTGGGTTCGGTCCCCCTTCCCGGTGAGCCGGAGCGGGAGCTGCCCATCCCTGGATCCCTGGCTCAGTGACCCGCCGGCACGCCGAGAGCCATTGTCTGGGGAACAGCGAGTGCCAGGTGGGCACACCAGGGAAATAATTGCTGTGCTTGGTGCCAGGTGACCGCGCTGTGGCATTCCCGGCTGCTGAGCTCACTGCGGGAGCGCCGGCGGCGGCTCCGCACCCCTGCCCGCCCCGCTCCCTTCGCCGAGGGCGAGGACCTGCCCGAGGAGAGGATGAGTAAGGGCTGAGAGAGCCTGTGCCCCCTGCGGATCGTGGTCACGGCCTTGGGGTTGGTGTGGCATTCCCAGGGATGGGATTCGGGGGGAACTCCGGGTGTTTGGGGGGTGGTTGTGCCGCGAGGCCCCTTCGGGAATGAGGGTGTTCCATGGAGGGGCAACAACTTTGCCCTCTCTGTTTTGTGTCCTCCCTTTCACAGTGCCCTTGGCAGTGACTGGAGCAAGATTTCACCTTGCAGGGTTTGATTCCACTTCATAGTCGTGGAATCACGGAATCCTTAGGTTGGAAAAGACCTTTAAGATCATCGAGTCCAACCATTCCCCCAGCACTGCTGTGTTCACCCCTAAACCACATCCCCAAGTGCCACATCCACACATTTTCTAAACACTTCCAGGGATGGTGACTCCACCACCTCCCTGGACAGCCTGTTCCGATGCTTTATTTGCCTTTTGGAGGATTTTTTTCCCCTCATGTCCAAACTAAACCTCCCCTGGTGCAACTCGAGACTTCCACGTTCTCATTTCTCTGCAGCAACTTTAATAATGAGCGTGGCATTTCCCCTGCCTTAGGTGGGGTCCAGCTCCCTCCTGGAGCAGCAGGACACGATGGAATAGCCTGTGCTGACAGCTGGGTGTGTTAATGAGCTGAATCCCCTGGGGAGGGAGGCTGGGGAGGCTCTTCCTGGGACACAAAGGTGCATTTATGAGCCTGGCACTACCCTGAGCTCCCGTGAAGCCAGACCAGACTGGTCCTTGTCTCCTTTCTACCATCTGTGCTAACTGCAAAATTGTCAGGGAAAGGAAGATCAACTTCTATCCCTGCAAGTGTCCAAGGCCAGATAGGACGGGGCTTGGAGCAACCTGGGCTAGTGGAAGGTGTCCCTGCCCATGGCAGGAGGTGGAATGAAATAAGCTTTAAGGTCCCTCCAACCCAAACCAGGCTGGGATTCTAAGAGGAACATTTCTGTGAATCCCATTTCCTGGCATTGTTTCCATTGGGAGTTCCCAGAGTGGGAACCACACCAAGGTAGGAGACCATCTTCAGTGTGACAGGAATAGGGAAGTTGTCCTCCTGCAGCTCTTGTGGCTCCACATCCTCACCAAAGGCTGATCAGCACAATCACTGGCTGAGGAGTTCTGTTCATGGGCATGGAATGTGCATGGAGCTGGAATCATGGAAGCACAGAATCCCAGAATGGCTGGGTTGGGAAGGACCTTGAAGTTCAACCCATTCCACCCCCTGCCATGGGCAGGGACACCTTCCACCAGCCCAGGTTGCTCCAGGCCCCATCCAACCTGGCCTTGGACATTTCCAGGGATGGGGCAGCCACAGCTTCACTGGGCACTGCCAGGGCCTGCCCACCCTCAGACCATGTTGATGTTTGTCATAGAAATGCTTTGATGTCTAGAAGAGCTAACTGGGCAGTTTGGAATGTGCTCCCTTGCCCAAATCCACCCATCCAATGGGATATCTTCATTCCCACACAGCCGAAACCCAGCGGGAAGAGGCGACGCGGGTGCTGCAGGCCCTGCTGGGGGTGTGGGAGCAGCAGCAGCAGCCCAGGGAAACTGTCCAAGTGCTGCACGCCCTGGCCACGCTGCATTTCCTGGACCTGGACTTGCCAAAGGTACGTTGTGTCTGGAAGGCTGGGAGTGTTTGTTCTCCTCACACATCTCCAGCTCAGAGGGCCCTGCTGTGGGGGAGACCTGGGGCAGAGCTGCCCCCGAGCCCTGCAAGGGTGGCTTCAAGGAGTGCTTTAGGTGGGATACTGGGGACAATCCTTCCCTGAGGTCCTGGCTGTGGCTGCCCCATCCCTGGAGGCGTCCAAGGCCAGGTTGGACAGGGCTCGGAGCAACCTGGGATGGTGGAAGGTGTCCCTGCCCATGGAAGGGCATGGGACTGCATGAGCTTTAAGGTCCTTCCCAACCCAGCCAGCCTGGAATTCTGTGACCTGCACCCTGTCAAGGCTGATAGTCCCTCTGGGTCTGTTTTTCTCTCTGCCATCCACAGCAGACCCTGCAGTTTTCCACATGTTCCAAGTTCATCCTTCACCTGGCTGTCCTGGCAGTGTCACTGCCTGTCACAAGCTGCTTCCCCACCTCAGGTCAGGTGTCACTCAGCCTGCAGGACGTGGCCTCACACAGCTCTTCTTGGGTTCTGCTCCGAGTTCAGGCTCTGCTCCAGTGCAGCCTGTCAGCCAGTTTAGAATTTGCACCCCTGTGTCCTCCTGGCTGAAAATTCCTGAGGTGACTGGTGACTTCTGTGCCTCACCAAGGACTGACTGAGGAAGTGCTGAGCAGAACTGTCTGGCAGTCAGGCCCTTCTCTTCAGACTCAGAGCTCAAAACCCCAAGTTTCTCCTGCCTGTGTTTTAGGAAGTGAAAATGCAGATGGTGAAAAACACTGTGTTGAAATGTTAATGGTCCCTTCATTGTCTCAGAGAAAGCCACAACGATGGGAGTGTTTGGAAGACACAAGAAAACAAATCCAAATTAGAAAGGAGACAAAGCTTTATAATTGTGAGAATGTCTAATCCCTGGAAGAGCTACCAAGGGAAATGATTTAGCTCCTTACTGAGAAAATGAGGGATTTAGCTCAGACTGAGTCAATACAGCTGGGTTTTTTTTCCCTGAAAGAGCTTTGGGAATGTTCAGATGAACTGTATTTATAGGGGAGGTGATGTCCAGGAGGGGGGCTGGGGTCAGTAATCTCTTCTGTCTGTACCACTGGATCCTAAATATGAGATCTGGCAGCTTTAGGCTCTCCTGTAAAGCAGCTTGTACAGGTCACCTCAGAAAGGGAGGCTGGATCTGCTCCAGGCTGCTCCTCCACTGAGCCTGGGCAGGTATTCACCCATGAGAAAAGCCAAATTCCTGACAATCCCTGTGTTTCTTCTGTCCTGTTCCAGGCCCAGGAGGTGGGGATGAAAGCCTTCAACCTGGCCAAAAAGCTGCCCCAGCAAGAGTCTCTAGAAACCATTGGTCAGCTGTTGGAGCTGATTAATCCCAACTTTTCCCACACAAAATAAGAACTGGCTCTGCCAGATCCAGGTGTTTGGCCAGGTTATCTCCCACCCAGGTTTCTGGACACCCTCACTCCCTCCTGCTGCCACCTCCTTCCAGCTGTCCCCCTGGCTGTCCCAAACTCTTTGGAAAGTAAACAGAATGCTCTGAGTTAACCTTCATGTGCTGCTCTACCTCTGGAACCTGTCAGGGTGAGAAACAAAAGCACCCCCAGCACACCATGAATAAATCATTATCTGGGCTGTGAATAAGCAAAGTGCCTCTGGAGCCTCACCCACCTGGCCCCGAGCCAGGACCAGCTCAGGTGTGTTTGTTACTGGTTTCCTGGCTTTGCCTTCCAGTGTGATGAGGGAGATCCCATGGAGGGATAGGGCAGGGACACGGGGAAGGTCTGGGCTGGTGGACACCTGGTTGATGAAGTGTTGCAGGTCTCTGCAGAGCCCTTCCATCTCCAAACCAGTTTTGATAGAATCCCAGACTGGTTTGGGTTGGAAAGGACCTCAAAGCTCATCCAGTTCCACCCTGGACACCTTCCACTAGACCAGGTTACTCAGAGTTTTTCTGCACATCTCTAGAAGACTCTCGAAGCTCCAGGCACTGAGAGACCTGTTTGTTTCACTTCTGGAAGAACTTCCATCCAGGAGGGACCTGGAGCAGCAGGGGAAGTTCTGGGCAGCCACAAGGGAGAGGCTGGAAAGGCTCCAGTTGGAGATTCCAGCCCAAGGGAGACCTTGGTGGTCTCCTCGTGGTGGGGAGCTGGGACCCCCTTTGCTCTGCCACCAAGCTCAGGAGGAGGAAGCCCCTCTTGTCACCGTGCCCGAGGTCCTCCAGGGTGATCCTGCTGTGGAGGGACAGGGACAGGGACACGGGCAGGGGCTGGCAGAGCCCCGGGAAGGCTCCGGTGCAGCCACAGCATGTGATCCCTCTGGCTGGGAAAGGGGTGAAGGGAACTGGCTGAGCCCTAAGCCCCGATTAAGGCTCATTTACCTCGGGACGATTTACGAGGGGTTTAATTGCCCATGAGTTGGGCCCCACTCAAATGCTTTGTAAGGCTGGGCCGGAGCAACTGGAGGGGCTGGAGCTGCAGCAGCCACAGCCCATTCCATGAGGGGGATTTGGGTCGGGGGCTCGGCACAGGCCTGGGAAGGGCTGGGGGACACCCCAGGGCTCCTCTGGGACATCCTGCTGGGTGTCCCCACCTCGTCAGGTCTGTCCATGGCTGGAACAACCACCTCTATGGGGTGGGGGACACCAGGGGAATGGGAACAACTCCCTCCAAGGGGTGGGGGCTGCTGGAGGGGCTGCACTGGCCACGTCCCCAGGGTTGGGGTGCCGGGGCGGGGGCTGTGCCTGCTGGCACGATGCCCCAGGGCACAGAGGATTTGGGTCACCAGGGATTTGGAGCTCGGTTGTGGCCGTAATCCCCGGGCTCTCCTGAGCCTGCAGGGCCATGTCAGAGCTNATGGGAACAACTCCCTCCAAGGGGTGGGGGACACCAGGGGAATGGGAACAACTCCCTCCAAGGGGTGGGGGCTGCTGGAGGGGCTGCACTGGCCACGTCCCCAGGGTTGGGGTGCCGGGGCGGGGGCTGTGCCTGCTGGCACGATGCCCCAGGGCACAGAGGATTTGGGTCACCAGGGATTTGGAGCTCGGTTGTGGCCGTAATCCCCGGGCTCTCCTGAGCCTGCAGGGCCATGTCAGAGCTCTGGGTATTCAACACCACAAACCCAGGGGGAAAATGAAGGTTGTGGGGCTGAGAATTGAACAGCTGAGGGACGAGAGGAGCCCTGGGCACATCCAGAACATTCTGAGCAGCTTCAAAGACATTACGAGAGCAATTTCCCCTGCCAGTCGTGCCCAGCTCTGCCCTCGAGGGCAAAGAGCTGCTCCAAGAACGAGAGAAAACCTGAAGTGACCAAGATCAGCATTTCTTTGCCCGAAAGTGTTTGGGCTTGCAGCTCTTGGCACCTTCTCAGCTCCAGGGGAAAGACCAAATCCCTGGTGCAGGAGCAGCATCTTCCCTCCCTCCTCGGTGCTTGTGGAACCCCTGAGGGCTCCGTCCTGGGGCAGGAGCAGCTCTGGGGTCCCCAGAGCATGAAAGCTCCTCCAGGTCCTGCCCTGATCCCAGCCCAGGCTGCTCCAGGCAATTCAATCCTGGTCCTACACCCTGAGCAGGGATTTTGCAACCAGGTGAGTCGTTCCCTTGGTGGAAAAGCTTTGCAGGGACACGCACAGCCCAAACCCCCCCAGCCCACAACCATCCCCGGCAGGGCAGGAGAGAGCCCAGTTCTGCTGAAATAAAGGCACAGCACACGGAATAAAGGTACAGCACATGGAATGAAGGCACAGCACTTAAAAAGAAAACAATACAAAAAGTAAAGGCACAGGACGTGAAATAAAGGCACGGGACAAAATAAAGGCACAGCACATGAAATAAAGGCACAGCACTTCAAAAAACCAGGTCAAAATAAAGGCACAGCACATGAAAAAAAGGCTCAGGACACAAAATAAAGGCTCGGGACACGGCTGGCTGGGTCGCTGCAAACATTCTCCTTTATTGTTCACACCACACACCTTCCTCTTGGCACTTCACTGGCAGGATTTGTTTAAAAAACCACTCACACACGGAGGCCCCGGCAGGGCCGGGCTGGGACCAGCTGAGGACAGGGGGGTTTACACAGATTTTTATTTCCCTCCTCGCCACAACCTTTATTTTCTTTCACGTGTGGTCAAGTGTCATCACTTCCAAACCAGACAAATAAATAAAAAAAAAAAGATACTATTAAAAAAACCCAAAAAAACCTTCTCTGTGGCTTTGGGAATGTGCCAGGAGCTCCCACACCAGCTGCACTCAGGGAAATGCTTTTTTTTTCGTGTGTTTTCAGTTTTGTTTGAAAAGGACAGTATTTCTCGTGTGTATTTTTTTGTTTAATATACTACAGCCTGAAATTCAGTGCAATAGATACAACTACAGTGCAGAACTATACAAAAAGTCATCCTAACCATGTACAAGCTTTTTTTTTTTTCCTTAGTTGCTATAGAAACTATAACCTTTTTCTGTACCTTTTGTATACATTATACAGTGTGAATATACTCCAAGAATATTTACAGTACTTGGCTTGACAAATCAGAAACGCTATAACTTAAATTCTAGTATTAACAACCGTTGAACAAAAATATATATAATATAAATATCTTCCAGTCTATACACAGAGCAGGAAACGGCTGAATCCATGCGGTGCTGGAATTTGGTGAGTCCCGGCATGGGGGTGGGGATGGTGGGATGGTGTCTGTGCGGCTGCCGCTGGCGCTTCACTGTCGGGCAAATATTGCCAAGATTAACCCCAAAATTCAACAAGAACACGTTCCCCCCTCTCCCCCTTCCCCCTCCCGGCTGGAATTCCGGCGGAGCGGAGGAGCCTGGGACAGGGCATTGACCTTTCCAACCGATCCATCCGGACGGCTCCGTCCTCCGCGCTGCCCCGGGCGGGAGGTCCCCGTCCACGAACCCACCGCGGGGCTTGAAATCGAGGAGACTTTAAAAAAAGAACTCATTTTCTTGATGGTTTGGTGTGGTTTTCTTTTTTTTTTGTTTTGTTATTTCTTTTTTTTAAAAATAAAAATAATTGCTGGGTTTAGTTTAGTCAATTTACGTGATTGTTTTTTTCTCTATGATTAGAACGTTAAAAAATAAGTTTCCAGCTTTAAAAACTTCCTCTACGTGATTTTTTTGTCATTAAATAACCTAAAATCGCGTCGTTAATAAAAAACAGGGAACTGCCTCCCTGCCTTGGGAAGGAGGTTTGGGGGGGTTTGGAAACGCCTACGTTGGCTTTGAAATCCTGGACGCGAGACCAGCTACGGAATAAAATAAAATAAAAATCGTTCCTAGCAGGAAAAAAATAAAAATAAAATAATAAAATAGCTCAGTCTGTCCCCAAAAACCAGCGGGGGAGGCTGGGAAGGGGCGTCTGTGCCGGGGCTGGACCCCCCCCGCTCCCTCCTGCCTGGGCTCTGTACAAAGTGTGAAAACCCCCGGTCGGGGCAGAGGCGCCGGCGGTGCCACCGGCAGTGCCACCCGCGGTCACACCACGGTGCCACCCGCGGTCACACCAGCGGTTACACCTGCGAGTCGGCGCCCAGGCTGTGGAACTCGTCCGGGGTCTTGTCGCTCTGGCCGCCCCCGCCCTGCCGGAAGCCCGAGGCGATCTCGTCGAAGGTCCGGCCCTTCGTCTCGGGCACCTTGAAGTAGGTGAAGATGAAGAAGAGCACGAGCAGCACCGTGAAGATGATGAAGACGTAGGAGCCGCAGAGTTGCTGGGGAGGAAGGAAGAGGGAGAGGGAGGGGTGAGTGGGGGGGTGGAGATCATGGAATCATGGAATTGGCAGGGTTGGAAAAGCCCTGGAATATCACTGAGTCCAACCATTAACACACCACCACCACGTTCACCACCAAACATGTCCCCAAGTGCCACAGCCACACATCTTTTTAACAGTTCCAGGGGTGGGGACTCCACCACCTCACTGGGCAGCTGTGCCAAAGCCTGACCATCCTTCCAGTGAAGAAATTCCTCCTGATGTCCAATCTGCCCCTCCCTTGGCACAGCCTGAGGTCATTCCCTCTCCTCCTGTCCCTGTTCCCTGGGAGCAGAGCCCGACCTCACCCTCCTGTCAGGGAGTGAGAAGGTCCCCTTAGCTTCCTTTTCTCTAGACTGAGCCCCCCCATCTCCTCCAGCTGTTCCAGCCCCCTCCCCAGCTCCGTTCCCCTCTCTGGATTCACCAGAGTGAGGAGCCACAGCTGAAGGACCCCCTTGTGACCACCCTGCCCACACCTGCCACGGCTGTTCAAGACCCAAGCCCTCCTTTTACGAAGTATCTTAAGTTGGGATAATCCATAAGGATCATCAAGTCCAATTCCTGCCCCTTTCCCAGGTCCCAGCTCCATCCCTCTCCCCATGGAATTTCCACCCAACCAACTCAGCAGGTTTTAGGGCTCAAGAATGTGGCCCTGAGACCCAATACCAGGATCTGACACTGAAACACGGCAATGAGATCCAGCACCAAGATCCATCCAGCAATTAGACCCAGCTCTTGGACTTGGCACCAGGATCCAGAGATGGGAACGTGCACTGGTGTCTGGCACAGGGATCCA
Source organism: Campylorhamphus procurvoides (assembly GCA_013396655.1). Lineage (NCBI taxonomy): Eukaryota > Metazoa > Chordata > Aves > Passeriformes > Dendrocolaptidae > Campylorhamphus > Campylorhamphus procurvoides. Next base: position 293,368 of record WBMV01008604.1, read on the forward strand.
CCACCAGGACCCATCATCAGAATCTGGCCAAAACCCATCTCCATCCCTGATCCAGAATCGGGATCTGGATCCATTCAGAACCAACTCAGTCTGGGGGTGTGGGACTGAGACTCCCCAGGTTCCTGAGCCCCCCAGATTCCTGAGCCCCCCAGATTGCCGTGTCCCCAGTCACGGCCCCGCTCCCACCACGGTGCCCCGGTGATTACCGCGATGTACTGGAAGCCCATCCCCACGATGAAGTTGGAGGTCCAGTTGGAGAGCCCGGCCACGGCGAAGGCGGCGGGCCGGGGGCCTTGGCTGAACAGCTCTGCCACGATGAACCACGGGATGGGGCCGGGGCCGATCTCAAAGAAGGCCACGAACCCAAAGATGGCCACAATGCTGAGGTAGGACATCCAGGGCATTTTGTCCTAGGCAAGGGAGAGGCAGAAGGTCAGTTTGGAGAAGGGGTTGAAGCCCCCAGACAGCCCAGATGGTGAGACAGCAGCAGCTGGTGCTGCCAGAGGTGTCACGAGGCTTCTCCCAGCTGGAGACGGGAATTCTGGGATCTCAGGGGAGATGTGGGTGGTGGGGACCAACTGCTCAGCCATCACCTCAAGGAGGACAAGTCCTTCCTCCTCCTCCCTCCCTCCATCCCCTCAGTGCCCACACTCACCAGGAGTGCCAGGGCGATGGTCATGAGCACAGCACAGCCTGCCATGCCCGCCAGCCCGATGAGGTGCAGGGTCCTGCGTCCGGCTCGCTCCACCACGAACAGCTGGGGGTGGAGACACATCCATCAGCACCTCCTCAGCCTGCAGGACAGGCCCTGCTCCCCCCACCTTCCCCGTGAGACCTCGGTGGGCCAACACTCACTGAGACCACTGTGAACGCTGTGTTCACCACACCAGAGCCAATGGTGGCGTAGACGGGCTGCTCCACCCCCGACTTCTCGAAGATGCTGGTGGAGTAGTAGAAGACCTACAGAGGGCAGGGGTGTGCCTTGAGTCAGGTCCTGGAGCCAACACCACCCAGGCCCTGACCCCCAGCACCCCAAGATGAGCTCAGCTGGTCAGAGCACGGCTCAGATAACACCAAGGTCATGGGTTTGACGCCCGTGTGGGCCACTCGCTCAAGAGTTGGGCTCCATGATGCTCATGGGTACCTTCCAACTCAGAACCCCCTGTGGTGCTCACTGTGATCCAGGTGTCCCCAGACTCACCGCGTTGATCCCCGAGAGCTGCTGGGAGAGCTGCAGGACGATGGCAATGAGGATGGGCTGGCGATACATGGGCGAGCGGAACAGCTCCATGATGGTGACCTTCTTCTCCCTCATCATCTGTCGGCTCTCCTCCTTCATCTCCTGCAGGTCGCTGCTCACATCCGTTGTGCCCCGCAGCTTCTTGAGGACTAAGGGGGGAGAAGTGGGGTCAGGAGCAGCCAAGGACCCTCCAGGGTGGCAGGATGGGCTCGGGGAGGGGCCACTCACCACTCTTGGCCTTGTTCTCCTCGTTGCGGTTGATGAGGAGGAACCGGGGGCTCTCGGGGGCGAAGGGCAGGATGATGCACTGCAGCAGGGCAGGCACGAAGATGAAGCCCAGCAGGAGCGGCCACAGTGAGTCATTTCCCATGATCAAGTCCAAACCGAACACCTGAGGAGGAGAGCAGGGGATGAGCCGCCCTTTCCCAGCTGGAAAAATCCCAGTTGGACCCAACTCTGCCACCCATGGGTGGGACACCCTCTGTGGGGACACAGCTCCTGTGCCAACAGACCTCATATCCTGGTGCTGCCCATCCCAAACCTTCAGTCCCCACAGCACCCCTGCTCCTGCTGAGCTCCAGGTCCAATCATCCCATCCCAGCTCCACAGAACCTCATCCCTGAAGACCCTTTCGGCATCAGCATCAAAACCAGGGGAAACACCCCCCAAAATGCTCTCCATCACTCACCTGTGCGATGAGGATGCCCAGGACGATGCCCAGCTGGTGGAAGGTCCCCAGGGCCCCCCGAAGCGCAGTGGGGGACACCTCGCCCACGTACATGGGCACGAAACCGGTGGTGAGGCCAGAGTAGAGGCCGATGATGAAGCGGCCAAGGATGAGCATCTCGAAGGAGAAAGCCATCTTGGAGAAGCCCATGAGCAGGGCTGACACGAAGGCCAGGATGTTGGACATCAGCATGGAGTTGCGTCTGGGCAGGGGTGGGAAAAGGGCCGTGAGGAACACCAGGAGACCCCCCAACACCAGCCCTGGGTGGGAGGGAGGTGCCCAAAGCCGCCCTAGATGGGATGCTGGGGAGGGGAGAGGCTGCACAACCCCCTCACTGAGGTCCACTACGGATCCACCATGGATCCACCAGGCTCAGCGCTCACCTCCCAAAGCGATTGACGAAGAGCCCCACGGAGAAGGAGCCAATCATGCCCCCGACGGAGAAGATGGCGACGGAGAGGGACCAGAGCGTGGTGAGCGTGGCCGAGCTGATGGGCTCCTCGTAGCGGTACAGCCACGTGCGGTTGTAGAAATCCTCAATCACCTGGAAGAGCCACAGCCCGGGTCACACCCCCCCTGTCCCACCTGTGCCCCCACGAGGGCCGGGCCAGCCGAGCTCACGAGTCGATGTGTCACGGCAGCGCCGGGCTCGGCTCCAGCCCCGGCGCCGCGAGGGCCCTGCCGGGGAAATGTGGCCCGACGGGTTCTGGGCTCGCCCTGCCCGGGCAGGAGCGGCCTCGGCACTGCCAAAACCCTCAGCGGGCACGGGCAGGTCAGGCAGCTCCCCCGGGCTCCAGGAGAGCAGGAGGAAGGGCAGGGACACGGCGGCACAGCCCAACCTGGGACATTTCTGGGATTGGATTTCCAGGGGTTTTTCCCCCAGTAATTCCATAACACACTATTTGTGCCGTGGTTCTGGAGCGCTGTGATGGTGCCACCAAACACAGCTCTGGGTTTTAAACACCATCCTCACAGAACACCCTTCTTACAGTTTTTAGATTTATATATATTTTATAGATATTGCACATTCTATATATCTATTGTATATTTTATGTATGTATTGTAGATCTCTGCATATTACATATTTTATATATATTGCATGTTTCTATATATTGTACATTTCCATATCTAGTGTATTTTTACATATTGTATATTTTAATACATATTGTATCTTTTTATATATTATTGTATATAGTATGTTTTATATATACTTTGTATATTTTTATATTTATACATATTTTGTATACTTTTTTGTATACTTTGTATACTTCCATATATTCTTTGTATACTTGTATAACCCTTTGTACATTTTAGGATATTTTTAGAGCCAGCCCACCACCAACAGCCTCGACAAGTTCCTGTCCCTGCCCGTGGTGGAGCCCTGGCCTAAATGACCCTTCAAAGGGCTCCTCCAGCCCAAATCCTTCCAGAATTCCAGGATTTGAGGGTCACCCGGACCCAAAGCAGCTCAGCAAAGGGCTCCACGACACCCCCACATGCCCAGCTGGAAGGAGTGGAGATTCCCTGCCCTGCTGGACATCAGTGGCTCCAGGACCTCGCTGCTCCCAAGGGTCTCTCTCCCAGTTCCCTCTTTCCTTCACTTCCCACCTTTCCCATCAATCCAAGCCCAAACAGGAGCCCCGGCAGAGGCAGCACCACAAACACACCCCGGGCTGGGCTAAAAATGCCAAGAATATCAGTATTTTTCCAAGTTGTTCCTTTTCCAAAAGACCTAAACCAGCAGCATTTCCACAATGAAGCGATTTTGTTCCCTCCTGCTTCACCTGGAGGTTTGGATGCTTTTCCCCGCTTTTCCCAACATTCCCAAAATGAGGAATTGAGGGGATTATTGGAGAAGCCTGGACTGGCTCAGGCTCTCAGTGGGGACTGGGGGGTCTCTGAAAATAACACCTGACACCCCTCCTGCCCCCTTCCTCCTGAAAACAGGGATTCATGGAAGAGCCCACCATTTTCAGGGGAGAGGAGGAAATGAAAAGTGAGTTTAAAGGGAGAAGGGAGGAAAAAAAATAATGTGGCTTTTTGTCCTCTCTCAGCTGAGCCTTGTGATGCATCCCCATCCTGCTCCTCCCTGAATCCCAATCCCGATGCATCCCAATCCTGTGCCCTGATGCATCCCAATGCACCCCCATCCCAACCCTGCATCACTCTGTATTCCCATGCCAGCCCTGATGCATCCCCATGTCAATCCTTACCCCAGTTTATCCCAGTGCATCCCAATCCTGTGCTCCAATGCATTCTGATGCCTTCCCATTCCAATCCTGCACCTCCATGGATGCCCATCCTGCATCCCAATCCTGTGTCACAGTTTAACCCAAAGCATCCCCATCCTGCACCCCAATCCCAGCGCTGCACCCCAGTTTATCCCCCATCCCATTCCAATGCATCCCAGCCCTGCACCCCAGTTTATCCCCCATCCCATTCCAATGCATCCCAGCCCTGCACCCCAGTTTATCCCCCATCCCATTCCAATGCATCCCAGCCCTGCACCCTGATGTGTTTCCATCCCAATCCTGCATCCCACTGCACTCCCATCCCTAATGCATCCCCCATATCCAGCACATCCCACTGCCAGGACAAGCCTCATCCTGCCTCCCCTTGTGCCCTCACAGGGAGCATCCCGAGTCCTTCCCCCAACACAGGTGACTCATCCTGGTCCAAGCCCAAGGGATTCATCCCAAAAATCAGGAGGCAAACTGATGCAACACCCACGGGGGGTCAGCCCTGGCTGGGGGCTGGAGGCTCCAGAGTTCATTCCCATGGGAAGCTCCCAGCTTTCCGTGATCCCTGCCCATGTCCCCTCGAGCCACAGGCTGGGAGAGGATGGAGAGAAATCCTCGAGCCCAGGGAAGCGCCGCTTCTCCCGGGATGTGGCTCCAGCCAGAGTGGTGATCCCAGCATTCCTGCTTCCCACAGCACCAGAGCTCAGGAAAACGAGGGCAGGGGCCAGGGAGCAGCTGCTCAGCACAATTCCAGGGATTTCCCAACTCCAAAGGCTCAAACGCTGCTCCCACTGCCTGACTCTGGAGGAGGGCGGTCAACTCCATCCAGGGATGGATGTAACAAGGTCAGATGGATCCAGAGGAAGGTGAGCAGGGATTGGGATATCTCAGCAGGATGATGCCTCCAGCCAGAGGTGCTGGATGGGATCCACAGCCACATGGAATCTCGGGATTCAATACTATGTAATGCAACACCTCAAATAAATTCCCAGGTTTTTTCCTCTTCCCACAGTGGTGGGGTCTGGGCAGTTTTTCCACAGGGTCTTCTCTCCCACGAGGAGTCTTTCCCACTTCCCTGGGATGGGATCAAAGTCTGCCTCCATGGGTTTAATTCTTTGGGATGGTGATGCCCAGGGACAGCTCCGCTCCCACCAGGCTGTCCCTCCACACCTTATCCCAGCACAGGAGCTGTGCCAGGGAACGCCACAAGCACCACGTGGGGATCCTGAGCTAACTTTTCCAAGCCTTAAACACCTCAAAGAGCCACCAAATCTGGGAAAAGTTCATGTTTTCCATGGACCTACCTGGCACTACACTAGGGGAGGAGCCGACACCTCCAGCGCTCCCTCCCCCTCCCAGCACTTCCCAGCCCAGCCTCTCTCCTGCCGGGATGTCCTGCCGGGATTCACAGCCCTGGGATCCCGTCGGAGCAGCCACTCGAGGTGACTCAAGCCCTGATTAACTCGCAGCCCTTCGCTGAGAGCCGAGGTGAAAAGTTCCCCCGGCCGCACCCCGAGCGCATCCTGCGGCGCTCCCGGGGCTCTTCCCACCCAAAACGCCGGGCGGGGAGGAACCCAATTGCCCCGGGAAGGCCGGAGCACAACAACTCCCTCACAAATCCCATTAGAGCCATAAGCTGCCTAGCGGGATGTACTATTTTAGCCGGGCTGGCAGGAGATGCCGGTTTGTTTTCGGACACGGGGGGTGGAATTTGGCGATGGAAGGGCTGGAATTTCCTGATGGAAAGGGTTGGGAGCGCTCACCTTCTGCGGGGCGTTGATGACACCGGTGTTGTAGCCGAACTGGAGGGAGCCCAGCACTGCTCCTCCCACTGCCAGCATCAGGCGGGCCGTCATCTGCGCGAAAACAGGGAATGGGGTTAAACTCGGGATGCTGCCCCACCGACAGGAATGGGGTGAACCCCGGGATGAACCCCGGGATGCTGCCCCTGCCGGGAACGGGGTTAGACCCGGGATGCTGCCCCGTCACCAGGAACAGGGTTAGACCCGGGATGCTGCCCTGTAACCGGGAATGGGGTGAACCCCGGGATGCTGCCCCATTACGGAGCTGNCCACCGGGAATGGGGATAACCCCGGGATGCTGCCCCGTAACTGGGAATGGGGTGAACCCCAGGATGCTGCCCCATTACGGAGCTGCCCGCAGATGCTGGGAAGGTGCGGAGCATGGAAGGGAAAACTCACTTCTTTCAGGGGCTAAGGGGGGATAGAATGATTTAAAAAACATCATTTTGGGGGTTAAAAAGAACACAGTTTGGGGATTCCAGGAATTCTGGAGCGGGTGAAAGGTGTTATCTGGGCTCGAAGGGTCCCCTCAGACCCCCCGTGACACTCGGGCACGGCGCCAGCCCCGGGGATGCTCCGGGAGCTGCTCAGGAAGCTTTGCCATCGGAGCCCAATTAGGAGGCACCGGGCAAAATCCCGGTTAGTTGGCAAAGCCCTGCCGAGCCTCCTCTTCCTCCCGCCTGAGCCCGAGCAACAATCGCAGCCTTGTTCGGGAGCGGGGTCAGGGCAGGGCAGCGCTCGGGCCACCTTCGTTAACGGCCCAATTATCCCGGGCAGGAGATTTTCCCGGCGCTAGAACCAGGATCCGACATTCCCACTTAATCAGCTTTGGGATGAGCCACGTGGAATTTATAAGCCCCTTAATTTGAGGGGGGGAGGGAGGTTTTCCCTGGGTACCAACACGTCACCCCGAGGATGCTCCCACGGCCCCTTGGATTAATATTCCCAAGGGATTAATGCCTCAGATCCCACCAAAACAAGGAGGGGACGCTTCAACCCCATCGAAAAAGGAGATTTTTTTTTTTTATATTTAAGAACCGTCTTCCTCCTTTTTTAAATAAATAATGGAATTAACGCTGCTCCCTGACCTCGCCGCTCCGGCCACCGCGAGAAAGTTCCCAGGGAAAAAGCAGAGGGAACGAAGCCAGCCCCGTTAATGAAGCTCATTAATTAGGCTTGGCCCCAACACAACTAATCAGGGAGGTTTTGGCACTCGGACTTAGTCGGTGCTCGGGAATAAATCCACTCCGAGGAGAAAATACCGCGTTTGGGAGGCCCGAAACGGGCTGGGAAGTTGGTGGTATCCAAAAAAAACAGGGAAAAAACCCAGGAAAACCCAAAATTCCAACTCTGACCTCACCCATCCCCCAAAAACCTGGCATGGGCAACACTGGGAATGCCAAAGCACCTTGTGTTTGTATAAGCATTGTTAAAAAACGAGGGAGTTTGGGGATTCAGAGGGAATTTTTCTCTTTAGGGGGGTTTGGGTGATTTTCCTTTGGTTCTTGGGGATCACCCAGACTCTTCTGGGAGCTCCTTTTGCCTTTTCCTGGCTCAAGGAAGGCTGTGGAGGGACGGGCGCTCCCCCACGTAGGTGAGGACACGGCTGAGTCACGGAGCTCCAGGGATAGGGATGCACAGCTGGGATGAACTTTGCTCCGGGAAGGTGAGAGGTAACAACACCTCGCAGCTCCCACAGCAGCCACTACCCAGCAAAAAATAATAAAAAATAAATTAAATCAAGTTTTCCATTCTAACTCCGCAAATAAAGGATTTTCTTTTATGGCCAGGCCTCCAAAAAATGGGATTTTGGGGTAAAATCCCAGCGAAAAAAGCGTGTGTTTGGCTGAAATTCCAGCAGTTCGAAGAGGTGAAAGGGTAAAACTGGCAGGAAAATTGCTTTTTGGAGGCTCTTCCCGAGCAGGGTCATGGTGAGTCAGCTCCTCCTGCTCCCTTCCCATTCCAAACACACTGCCCGGCTCCGATCCCGGAGCCTTTCGGTTTGAACTTCACCATTAAAGGCAAGTTTGGGGGGGAAAAAAAATAATTAAATAAAGAGAAAAGCAGATTTTTAAGGACAGCTTTGCCCAGGCAGCTCCTGCCAAACCCCACATGGGGCCCAGGGCAGGTTTTTAACCCCTTGCCGAAAAAAGGGCAGCTTTACAGAGAACTTTGGGACAAACCCCCCCTTTTATTTCCACTAAAATCAACTTGTTTAACCCTGGGTAGACCCAAAACTCCTGGGTTTATTCCTGATAACTCCTCTGTGTTAGAGGAAAGCTGGGATTTGAATAAATTTGTGTTATTTGTTTTCTCTTGGGTCGCTTCCTGCTTCCTCCGGGGCTCCAGGGCGGAAGCCGGGACGCTCCGAGGAGGCTCCGGGGGGGTCACGGGGCCCCCCAAATCTGCTGCCCTGGGCTTTACAACTCTATTTTTAACCCATTTCTTTTATCCTCCAGCCTGGAAGGACTTTGGGATATGACCCACCTCATGGATCAAGGGAATTAAGAATCCCTTTACAAACAAAATAATAATATTAAAATATTAATGTAATGATATTAAAAAAGTGGCCCAGCAGGGAAGAATTCCAGTGGTTTTTACTCCAGAATGGAGGATTTGGGGATGCTGCTGCCTCATGCAACAATTCATAGTTCCTTTAGAATATCTAAAGTGCTCCAGAAAGGAATTGCAACTTCTTTTACTCCAATGCAGAAGGATTTGGGGGGTGTTGGGATGCTGGTTGTCTCATGGATCAAGGGAATTTATAATTCCTTTAAAAGCAAATTAGTACAATTACAGGAAAAAAAGGTCCCAGGAGGACGTGCCAGTGTTTTCTTACTCCAGCACGGAGGATTTTGGGATGCTGCTGCCTCGTGGAACAAGGAAATCACCGATTCCTTTAGAATAATATTTTTAAAAAACCATCCCAGGAGGGAATTCCAATGTTTTCTTACTCCATCATGGAAGATTTTGGGATGCTGCTGCCTCGTGGAGCCAGAAAAATTTACAACTCCTTAAAAAAAAATCAAAATACTATTTAAAAAAGGTGTCCCGGGAGACAATTTCGAGAAAACCCACCTTACAAAGACCCCATAAAAATATTCCATGAGGATTTCAGCAGCATCCCAGAGGCTGCTCCCACCAGGGCTGGGAGGGCGATCCTGGCATGGGACACAGCCCCTTGCACACTCATTTCCACACTCCTGGGAATGTGGGCACAGGGATAACACGGCTGGAGCTGCCCCCCAGCCCGGGAAAAACCCCCACGCCCACCAAACCCCTGGAAAAACCCGCTCCAAAGCCACGGGAGGGGATTTACAGGCGGGAGTTTGGGGGTGCCAGCGGCACTGGGGGGATCGGGCGGGATGTGGGGGGATTTGGGATGCGGGAGAGAGCACGGGGGGGATGGGAAGCGGCAGCAGAATCTGGGTTTTTATTTATTTAGTTCCCTGCTAAAGGTCATCCAGGGACAACCACACGATCCCGGCGAGTTTTGCAACTGCGACAAGCCCGGGAGATGTTTTTGCATGGAATGAGCCGGCGAAAACACACGGAATGTGAAAAAAAAAAATAAAAAAGAAAAAGCCCATTCTGGATTAATAATATTCATTATTAAATATAAAGGTTGGGGGGTGAGGGGTGTCCCCCACTCCCCCAGCATCTCAAACACCGGCTGCTTCCATGAAAAACCCCTTTTTCTCCCCATGCAAAGCACCGTCTGGCTGGAAGCGTCGCCCATCAGCGCTCGGCAAATGAGCCCAGCGATTAATTATTGCCCTTCCCCAAATGAACCCGTTCTAGCCCAGCCCCAGCCAAGGGGGTTGTTTTGGGGGGGGTGGGATACGGAGCTGCCAAAGCAGCGGGGCCGGGGCTGCGGCTCCCTTTGGGAAGGGGGGAGTTGAGTGCGTCGCATTTCTTGGATCCGGGACCAAATTGGTGTTTAATTCCTGCCCCCATCGCGGCGCTGCCGGCGCGCACGTTCCCGATCCCACCCCATCCCATCCCACCACTCAGCCCCAAAACAGGCGCTGCGGGCCGCCAATAGCATCATTCCTATTAGAATATATACTTATATATATACCCTTTAAATTAAAAAAAAAATATGGTGGGTTTAATGCTCTAAAGATACGGGGAAGGGGGGGAATCAAGGAGTTGTTTTCCATCGGGAAAAAAGAAGCGGGATCGTTCCCGTCACATCTTTAATTAGGACCAAATCACGATCTGGGGCTTTAATTACATTTTCAGCCGCCGCGGAGCCAATTTTTAATTTCCTAAGTCTCCCTCCCCCAGAAATAGTTGGATTCCCAGAAGGGAATTTCGGAGGGACGGGAATGTTTCGGAGGTTGGGCTGGGGCAAAGGGGGGGTTGATGTCACTGAGCTCCCGGAATTCGTCCCCGGGATCGTTTCGGGCTTTCACCCCCCAAATTAACTATAAATTAATTAACAGGGGGAGAGGAGGTGATGGGGGGTCCCGGCATTGCCGAGCGGGTTAGCAGGGTTAGGGCGCTCGGACCATTCACCAACTCCAGTTTGGGGATAAATCCACGGGAATCGGGTCCGGAGCGGCGGGCGGGACGTGCCCGGCCGGACCCCAACACTGCGGGGGCTCGGGGGGCGCCCCCAACCCCGACCCCAACCCCGAGCCCCCCAACCCGGCCCG
>WBMV01008604.1:304215-316269 GCA_013396655.1 Campylorhamphus procurvoides
GGGGAGAGGGGCACGTGCGAGTGTGCACGTGAGGGGGGAGGGGGGGAATGGGAGAGGGGGAATGTGGGAATGAGTGTGAGTGTGAGTGTGTGTGTGAGGGAGAGTCCATGCGTCTGTGTGAGAGTGTGAATGAGCGTGTGTGTGAATGAGTGTGAGAGTGTGTGTGTGTGTATGAGTAGCAATGAGCATGAGAGAGAGTGTGTGTGTGTGTGTGAATGAACACCAGAGAGTGGGAATGAGTGCGAATGAGCCTGCACAAGCGAGTGAGTGTGTGTGTGTGACTGAGAGCGTGTGTGGGTGAGTGTGGGCACGGGGGTGTGTGAATGCACGTGAGAGTGTGTGTGTATGAATGAGTGTGAATGGGAGTGTGTGAATGAGTGTGAGTCAATGAGTGTGAGCATGTGAGTGAGAGTGTGTATGACTGTGTGCACCCGTGTGCACGTGTGAGTGAGAGTGTGTGAGTGTGCAACTGTGTGTGTGTTCGTGTGTGTTCATGCTTGTGTGTGCATCCATGAGTGTGTGTGCATGTGAGTGCACTCCTGTGCATATGTGTGAACACGGGTGTGTGGGGAGCGTGTGTTGTGTGTTAGTGTCTGTGTGTCTGTGCATGTGTGAGAGTGTATGTGACTGTGTGTGTGACTGTGTGTGCACATGTGAGTGTGCAAGGGGCCAGGTGGGTGTACAGGTGTGTGTGACTGTGTGTGCACATGTGAGTGTGCAAGGGGCCAGGTGGGTGTACAGGTGTGTGTGCCTGTGTGTACATGTGAGTGTGCACCTGTGTGGGGAGATGTGTGTGTGTGCACCTGTGTGCATGAGTGTGCACGTGTGACCAGGCACATATGTGTGAGTGTGCAAGGCACTGGCTGTGTGTGTGTGCACCTGCCAAACCACAAATCCCCCTTTTTTCGCCCCTGAACTGTGTTAAAAGTCTTTAAAAATCATTGCAATCCTAAAGAAGAGGTGGAAAAGTCAAACCCCATGGTGAGTCTCTTCCCAAAGAAAAGGAAAAAGGTCCCAAAAAATGCACCCAAAAAGCACAAATATTGAAAAAGAAAATGTAAAAATGGAAGAAAATTGTACAAAAATTGCACAATAAATAGTAAAAAGGTGGGGGAAAAAAGAGCTTGAACAAAAGCTGCATAAAAATTGGGGGAAAGAAAAAACAAAAAGGGAGGGGAAGGAAAATAAAGCACAAAAATGTACAGGCCTTTTAAAAAGAAAAAAAATGGAGAAAAGAGAGGAAAAGGCAAAATATGCAAAATAGTGCACAAAAGAGTAATTTAAAAACACACAAGAAAGGAAAAAGAGCACGAATTTTGCAGCACTGTGCAGGGAAAAAAAATGGGAAGAAAAAAGGGAAAATGCACCAAAAAGGCAAAAAGCACCAAAAAAACCCAAAGCACCAAAAAAACCCCAAAGGTAAAATTGGGCCAAAAAAATAATAATTAAAAAAATAAGAAAAACACTAATTTTCTTTCCTAAATCTGCCACGTTTTGCCCCAGATTTAACCATTCCAGGCAGTTCCTCACCTGTACCTTCCCCAGAACACCCGGGGGCTCCAGCCCTGCCCCTCCCCCGGTTTGCCCACCCCGTGTCGGGTTCTGCCGACTCGGCATTCCCGGCGGGACCCTCCCGGCGCCGCGGGAATGCTGATGGAGGGAAACGGCCCCAGAGGGATAATCCCGGCGGGGCCGAGGGGCTCGAGGGGATTTAGGGGGATTTGCTCCGGGGAAAAGGGTTAAAACAACACCGGGGGGAGAAGGGAGGGGAGGGGGGAGAGGCCCGAGGGGACAGGGATGGGCTCAGCCGGTCCATGGGATTCGGGTTGTGGTGGAGAGCTGGGGCCACGGGGATGGGCTCTGGGGGACAGGGAAATAGGGATGGGGACAGGGATGGGCTCAGGGGGACAGGGACCACAGGGATGGGGCCAGGGGGACAGGGAAATAGGAATGGGGTCAGGGGGACAGGGATGGAGTCAGGGATACGAGTGTGTCCAGGGCACAGGCTACAGGGATGGGCTCAGGGAAACAGGGAAATAGGGATGGGGTCAGGGGGAGAGGGATGGGCTCAGGGGGACAGGGACCACAGGGATGGTCTCAGCCTCTCCATGGGATTTGAGTTGTGGTGGAGTCCTGAGGCCACAGGAATGGACTCAGGGAGTCGAGGGGAGGGAGAGGACAAAGGACCACAAGAATGAGCTCAGGAAAACAGGTGGTGTCCAAGGCACCAGGGAAGGGCTCAGCTTCTCCATGGGATTTGAGTTGTGGTGGAGAGTGGAGGCCACGGGAATGGGCTCAGGGATATGGGTTGTGCCCAGGACACAGGGATGGACTCAGGGATTTGAGAGGTGGAGGGATCAGACACCACAGGGAGCAACTCAAACTCTTGTGGAATTCAAATTGTGGCAAAACCAGAGGCCGCGGGAATGGGCTCAGGGAGAGGAGAGGGAGAGGACAAAGGACCATGGGAATGAGCTCAGGGAAATGAGTTGTGTCCAGGACACAGGACACAGGGATGGGCTCAGGAATAGGGGCTGTGTCCAGGACACAGGACACAGGACACAGGGATGGGCTCAGGAATAGGGGCTGTGTCCAGGACACAGGACACAGGGATGGGCTCAGGAATAGGGGCTGTGTCCAGGACACAGGACACAGGACACAGGGATGGGCTCAGGGATAGGGGCTGTGTCCAGGACACAGGACACAGGACACAGGGATGGGCTCAGCCCCCCCATCCTCTCCATCTTCCCCAGCACCTGTTCCTGCCCTGACTCCCAGCACAGCCCCCATCCCATCCCACCCACCACGTGGCCGTCGGGATTTGTTCCGACGTCATTCCCAGGAGAGGAGGAAATCCGGGATCCCCGATCCCTGCTCCACATCAGCCGGGCTCTGTCGTGACGAGCTCCTTATCTCCGGCCCCTCCCGTCCCATCCCGGGTCCCACCCTCGGGAACAGCGGGGACACGGAGGGCCCGCTGACACACAGGATTTGGGGAGGGAGATACGGACACGGCTCCCACTTTTTGGGGCAGAGTGCAGGCTGGAATCACCTTTCCGGGGAAGTTTTTCAGGATAATAAAGTCGGCATCACCAGATGGGACAGGGGAGGGAATTTGGCTTTGCTGGGACTTGATGCCACCAACCCAAATCCTGGATTATCCCTGAAAATTTAGGGAAAACTTAAGGAGTTGACCCCCAATGTTGAGCGTCCTCGGGACGGAGTTAATCCACCCAGGGGGGAATTTATTTTGATTTTAACATTCCCAGTGTCCTCAAGGGGATTTTAAATAATTTCCAGAGCCAAAAGGTGGAGTTTCCCACTTTTAAAGTCCTGCCAAAAAATCCTAGAAAAATTGGATTTCCAGAGCTCCACTATCCCAATTCTTTCCAATCCCAAAAAAAATCATGGGGAAAACAAAAAAAGCAGGTGCTTGTAATTCCAGTCCCATAACCCCAGTCCCCAAGAGCTGGACCAGCCCCACCAATCCCATGGAATTCCCGCCAGAATTCCATGAACTGGGTCATTCCAGGGTGTTTTTCCTGGTGTGGAAGCCCGTTGATGGTGTAGGATGAGCCAGGCTCGGGTCAGCTGGAAAACATCGGCCCAGGTGATGAAATTGGGGATAAAGTCCATCCAGAAGTGGGATTTGTCATCACGTGGGTTGGGCAACGGTGACACAACTTCCGTAGGGATTTCAGCCTCAAAACACCCGGCCTTGGCTTTTCCTTTGGGGTTTTGTGCTGCTCCCAAATGGATTTATTGCTCCTCATGTGGAGGATGCTCCCAGAGCCTCCAGGGAGCACCAGCTCCATCAATCCCAGGGACACTGAAGCTCCTTAATATCCTCAATATTTGGATTTAACAGTTGGATCTCCTTGGCTTTCACTTTCTATCCTTAAACCTGGATCAGTTAAACCCCAGGATTAGTTAGGCCAGGATTAAAGTGAATTAAAAGCCCCAGTCCTTGGGTTGGAGGAGGATGGAGAAATGCTCCATGTCCGAAAAAGCAGGAACACTGATCCAAAGAAAACCAATTATTATAATTTCATGTATCCCAATTAATAAAACAAAGGTTTTCCAGCCCAGGCAGTGACTTCCTTGTCCTGAACTGCCCTGGTTTTGTTGGCTTTTCACCCATTAAATATGGAAAAGACAGGGAAATAAAGGGAATTTCTGGTTTCTCCATGAAAAGGGGGAAATTACCCCCCAGCTCCTGCTCTTCCGAAGGCAGGTTTTGCATCTCACCCCTGATTTTGCATTTTTAGGGCACCACGACGTGCATGAAAACATGGGGAGAAAAGAGGTCGGGGCTAAAAATAACCGGGTGAGTCACAGCCCAAGCTGGGAGTGTCAAACCAAAGGAGCTGGAGCCAAAATCCATGGGAAGAGGACAGGGAAAAATCCATTTTCCCTTTGGATTCCCACAATTGGGCCTGTGGATTCCCAGCCCTTCTCTGGGAAGACAGAAAAGGGGGAGATACAGATATTTTTATATATATACATACATATATATATATACATAAATACATCTAATCTGGCATTTCTCATTCCATAAAACCTTGTTGGATTTCCCAAACCACCCTAAACCAGTCAAAATAGCAGAAAAAAAGGGATTTTATGCCCTACCCCATAATGCTCTAATGGAACAATTCCCATTTGCTGGCGGTTTTTCCCCTTGGGGAGCTGTTTGTGGAGCTCTGAGGACAATAATTAATCATTAATGATAATGAGCGGATAACGGCCCTTCCCGGGGCTGCTTTTACAGGGATGGTCCCTTGTTTGGTTCATTTTGGGATTAGTTCCATGGTTTCCTTTCATGCCGTTCCCCTGGGGAGGAGGATCCCACGGAGAAGGGATTTTTGGGGGGAATTGCTGAGGTTTGGGGGTTCAACCATCGGGGTTTTCTTCACCTGGAGAGGAAAAGGGTGAAAGAGGAAGAGGGAAAAGCTGGAATACGGAGGGGGGAAAAAGGGATGGATTATGTAGAAGAAAGGTAGAAAAGGGAGAAGAAAAGTGGAATAGGGAGGCAAAGGGTGGATTGGGGAGGGAAAGGGTGGAATAGGGTGAAAAGGAGTGGTTTAAGGCAAAAAAAAAGGTTGGATTGGGGAGAAAAAAAGGTGGAACCAGGAGACAAAAGGTGGAACAGGGAGAAAAAAGATGGATTAGGAAGTCAAGGGGTGGAATGGGGAGAAAGAGGGAATGGGGTAAAAAGGGTGGAGAAAGGACAAAAAGTGTGGAACTCCGAGAGGAAAGGTGAAACAGGGACAAAAAAAAGGTGGAATAGGGAGGAAGAGGGTGGGAAAGGGAGGAAAAAAGGGTGGAGTAAGGAAAAAATTAGAATTAAGAAAAAGGGTGGAATGGGGGGAAGGGCGGAAAACTGAGAAAAAAAGGTGGAAAAGGGAGAAAAAAGGAAGAACAGAGGAAAATGGTGAAAGAGGGTGGGATAGGGAGGGGAAAGGGTGGATCAGGGTGAATAAAGGTGGAATAAGGAGAAAAAAGGTGGAATAGGGAGAAAAGAGGGTGGAATAGGGAGGAAAAAAGGTGGAATAGGGAGGAAAAAAGGTAGAATAGGGAGGAAAAAAAGTGGATTAGGGAGGAAAAGGGTGGAACAGGGAGAAAAAAGGGTGGAATAGGGAGGAAAAAAGGTGGAATAGGGACAGAATAAGGTGGAATGGGGAGGAAAAAAGGTGGATTAGGCAGGAAAAGGGTGGAACAGGGAGACATTTTATATAGAAATATGTATTATACATTGTGTATATTTAAAATATATATTTTATGGATTATATATATAATGGGTAATATATATTATGGGTTATATATAATGAGTTGTTTTAGAGAGTGGGAATGTATATACGTAACATATGTTATGTATATTATATTGAATATGTTCTATATTAATAAATATGTACATTTTTGTATAAAGTATGCTGTAAATTATATGTGTATATATATAATGGGGTTTATATATGTAATTAGTTTTATGTATATATTATAGGCTCTATATATGTATAATGGGCTATATCTATATTAAAAATGGATTATATTGATATATGTATTATGGGTTATATTTATATTATGTGGTGCCATTGAAAGGGAATGTGGGGGAGGCACTCCAGGAATCCCCCCGGGATGGAGAAGGAAGATCCCGGTTCTTTCGGGATGTTCCAGGGGATGCCGTTCCATTTTTAATTAATTAATTTAAGTAAGGATTTTTCCCTCCGGGGAAAGGGAGAAGAGGGAAGGGAAAGAGGAAGGGGGAAGGGGAGCCGAGGCCAGGCCCCCAGATCCCCCTTTCTCCCATGAACGCCCCCCGGGGCTCCTCCTTTGCCCCCATCCCTGCCCGGACTGGGAAGTGCCCAGTTTGGGTGCTGGGAATGGGGCACGGGCTCCAGCGGCAATTCCCGCCCCGCAGGACGGCCGGTTAATCCCCATTACCTAATTAACCGCCTGAATACTAATTAGTCAGGTATTTGTGTGTCATCAGCCTCTGCTGCAGGGACATGTCGGGGGCCGAGCCCTGCAGGTCCAGGAGCAGAAACTCCTCGGATCCCGCGGGGCGGGGAGGGGACATCTCTGGAGCTCATCACCCTCCCACGAGGGTGGAATTCCATGTTTGGGGGGATATCACCCTCCCAGGAGGATGCAATTTCAGTTTTGGGGCTCATCATCCTCCCACCCTCCCTAACCCTAACCCATCACCCACCCAGGAGGATGAACTTGGATTTGGAGGGGTCTTTCTCCTCCCAGGACAATGCAATTCCCTTTTGGGAGGGACATCAACCTCCCAGCATGATGGAATTTTATTTTTGGGGGGATATGACCCACCTAGGACAAAGCAGTTTCATTTGGGGGGTCATTATCTTCCCAAGGATGATGCAATTTGATTCTGGGGGCAACTACCACCAGCTCAGTACAACGTGATGTGAGTCTGGGGGACTGTCACCCTCCCAGGATGATTTTGGGGGGACTTCAGATTCTCCCAGGGTGATACAACTTGACATTTTGGGGGAGGTCATCATCCTCCCACCATGATGCAGTCCCATTTTGAGGGGGGGATCACCCTCCCAGGATGATAAATTTTATTTTTGGGGGGCCTCTCATCCTTCCAGGATGATGGAATTTGATATTTTGGGAGATATCACCCTCCCAGGATGATGCAATTCCATTTTAGGGGCATCATTGTCCTCCCAGGATGCTGTAATTTGATTTTTGGGGTTCATGACCCTCCCAGGACAATGCAGTTCAAAATTTGGAGGGGTCATTGTCCTCTCTGGATGATGTAATTCCATCTTTTGGGGGCCACCGAACTCCCAGGATGACACAATTCCATTTTTGAAGGCCATCATGCTCCCAGGAGGACAAACTTGGATTTTTGGGGGGCTCAGCCTCCACCCAGGACAATGAAATTCCATTTTGGGGGGTCACCATCCCAGGAGGATGTAATTTGATTTTTGTGGGGAATTATCACCCTCCCAGGATGACTAAATTTGATTTTGGGGGGTTATCACCCTCTCAGAATTCTGCAAATTGACTTTTGGCAGCCAAGCATATTCCCAGGACAATGCAATTCCATTCTCTTGGAATCATTATCCTCCCAGGACAATGCAGTTTGATTTTGGGGATCCTCACCCTCTCAAGTCAATGGAAATGGACTTTTTTGGGCTCCCATCCTCCCAGGATGATGCAATCGGGTGTTTGGAAGGTGTCCCTCTCCCCAGCACAACACAATTCAATTTTGGGGAGGGTTTCCTCGTTCCAGGATGATGCAATTGGACTTTTTGGGAAGATCACCCCCCTCCAGAACGACACAAGTGGATTTTTTGGGGGTCCCCAACCTCTCAGGATTGCAGAGTTGGACACTTTGGAGGCTCTTCCAATACTTCTCCTCCTCCCAGAGTTTCACCTGCCCTCTCCATAACCCCGTTCCTCAAACTCATGACTAAGCAGCTCCCAAAAAACCCAGGAGGCGAATTCCAAACTTCTTTCCAAGTGGGAGAAGAAGAAAAGCCACGCCGACAAATTGCCTCCAAAAAACCCGCAAACCTCCCCAAAAACGCCTCCGTCAGCTCAGGGATTTATTGGAATTTTTATTTAGGCTTTATAAGTAATCCCAAATAAAAGGTTGGGTCAGAATTATCCTTATTATTATTAATTATTATTACAAGAGTCAGCATAGATGGGAGTGATAACACAGCACTTTTAACCCCTTTCCTTGTGGATTTCAGGATATTCTCCCTATTTTTGGAGCCATTGGATAAAACCGATGGAAAATATTCCCGAAAAAAAGCCCTGGGTGGATTTTCTGGTGGTGCCGGCTCACCCTCCCCCAGCCTCTCCCAATTAAAAGAATTAAGGGAAGGAAATTGGAAATGCAGCTCCCGCTGCCCCTCGTCGGGAGCAATTAAATCCCGCGGGTTAATGAGGGGATTTAATTAGGGAGAGGGAACGGCTTCCTCATTAGACGGACTGGGAGGAGGTGGAATGGGGAGCTCGGACCCCCGGGAATGGAGAGGGTCCGGCTGTGGGGATGGGGGGGCGATGCTGATTGCCATGAAATCCCCGATTTTGGGGGTTTCCCGGCTGGATTTGGCCGAGCAGGTGCCAGGAGGTTTTTCGTGGCCGATCCAGGTGTTTCAGAGGCTTTAAGGATTAGAAAGCCGAGCCTGAGGCTCCGATGGGTCTGGAATTCACTGATGGCCAAACCGGCTCCGGCATCTCCCCAGGTGGGTTTTCCTTCCCCATTGTCGGGATGGAAATGGGATGGGGGCAGGGCAGAGCCCCAGGATGAGCCCGAGGGGGGCACAGCCCGGGCCCATCCCAAATATCCCCCACACCTCCAGCCCGAGTTCCTTGAGCCCCCCACGCACCTGTGGACGAGGCTCCTGCCACGCACTCAGGCCTCGCTTCCCGTGCAATCCCATGGAATCCAATGCAATCCCAATGCAATCCAAGGCAATCCCACTGGAATCTAATGCAATCCCATGCAACCCCATGGATTCACCTGATGAAATGCCATGCAATCCCTTGCAATCATCGCAAGGAATCCCATGGAATCCCATGCAGTCCAATGAGATCACTGCAAACATACCGAGGAATCCCATGCAATCCCACGCAATCATTCCATGCAACAACCCCATGGAATTTCATGAAATGCCACGCAACCAACGCATGCAATTTCACTACAATCATCCCAAGAAATCCCATTAAATAACCTGGAACTATCCACACGATTCCATGCAATTCCCCCTCAGTCATCCCAAGGAGTCCCATTAAATAACCTGGAACCATCCCATGCAATCCCCACGGAAGGGTCACACGCAATTCCCATGCAATCTCTGCAATCCCATGTAAGATGATGCAATCCCACACAACCACCCCATGCAATCCCATGCTATTCCCATGCAATTCCCATGTCATCCCCAAATCCAGCCCCCCGGGGCAGCAGCGCCGCCGCACCCCCTGGGAAGGGTGGGATGGAGCTGGAGAGAAGCCCCCGGCGTCGATTTTTAGCCCCGAATTCTTTGCATAAAGGAGAGATAGGAAAGCGCTGGAAAAGTGAGTGTTCCCTGGCACGTCCCGGCACGCCGGGGAACCGGCCCGGTGGGATTGGGGGAGCCCTAAAACCATCCCCTTCAGGGGCCTTTGGGGGCTTCAACCTCAATTTTGGGGAGCGAGGGGGTTCAGGAACACACACCGGGATGGGGAGCGGTGCCAGTGGGATGGATCCAGGTTTTTGGGAATGCCACAGCGAGGTCACCCCGGATCCTGCCGGGACTTGCCCATTCCCACACAGCCGCTTTGATCCCTCCCGCAGATTTCAGTCTCCCAAATTCCTGTGGCTTCGGAATTTCACCCTGCGCTCCCCAGCCTGGGATTGAGGAGGGATTTTTCCCTCTTTTCCCATCTCATTGAGAGGGGTCAACATTTTAGAGATTCCCCCCCAATTCCCAAGGACCCCCCCAAAAATGCTAACTGACAAAAAAACTCTTTTTCTTCCCAAAACCAAGGTCAAATCGCAGCAACTCCCTCGCCAAACCACTCCAGCCCGGAGCTGCTGGGACCTGCCCAGTCTGGCCAGTGGAGCCCCAAAATTTGGGGAGGTGGGGTCAGGTCAGGGCTTGTTGCCTCCTGTTGCTGTAACAGGGGCAGGCAGAGCTTCGCTCGGGCACGTTGGGATGAAACAGGAGGGGGAGTCCAGGGAAGCTCCTGCCTTGGATATGGGGCCATTTCCCAGTGGGATCGAGGAGCCATGGCAATGATTGTGGGGTGAAGGACATTTGTGGAGTGAAGCACATCCATGGGGTGGAAGAGATCCATGGGATAAAGGACATTCCATAGGATAAAGGACATTCCATGGGTGAAGGATGTTCATGGGGGGAATAAAGGACATTCCATGGGTGAAGGACATCCATGGGGTGAAAAACCACTGTGCAGTGAAGGAAGTTCATGGGATGAAGAATCTCTGCAAGGTTAAAGGATCTCCATGTAGTGAAGGACAGTCTTGGGGGAATGAAGGACTTCTGTGGAGTGAAGCTTATCCATGGGATAAAGGACCTCCATGGGGTGAAGGACCTCCATGGGATGAGGGATAGCCATGGGATAAAGGACCTCCAAGGGCTAAAGGAGCTCCAGGGGTGCCCACTGGCCAATGTCCTGCAGCACCACCAGATCACGGCCCTGCTGAGAGGTCCCACACTGGGGACAGCGGGGACACACTGGGGTCACTGGGCTGGGGTTGGATTTTGGGCTGAGGCCCCGGCCAGGCTCCAGCTCCGCTTCCAGGCTGTGGGAGCAGGAGGAGCAGAAGCAGGAGGAGGAGGAGGAGCAGGAGGAGCTTCTTCCTCATTCCAAGCTCTTGCCCAAGGCAGAGGGTTGGGCACGTTCCGGCCTGACCGGGTTGATGGGCCTGTCCTGCCCGGGAGCAGCGTCTGCTCCTCCTGCCCCTCCCGAGCTCCTCAGCCCCTCCCGGCCCACCTTGTGGGATGGAGGGATGGATGGATGGATGGAGGGATGGATGGATGGATGGATGGATGGAGGGATGGATGGATGGATGGAGGGATGGATGGAGGGATGGATGGATGGATGGAGGGATGGATGGAGGGATGGATGGATGGATGGAGGGATGGATGGAGGGATGGAGGGATGGATGGAGGGATGGATGGATGGATGGAGGGATGGATGGATGGATGGATGGAGGGATGGATGGATGGATGGAGGGATGGATGGATGGATGGATGGATGGATGGAGGAATTCCCTCGGGATGAGGGAGCAGTGTCATGTCCAAGCCCTTTTCCCGTGTCACACTCGGGACAGGAGCCACAGGACTGGGGGGGCTCCACAGCCCTCCTGTCCCCACATCCCCCCCGCTTCCTCCTGAGCCAAATTTAGGGAATCTGCTCCCCAAACACCCCTAAAAACGGCCATTCCCAGCCCCAGGAATGTCGGCACTGGGGGCTGGCCCGGCTCGAGGCCCTTTGGAATGGACATATTTTGAAGTTAAAATTCCAAAAAATCAGGAAAACTCAGGCAAAATGGGAATGGTGGGGGCTCTGGGTGGGGGAGGGGCGGTTTGCACAGCCCAGCTGCCCCCCAGCCCCTCACAGGGACCCCCCCTGCACGGGTCCTCCCCTTGCACACTCCCCTTGCACACTCCCCCCTGCCCAGCCCCCTCCCCTCTGTGTTCTCTCCCTTTGCACACTTGTTCCCATTTCAAGCTTTCCCATTTCACCCTTCTCCCCCTTGCACACCTGCCCCCTTTGCACGCTCCACACGCTGCTCTTCCATGTTTGCTGCCTTTGGAAGTGCTGCCCCTGCCTGCTGTGCCCTTGCACACTCCCTGCCCTTGCACACTCCCTGCCCTTGCACACTTGTCCCTTTCTCCGCCTGTTCCACTCTCACCCTCACTCCCTTTGCACCCACACTTCCCTCCTAGGATTGTTCCCATTGCACACGCATTGTCCTTCCACACCTTCCCCCCCTGCACACTCGTTCCCTTTGCACACACCTTGCTCCCCTTCCTTGCACACTCACCCCTTCCCCGTGCACTCCCC
>WBMV01008604.1:325729-343254 GCA_013396655.1 Campylorhamphus procurvoides
TATATAATATATAATATATAATATATAATATATAATATAATGTAAAATGTATAATGTATAATATAAATAAAATTTTAATTACATTAAAATACTTATATAACTATGTGTGTGTATATATCAAAAATATCATTTTTTTATTTATTATATACATATAATTTGCAATTCCTGAGAGATTTAAACCTCCCCCAGGCCCAAAAACCCAAACCCCCCCAAACCCTCCCCTTTCCCTTTGCTTCAAACACCGAGTTGATCCCAATCCTTTGGGATCCTCCCCCTGTTCCCGAGGCTGGGACTTTAATCCAGGCTGGATCAGCCCCCGAAAACTCTGCCGGGAAGGATTTAGGGGGGAAAAGCCCCTTTGAGGCCACGTTTGCCGGGGATTTTCGTGCCAGGACGGATCTGGGGGCGGGGGTTGGTCCCACCCATCCAGGCTGGATGAGCCCCAGGGAGGAGAAGGGAATTGTTCCCATTGAGTCTCTCCCACTGGTGCCAGTGCTGGAAAATGGGAAGCGACAGCTCTGCCGGCATCGGGGCCTCGCTCCGACCTTTTGGGGTGAAACAATTCCCAGGGGTTTGTTGGAGGTTCCCCTGGTTGGAAAATGGGAAGGGGCTGAAAATGGGAGGGTTGGGATCTCCAAATTGCTCCACATTCTGGAATGGGATGTTGGGACGTGGAACTGAGGGGATTTTGTGGTGAATTGGGATTTCCAGAGGATGGAATCCTGGAATGATTTGGGTTGGAGGACCTCAAAGCCCAGCCATGGGCAGGGACACCTTCCATGAGGCCAGGTTGCTCCAAGCCGTGTCCAGCCTGGCCTTGGACCTTCCAGGGATGGGGCATTTCCAGGTGGGATTGGCTCCGTCCTCTCCAGGAACAGCCTCCACTCCCTGGGGTTGTGTGACATCCCCTCCTCCCCTCCTCTTCCTCACCACTCCTGGCCCAGCTCCCCCACATCTCCCACCATGCCTTGGCCTGGGAATCTTGGTGTCCCCACCCTGGTCATTCCCCTCTTTCTCTTGGCCCGGGAGGGTCCAAACAGGCTACAAAATTCTGGGAATGTGACATCAACCCAAGGGTCTTGACTGGCCACACTTAGAACATCAAGAGGGTGGTGGAAAGACCACCTTGCTCCTCAGGGAGATCTGTCACCTTCCCTGGGCTGGGGCTGTGGCCTCTGCTCAGAGCACAAAGCCTGGGTGACATCTCAGCCTCTTCTCCCTCATCCTCCTTCCCAGAGCAGCCTGTCCCATCCAGCCCCCTGTTCCTCTCAGCGTGGCCGGGAGGGAGCAGGAACTCCAGGATGACTCAAAAGGAAGCAGAAAGGCTCTTTCAAAGGGTGGGAAAAGGAAGAAGCCGAGGGGTAGATAAATAATCACAGGCCAGGAGAGGAAAGAGGGAGGATGTGACCCCACGGGAACAGTGCTGGGAATGGGATTGAGCCTCACCTGGGATCAGGTATCCAACCCTGGGAGGTCTTGGGGGGGTCAGGGGATGAAGATCTTGGAGTGGGCAAGGGATGAAGGTCTTGGTGGGGTCAGGGGATGAAGATCTTGGAGTGGGCAAGGGATGAAGGTCTTGGTGGGGTCAGGGGATGAAGATCTTGGAGTGGGCAAGGGATGAAGGTCTTGGGGTAGGCAGAGGATGAAGGACTCGATGTGAGCAAGAGATGAAAGTCTTGCAGGAGATCCAACAAGACTGGGCTGGAGAAGCAGAGCCATGGAAAGGAGCTGGAGTTAACACTGGAGATCAGCCCAAGCTGGAGATGCTGATTCCTCTGGGTGGATCATCAAAGCCAAGAGGAACTTTGCACTGGGATCTGCTCAGCTTGGCACGTTCCCATGGGATGGGGTGACGGGGCTTGGTGGGTTTGGTACCAGCCAGAAACCAGAGTTGGAGGAAAAACCCAACCAGCAACAGACCAAGAAAGCCAACCAGGCAAAGTGGGGGAAAGAGCTGCTCCCAGAGACACCAGGGCAGCTCCAGGCCCCCAAATCCATGAGCAGAGCCACAGGAAGGGTTTGAGCTGGGGGGTGACTTTGTGCCAACAACCTCAGAGTGGCTCCTGGAGAGGAGCTGAGTGGGGATGGGAGGATCTGCATGTCCCAGCTCCATCCCATGCTGGAGGAGACATGGGAAGAACCTCAGAGCATCACCCAGGAAGGTCTTGGAGGGCACAGCTCAAACCTTGCGTTGGTTTGGGGTCGGGTGTGATGGGTTGAGCAGCTGGAGGTGACCCCACACTTGTTTTGCCCCAAAATCACATCATGTGCCCCAAAAGCAACATGGGATCAGGCTGGAGGCAGCTCTGGGATGGGGTCACCCACATCTGGACTTGGTACTTGGTCAACAAGAGACCTAATTCCAGCTAATGACTCCTCGGGGTGCCAAGAGCAGCCTGAACAGCCCCAGCCTGGCCCACCTGAGCCCAGCTCAGATCCCCAAAATTCCTGCAGTGGGAGAGAAGAGCCTCAATCCAGACCCACTCCCCTCCCACCCAGCTGATGATGGACCTGCCTCCATCCCACCTGCAGCAGCCCAGAAGTGCTCACTGAGTTCATTTTTCCTTGCCAGCATTCCCAAGATCCGAGCAGATCATTTCCAGGGGGTGGTGGGACCATCCAAGGAGTTCATTGAGGAGAAATTCCCAGTGATGAGCAGCTCTGTGAGGTTTGTGGCACCTGCAGCAGAGCCAAGCTCTTGATCTGCAAAGGTTTTGGGGGGGATCACACCCAAACTATGGATGGATGAATGGATGGATGGATGGATGGATGGATGGATGGATGGATGGATGGATGGATGGATGGACAGACACAGGGGCAGGGGTTTGGGGATTCTCCAGCACGTTCCAAGAGCCAGATGAACAAACCAGGTCCTGGGGTGCTCCAGAATGTGTCCCAATAATCAGCAGCACTTCATCTCTGTCCAAGAAAAGGGATTTTTGGCAGCTTTGGGTGGTTTCTCCAGGAAAATCCCTCGCTGGGGGATTCCCAAGAGCTGGGAGAGGGGCTGGGAAACATCACGGTGTTCCCAGCCAGGAGGATTTGGGGAGGGATGAACACTCTGTGTCCACAGGGAAAACCCACAGGTCCGTTTGCTTCCCAAAAAAAGCCACCATTCCATCAAGGATGGATTTTCCCAAAAAGTAAAAAAAGCTTTTTTCTCTTAAAAAACCCCTTTTCCCAAGAAAAAAAACTTTTCCCCAAGAAGTTTTTTCCAAAAAATACCACAATTTTTTCACAAGAAAATCTCATTTCCGAAAACAAAAAATCACCACAATTCTTTTCCATAAAAAGGAGCCTTTTTCAAAAAAAACCCCTTATTTCTCCTTAAAACAACCTCATGTTTTTCCAAAACCTTTTTTTCTGCCCAAAGGTTTTTTGCCCAATAAAATGCCCCCCTTTTCCTCAAAAAACCCTCTTTTTTTCCCAAGATAAAAGGCTTATTTTTCCCACAAAGCCTTTTAAAAAAACAACTTTTCCACCAAACCCACTTTTTCCTCTCAAAAAAAGTGCTTTCTTTTAAAAATAGCCTTATTTCCCCCCAAATACCTCCTTTTTTTAGTTTTACATCCCCATCCCAGGTGGGTTCCAGGGGTGTTTTGCTCCACTTGGATCCCTTTTTCCTCCTTGCCTGGCCCTGGGGGTGTTTCTGGCTCTGGGGAAGCAAATCCAGGAGGGGCTGAGCAGGATTTCCCAGCGATGCCACCTCTGGTCCTCCTGAGCAGGTTCTTGGGGAGGTTCCTCCAAGGGCGAATCCCACGTGGGATGTTCCCCCTCCCATGGACAACGGGACCCACTCGGCCACTTGTGGGGTTGGTGACCCACCATTGTGGGGGAAAACCCTCCAACCCCAACTCCTCTTCTCGTGTTTGGGATCTCAGGGATGAACCCAAGAACCCTGGGAAGGGCTGGAAGCTCCTTGGAGGGGCTGTGCAGTGTCTTCTCCCACCCCATCCCAANTGTTTCTGGCTCTGGGGAAGCAAATCCAGGAGGGGCTGAGCAGGATTTCCCAGCGATGCCACCTCTGGTCCTCCTGAGCAGGTTCTTGGGGAGGTTCCTCCAAGGGCGAATCCCACGTGGGATGTTCCCCCTCCCATGGACAACGGGACCCACTCGGCCACTTGTGGGGTTGGTGACCCACCATTGTGGGGGAAAACCCTCCAACCCCAACTCCTCTTCTCGTGTTTGGGATCTCAGGGATGAACCCAAGAACCCTGGGAAGGGCTGGAAGCTCCTTGGAGGGGCTGTGCAGTGTCTTCTCCCACCCCATCCCAAGATGGTCCTTCCACAGGGTTTTGTTTCGGCGTCTCGCTCTGAGATTTGGGATTGCAAAGAGGGGATTTTCCAGGACCAGGCATTTCCATCCCAAATCCATTGGGATTTGGGCCTTGGGATCAGGAATTTTTTCCAGGGGTGGTGCTGAATGTCTGTCCCAACGAGAAACGGGGCCTGAAAGCACCACCAGATCCCACTGGAAACAGGGAGAAGCTCCAAAGGAAAGTGAAATCCCACCAGTCAAGCAGCTCCAGGAAGAGAAGAAAATCAGAAATATGGAATATTTAGAGCCCTCCCCCCCAAATCTGGGGGAATTTGTGTAATTGATGTGGAATTGCTCCTCCAGGGAGGGCTGGGATGGGATTGTGCTGACATTTCCATGGAGTAAAGTTTGGGAATGAGGGGATTTTGGAGAGAGGGGTTTGGTTTCCTCCCTCTGTGCTGCAAACCCGTGACAGAGGGTGGAAGTCACATCAGAGTCATCCCAAAACGGTGGAAATGCAAAGAATTCCCCCAATTTAGGGGGGTGTTTATTTATTTATGGGGTTTTTTCACTTCTGTCCCTTTCCAGTTCCAAGCCCGTTGTAAGCCTGTTGCAAACCCATTGTAAGCGGGTTGCAAACCCATTGCAAGCCCCTTGCAAGTTCATTGCAATACCCACTGCAAGACCCTTGCAAGCCTCTTGTAACCCCATTGTAAGGCTCCTACAAGCCCGTTGCAAACCTGTTGTAAGCCACTTGCAGACCCTTTGTAAGTCCACTGCAAACCCACCACAAACCCCTTGCAAGCCTTTTGTAAGCCCGTTGTAAGGCCCTTGCAAGCTCAATGCAAGCTCACAGCATGCCTGCTACAATCTTGTTACAAATCCGTAGCAAGTTTAATGCAAATCTATTACAAACCCCTTGCAAGCCTGTTGTAAACCCATTGCATGCATTTGCAAGCCTGTTGCAAGCCCACTGTAAATGTTCTATAAGCCTATTTGTAAGCCCATTGTAAGGCCCTTGTAAGCTCAATGCAAGCTCACTGCATGCCTGCTACAGTCTTGTTGCAAACCTGTTGTAAACTTATTGTAAACCTGTTGCAAGCCCATTGTTAGTCCATTACAAGCTCATTGTAAGGCCCTTGCAAGCCACTTCAGGCCTGCTGTAAGCTTGCTGGAAACCTGTAGTAAGTGCCACTCAATCCCAGCCCAGAGGGGAGGAGGAAGCCAGGAAGCCGGGATTGAGGGAACCCCTTGGATGCTGCTCCCACCCTCCCTGGGCTGATTTCCCAGCTTGGACTCCTCTCTCTTCTGGTTCCAGTTACTCAGAGGCTCTGGAGCTTCAGGATCCTCCTCAGGGGGTTTTTCCACCCTTTGGTGGCTCCAGAAGCTCCTCCTGAAATCAAAGAGGGCAAAGCCCAGGGAGGGGTTGGCTCCTGCCTCTGTCCCTCGGTTTTCCAAAGGGAAAGATTGAATTTAAGGAAATTTAATGGGAGATGTGGGTTGGAGACTGAGGCTTGGAGGGTTCTGCAAAGGATGGAGTGATGAGAGCAGCCCCAGCTTACTATGGGCTTGCAACTGGTTTGCAACAGGTTTGTAAAGGGTTTACAGGAGGAGGCTGAAGGGCATCCTCTCCAGGCTGGTCGGAATGCAGAGGGGCCTTGGGAGCAGCAGGAGGTGTCGGGGCATCCCCAGCCAGGAGGGTCCTGGATGAGGGACAAACGTTGGGATTGGGGTTTGGATCCCTGGGACATGTCTGGCTGTCCCTTTGCAAGGTCCTGGGATGAGGGACAAACGTTGGGATTGGGGTTTGGATCCCTGGGACATCCCTGGCTGTCCCTTTGCAAGGTCCTGGGAGGAGGGACAAACGTTGGGATTGGGGTTTGGATTCCTGGGACGTGTCTGGCTGTCCCTTTGCAAGGTCCTGGGATGAGGGACAAACGTTGGGATTGGGGTTTGGATCCCTGGGACGTCCCTGGCTGTCCCTTTGCAAGGTCCTGGGATGAGGGACAAACGTTGGGATTGGGGTTTGGATTCCTGGGACGTGTCTGGCTGTCCCTTTGCAAGGTCCTGGGATGAGGGACAAACGTTGGGATTGGGGTTTGGATCCCTGGGACATCCCTGGCTGTCCCTTTGCAAGGTCCTGGGAGGAGGGACAAACGTTGGGATTGGGGTTTGGATTCCTGGGACATCCCTGGCTGTCCCTTTGCAAGCTCCGTGTAGACCCATTGCAAATCCATGGCATGCCAGTCTCAAACCTGTTGTAAACCCCTTGCAAGCGCTTTGCAAACTCATTGCAAGCCTGTTGCAAGCCCATTAGAAACCCTTTTAAAACCCATTGTGAACCTGTTGTGAATCCCTCGCACATCTTGGAAGCCCCTTTTAACTCTGCAATCCCCTTGCAAACCCACTGTGAGCTGCTTTCAAGCCTGTGCTGGACCCGTTGCAAACCCTTTGCAAGCTCGTTGGAAACTCATTGGGGACCTTGGAAGCCCATTTTGAATCTTTTGCAAACCCCTTGTAAACCCACTGTGAGCTGCTTTCCAGCCTCTACTGGACCCATTGCAAACCCTTTGCAAACTCATTGCAAGTCTATCCGAATCCTCCTGCACTCTCCTCATATGAATCTGTTGCAAACCTGTTGCAAGTTCATTGGAAGCTCTTTTTAAACCCCCTTCAAGCCCATTGTGAACCTCTTGCAAACCCCCTGCAAAACTTGGAAGCCCATTGCAAACCCTTTGCAATCCCATGGAAAACTCATTAGAGACCCTGGAAGCCCATTTTGAACCCTTTGTAAAGCCAGTGTAAACCCATTGCAAGCTGCTTTCAAGCCTACAGTGGACCCCTTGCAAACCCTTTGCAAGCTCATTGTAAACCCTTTGCAAGCTCATTGTAAACCCTTTGCAATCCCATGGAAAACTCATTAGAGACCCTGGAAGCCCATTTTGAACCCTTTGTAAAGCCAGTGTAAACCCATTGCAAACCTGCTGCAAACTCATCGCCGTCTGTTTCCAGCCCTTTGCACCCTCCTTGTGCAAACCCATTGCAAGCCCATAGTAAGCCCGTAGTAAGCTGGGGCCGCTCTCATCTCTCCATCCTTTATAGAACCCCCCAATCCCCAACTCCATCACTCGCATCTCCCACTGAATCTCAATTCAACCTCTCCCGTTGGAGACCCGAGGGACGGGTCGGGAGCCAAACCGGCCCCCCCGGCGGGGCATCGCCCGAGCTCGGCAGCCCCAGGCGGGGCCCCCCGGCCTCGTTAGGGCTCATTACCGGGCGGCCCGTCTCGCTTTTCCGAGCCGTCAGGGCCCATTACCGTCGGGGTCCCCGCGGGCTGGGAACGGGACGGCAGCGGCCCCATCAAAGGCCACGGGTGTCCCGCTCCAGCGGGGCGGAATAATTTAATAGAGAAGCTGATCATTTATTTTTACAAGGGTTTTGTTTTGTTTTTTTTTTTCCCTGCTCTTACCAGGGTTTGGATTTTGAGTTTTTTATTTTATTTTCTTTGCTGTTCCCAGTTTCGGCTCAGCCCGTCAATCGGCCCCATCCCACCGCCAGGGAAACTGGGGGGTTATTTTTTTTTGTGTTTTTTTTTTTAATGAAGCTCCAAGGTTTTTGGCAAATTCCACTTTTCTCTTTCCAGGGAAATGAAGATTTACTGGACTGGGGGGTTATTTTTTTTTGTGTTTTTTTTTTTAATGAAGCTCCAAGGTTTTTGGCAAATTCCACTTTTCTCTTTCCAGGGAAATGAAGATTTACTGGAAAGGCCGGGATGGGGGACGGGGAGACGCAGGATGTCGGTGTGTTACCACTGCTCTCTGCTGGAGCGGCCGCGTTTCCCGCAGCCGGAGCGGGGCTGGGGCAGGACGAGGAGGAGGAGGAGGAGNACATTGCCACTGACTACCCACCGTTGCCACCTTCTCCCCAGCATTGTCACCCTCTGTCCAATATTCCCACTGTCCCCCCGTTGTTCAGACCCTCTCCCCAACATTCCCACCCTCTCCCCGCACTGTCACTCTCTCCCCAACATTCCCACCCTCTCCCCGTTGTTCAGACCCTCTGCCCAGCATTTACACCCTCTGCACACCCTCTCCCCAAAATTTTCACTCTCTCCGGCATTCCCACCCTCTCCCCGTTGTTCAGACCCTCTCCCCACCATTCCCACCCTCTCCCCGTGTGTGTCCGGGATCAGACTCCTCCAGGGAAGGTTTATTTGGAGGTTGGCACCGGTGCCATCCCCTCTGGAGCCGGGGAGGGGCAGGTTCACAGGGAGCTGGGATTTCTCTGGGAGTCGGGTCCGAGTGAAAATCCTTCAAATGCAAATCCCTCGTGTCTGTGAACTCCGCAGTGCCCGGGGCCTCTCCGGGCTGTTCTGCAGCTCC
The DNA here is from genome assembly GCA_013396655.1 of Campylorhamphus procurvoides. Taxonomy (NCBI): domain Eukaryota; kingdom Metazoa; phylum Chordata; class Aves; order Passeriformes; family Dendrocolaptidae; genus Campylorhamphus; species Campylorhamphus procurvoides. Next base: position 334,370 of record WBMV01008604.1, read on the forward strand.
CCGGGGGAAACGGGGCACGGACAGACCAGAATTCCCTGGCGCGGAACACGCCGGTGTTTAATACCCCAACCCCAGATCCCCCAAATGCCCTGATGATTAACATCCCAAACACTAAATACCCCGGAGCCAAATTCCCTGATGTTTAATACCCCAATCCTAAATGCCCCAGGTTTTAATACCCCAGACACTAAATATCCCGGAGCTAAAATCCCTGATGTTTAATGCCCCAATCCTAAATGCCCCAGGTTTTAATACCCCAAACACTAAATATCCCGGAGCTAAAATCCCTGATGTTTAATGCCCCAATCCTAAATACCCCTGAGCTAAATGCCCCACGTTTTAATACCCCAAACACTAAATATCCCGGAGCTAAATTCCCTGATGTTTAATACCCCAATCCTAAATACCCGAGAGATAAATGCCCCAGGTTTTAATACCCCAGACACTAAATACCCCAGAGCTAAATTCCCTGATGTTTAATACCCCAATCCTAAATACCCCAGAGATGAACGGCCAATGTTTAGTGCCCCAAAACTGAATACCCCAGAGCTAAATGCCCCGATTTTTAATGCCCCAGAGCTGATGTTCCAATGCTGGAGTCCCCAGTGGTTTATACATCCATATCAAAGGCCCTGGTGCTCAGTAACACAGAGCCCAATGTCCTGGTGCCAAAGGGACTGGTGCCCAGGGTGATGCCAAACACCCGGTGCCCAGAACTCCAGGGTTTCTGCCCCTGCCTGAGGTAACAGCCCCATATTTAATGCCCCGGTGCTAATTGCCCCAATATTTTATGCAGAAATGTTAAATATCCCAGTGCTAAATACCCCACAGCTCAACGCCCTCGTGTTTAATGCCTCGGGCCCAAATGCCCCAACACCAAGTGCCCCAGAGCTAAACCCACCCATTCTTTAAGCAGAGATCTCAACTCTCCAGTGCCAAATGCCCCAAAGTTAATTGCCCCAACGTTTGATACCCCAGAGCTAAATGCCCCCCTGTTAAAAGCCCCAGCCACCATCTGCCCCGGTGCCCCATTCCCCAGTGCTTTCTGCATCCATCTGCATTCCCCAGGTAAATGAGCCCATGCTAAATACACTAATATTTAATGCTCTGGTGCTAAATGCCCCAATATTTTATGCACTGCTGCTCCGTGCCCCAGAGATAAACACCCTGATGTTCAATGCCCCAGTGGTCAACCCTAAATACCTCAGGGCTAAATGTCTCAATGTTTAACATTCCAGGCTTAAATGCCCCAGTAATTGATATTCCAGTGCTCAGAGCCCCAACCCTAAATATCCCAGACCTGATTGCCTCACCATTTAATGCTCCAGTGCCAAACGCCCCAGAACTAAATGCCCTGATATTTGATGCACTGATGCTGAATGGCCAAACCCCAAATACCCCAGAGCTGAACACCCAGCTGTTTAATGCCCCAACCCTAAATACCCCCGGAGCTGAACACCCAGCTGTTTAATGCCCCAACCCTAAATACCCCAGAGCTGTTTAATGCCCCAACCCTAAATACCCCAGAGCTGTTTAATGCCCCAACCCTAAATACCCCAGAGCTGAACACCCAGCTGTTTAATGCCCCAACCCTAAATACCCCAGAGCTGTTTAATGCCCCAACCCTAAATACCCCAGAGCTGAACACCCAGCTGTTTAATGCCCCAACCCCAAATACCCCAGAGCTCAGTGCCCCCGGGCTCAAGTCCCGGTGCTCGAGGCATCAACACTAAACACCCTCGTGTTTAATCTCCCGGTGTTGAACACCCCAATGTTTAACGATCCAGAGCTAAATACCCCGGGGATTATTGCCCTAGTGCTGAAAATCGCAATATTTAATGCTACAGGGATAAATGCCCCGGGGTTTATGGCCCTGGTGCTAAACACCCCGATGTTTAATGACCCAGAGTTAAATACCTGGGGGTTCATTGATCTAGAGCTAAATACCCCGATGTTTAATGACACAGAGCTAAATTCTCCCAGGTTAAATTCACCAGTGTTTTAGGCATCGATCACAAATGCCCTCGTGCTCAGTGCATCAGTGCTAAATATCCCAGGGCTAAACACACGGGTGTTCATTGCCCCAGGGCTAAAATACCCAGTGTTTATTGCCCCAGGGCTAAATAACATGATGTTTATTGCCCCAGGACTAATGTTTATTTCCCCAGGGCTAAATAACATGATGTTTATTGCCCCAGGACTAAATAACATGATGTTTATTGCCCCAGGGCTAAATAACATGATATTTACTTCCCCAGGGCTAGAACACCCAGTGTTTATTGCCCCAGGGCTAAATACCCCCTTTCTGCAGGGATGCTGAGCACTCCAATGGGAAATATCCCAGGATCAATCCCAACTTGCTGCCCCAGTGGGCACACACCAGCTGTGGACACTGGTGTTAAATGCCCCATGAAATGCCCCAGGCAGCCAAACCCCAGAGCTCAGTGCCCCGGGGGTAAATGCCCTTGTTCTTAGTGCCCTTTTGCTAGATGCCCCTGTGCCAAATTCCCAGGCACAAAGTACCCCAGAGCTCACTGTCCTGGAGTTTAATGCACCAGCGCTAAATACGCTGGAGTCAAATACCTCAAATCCAAATTCCCCAGACACTGAATTCCTTGGAGCTTCATGTCCTGGGGTTTAATGCACCCACACTGAACACCCCAGAGCCAAATGCCTCAGTGCCAAACTCCTCAGGCACTGAATTCCCTGGATGCCAAATGCCCCAGCACTAAATACCCCGGAGCTAAAATGTCCTGGAGTTTAATGCTCCAATGCCAAATTCCCCAGGTACTGAATTCCCAGACACCGAATTCCCTGGAGCTCCATGTCCCGGTGTTTAATGCACCCTCACTGAATACCCCAGAGCCAAATGCCTCAGTTCCAAATTCCTCGGGCACTGAATTCCCTGGATGCCAAAGGCCCCAACACTGAATTCCCCGGAGCTCAAATGTCCTGGAGTTTAATGCTCCAATGTCAAATTCCCCAGGTACGCAATTCCCAGGCACTAAATTCTCCAGGCACTAAATTTCCCAGAACTCAGTGTCCTGATGTTTAATAGATCAACACCGAATATTCCAGAGCCAAATGCCCCAGTGCCAAATTCCCCAGGCACCAAATTTCCAGGCACCAAATTCCCAGGCACCAAATTCCCCAGACACCAAATTCCCCAGGCAGTAAATTCTCCAGGCACCAAATTCCCAGGCACTAAATTCTCCAGGCACCAAATTCTCCAGGCACCAAATTCTCCAGGCACTAAATTCTCCAGGCACTAAATTCTCCAGGCACCAAATCCCCAGGCACCAAATTCCCCAGGCACCAAATTCCCAGGCACCAAATCCCCAGGCACCAAATTCCCAGGCACTAAATTCCCAGGCACTAAATTCCCAGGCACTAAATTCCCCAGGCACCAAATTCCCCAGGCACCAAATTCCCCAGGCACTAAATTCTCCAGGCACCAAATTCTTCAGGCACCAAATTCCCCAGGCACCAAATTCTCCAGCTCTTGGCTCCTCCTGTTTTAAACATCCCAGTAAAAATATTCCCACCACAACCGAAAGCAGCGGCTCCGTTTTGGGATAATCCCCCTATCCCAGAGTCCAACCCCCTTCCAAACTAATTGTGGGATTTAATCAACCCCACGATGCAGATCAGGCAGGGGCAGGTTGGGAGCTCTACAAGGTGGTGATTCCAGGGCTGAAATGGCAGGATTCCCGCCGGGAATTAGGGGTTGAATCCCTCCTGTATGGATCCCAGAGGATAATCAGGAGCTGGTCGTCATTAATTATGGGTTTAATTGCGGGGAGACGAATAAATCACTCCAAAAAAAGCCAGTGCTGGTGGTTTGGGGTGGTTTGGGATGGATGGGGCTGCAGCTGACACCAAAGGGGTGGAAATTGCAATTCCTGGAGCAGGAAATGGAGGATTTGGGACAAAACCGGGGGGGTAACAGCAAAAAAAAAAACCTCTGAGACCAGAAAAAATCCACAAAAAAAAAGGCCAGTTTGGAGCATCCCGAAAAGCCGGGGCGGGGGCGGGATGGGATGGGACGGAGGGGGCACGTCAGCGGGAGATTTCCTTTGGAAAAGTACCCGAATTCACGGCAAGGCCGTGGAATAAATTCCCAGTGGGATCTGTGTGTGACCCCGGTCATGGCCGGGAAGGGGGTCCTGGGGGGACACCTTGGGATGCCGGGATGGGATGGGGTGGGATGNGACACGAGGGGCAGCCGGCACAGAGACCCCCCTGCGGACTGGGGAGAGCGGTGGGTGATGGATGGGATGGGATATGGGATGGGGTGGATGGGATGGGGTAGGGTGGGGTCGGATGGGATGGGATGGGGATCTGGGGGAAGGACACGAGAACATTGGGAAGCAGCACTTGGGGATGGAGGAAAACCTGGGGGTTCCTCCCCCCGAAAAAAGACCATTTTCCCCCCAAAAGAGTCTTTTTTCCCAAAAAAAGGGAAATATTTTTTTTTAAAATATCTTTTTTCCACTAGAAAGGGCCCTTTTTCTCTACAAAAAAGGGCCTTCCTTCACCAAAAAAGCCCATTTATAAAAAGCACCTTTTATACCCAAATAAAGTCTAATTTTTCCCCAAAAACATTTTTTAAAAAGGCCTTTTTTCCTACAGGTTTTTTTAAAAAATACTTGTTTATTTTTTTTAAGAAAGCCTGTCTTAAAAAAAATTATCTCTTTCGTACCCAAAAATGTCTTTTTTGCTTAAAAAATTGAGCATTTTCACTAAAAAGCCTTTTCTTTCCTCCCCAAACAGCCTTTTTTTGTCAAAAATAACATATTTCTTTCCCAAAAAAGCACATTTCCCCCACCCAGAAAGCACTTTTATTACACAAAGCACCCGTTTTATTCCATAAATCTCTTTTTCTGCCAAGGAAAAAGGGGGTTCTTTCCCCTAAATGTTTTTCCCCAAAACTCCACCTTTTTTTCCCAAATGAAAAATTTCCTATCAAAACACCCCTTTTTTCTCTAAAATGCCTTTTTTTCACAAGAAAAAGCCTTTTTTTTTTCTCCAACCCTCCCACTTTTTCCTAAGAATGTGGTTTTTTTTAAAAAAGGCATTTTTCTCTCAAAGAAAAATATTTTTCCCTCAAAAAAGCACCTTTTTCTGAAAAAAAACTTCATTTCCCCCCCAAAAGCTCCAAAACTCCTTTTTTTTCTCCCATAAGGCTTTTATTTTTCACATAAAAAGGGTTATTTTAGTTCTAAAATGGGGGGGGGGCGTCTCAAAAAAGTCTTATTTTTTAAGAAAAAGAAAACTTGTTTTCCCCAAAAGCTTTTTTAAAAAGCACTTTTTTTGCCAAAAAGTGCCTTTTTCTCTCAAAAAAGTGCCTCTAAAATATCCCGCATTTCCCCCTATAAAGCACCTTTTATTGGTTTCAAACCCTCTTTTTTTTTCCCAAAAAAACTTTTTTTTCCTCCAAAAGGCTTAATTTAAAAAAAAAGAGAACCTTTTCCCAAAAAAGCAGCTTTTTTTCTCCAGAAAACCTTTTTTTCTTTCCATAAGAAGAAAAAAAAACAATTTCTTTCTCAAAAAAACCCTTTTTCCCCGAATAAAAAACCTCTTTTTTGCCCAAGAAACTTTTCCAAAAAAGCCTCCATCTTCTCACAAAAAACTATTTTTCCTTAAAAAAAACCATTTTATTTCAAAAAAGGCCTTTTTCCCAAAAAAACACTTATTTCTCCCTAAATCCCACCTTTTTTTCCAAACCCTCCACCCTTTTTCCCCAAACCCCCAGCACCTCTTCCCAAAAAAACCCTTTTTCCTTCTCCAAAACCCCCTTTTAATCCTTTTATTATTTCCCACCAAGTTTTCTCTTTAAAAACTACTTTATTTTCCCCCAAACTCCACTTTTCTTCTCTCAAAAAAGTCTTTTTCAAAAAAACCCTCATTTTCCCCCAGAAGCACATTCTTTTTCTTTCCTTTTTTAATTCCAAAGCCTTTTTTTCCCCAAATAAAAATGATCCCTTTTCCAAAATAAAACCCAAACCTTTTTTACTCCAAACCCCGTTTTTCCTCAAGTAAAAAAAGTTTTTTTCCCCAAGAAGTTTTTCCAACCCCCCCTTTTTTCCTCACAAAACACCCTATTTTTTTCCTAAAACCAACTATTTTTCTATAAAAAGTGGCTTTTTTTCCAAGAAAACCCCCTTATTTCCCAAAACCCTTTTCTTTTTCCCGTTTTTCCTCTCCAAAACCTTTCTTCAAAATAAAATCCCCTTTTCCCAAAGAAAACCAACCCCTCTTCTTTTCCTCCCCGAACCCTTTTCCAAAGTAAAACCCCCTTTCTTTCCAAGAACCTTTTCCCAAACAGATCCCAATTTTTTTTCACGAACCCCCTTTTTTCCCTAAAAAATACCCCAATTTTTTCCCACGACCCTCCTTATTTTTTCCTTAAAACCCCCATTTTTTTTCACGAACCCCTTTTTTCCCTAAAAAAACACCCAATTTTTTCCCACGATCCTCCTTAGTTTATTCCTTAAAAAACCCAATTTTTTTTCACGAAGCCCCCTATTTTTTTCCTGAAAAACCCCAATTTTTTCCCACGACCCTCCTTATTTTTTCCTTAAAACCCCCATTTTTTTTTCCACGAACCCCCCTATTTTTTCCCTAAAAAAAACCACCAATTTTTTCCCACGACTCTCCTTATTTTTTCCTTAAAAACCCCATTTTTTTTTCCACGAACCCCCCTATTTTTTTTTCCTGAAAAAATCCATTTTTTCCCCCAAAATAGGGCCCTTTTCCCAAAAAAAGCCCTGCGATTTGCGCTGCCGGGGCCGGATATGATCGGGCTCCGCTCCCATCGCAAAATATCCGGCCCATTGTTCGGGGGGGCCGCGCCGCGTCCGCGCTTTGTTCCCTCGGGACCCTTTCGGATCCAGAAATATTTGGAGAGCCCCAAACCTGCGCGAAGGACGACGAGGGATTTTTTTTTTTTTCTTTCCCTCCCCGTCCTTTATTTTTTCGGGGGGCCAAATACGACTTTTTGTACGTTCGGAGGGAAATTTCCGGCTGGAAACCCAACCCTGCTCCTGGTGGGAGCCTGAATGGCCGCCCCGCTGGGTGCGAACAATATGGATTTGGGATGAAAAGCTTTGCCCGGCGCTTCCCCCGAGCGAGCCGGAATCGCAGCCCCGGCGGGATCCACGGGGGGCTCCGGGGGCAGGCGGGGAGCCGGGAGGAGGGATGGGGGATCCTGCCGAAAAGTTATAGGGAGCCGGGATGAAGGGTGGGATCGGGGACCCGTCCTATCCTAAGGATCACAGGGAGTCAGGGATGAGGGGTGGGATGGGGGATCCTTCCTAAAAATAACAGGGAGCCGGAGATGAGGAGTGGAATGTGGGATCCATCCCATCCTAAAGAGGGCAGGGATATCCAGGGATCAGGGGTGCAATATGGGGTGGGGGGTCCATCTCATCTCAAAATTATAAGGTTCCCAGGATGAGGGGTGGGATGTGGGACCCATCTTGAAAATAAGAGGGATCCAGGGATGAGCTCTGGACCCTTCCTAAAAATTACAGGAATCAAGGGATAAAGGGGGGTAATAGGGGATCTATCCCATCCTAAAAATTATAGGGATCTAGGGAAGAGAGGTGGGATGTGGGACACGTCCTAAAAATTATGGGGATCCAGAGATGAGGGATGGCCTGGGGGATGGGAAATGGGGGATCCATCACATCCTAAAAATTAGGGATCCAGGGATGAGGAGCGGGATGTGGGATGGGAGACCCTTTCCCTCCTAAAAATTAGAGGGATTAGGAATGTCGGGGGTCTGTGGCGCCCACGGTGGTTCCCAACCTCAGCCCCGGGGTGACTCTGTCACCTGATGTGGCTTTTTTGAGTTGAAAAGGGCAGGATTTGGGCCATGAGCTGCTGTGAGGTGCTTGTGGGAAGGGATGGCCTGTGGGATTGGTAACCTGGGATCCCACGAGGTCCAGGTGCAGAAAAGGGAAAGAAAAAAAGAGGGTGAGGGCAAAAAGAGGGGGAAAAGGGGGAGAAAGTAGAGGAAAACAGGGGAAAGAAGGGGGGAAAACGGGGAAAAGGGTGGAAACTGGGAAAAAGTGTGGAAAGGGGGATAAAGGGAGGGAAAGGAGGGAAGGAAGGTGAGGAAAGCAGGGGAAAACAGGTAAAACAAGGAAAGGGGGGAAAGGAGGGGAAAACAGGGAGAAACAGGGAAAAGAGGGAAACAGGAAGAACAGGGAAATAGGGAAAAGGCGGTGAAAGGGGGGGAAAACAAGGAAAAGAGGAAAACCAGACAGAGAGTAAAGCGGGTGAAAGGTATAAAACAAGGGTGAATGGAGGAAAAATAGCGGTAGGAGGGAAAAGGGGGTGAAAGTGAGGAAAAACAGGGGGAAACTCCGGGGAAATCCAGGGAAGGTGGAGCAGCGCTCGGTCCCGGCGCGGAGCGGCAGCGGCCCCGAGCGGCAGAGCCTGGCCAGAGTCCCCAGTACCCTCCGAGAGCCCCCAGTAACGTCCCAGAGCCCCCAGTACCTGTCCAGAGCTCCCAGTACCTGCCCAGAGCTCCCCAGTAACCTCCCAGAGCTCCCAGTACCGCCCAGAGCCCCCAGTAACCACCCAGAGTTCCCAGTACCTCCCCAGAGCCTCCAGCACCCGTCCAGAGTTCCCAGTGCCTCCCCAGAGCCCCCAGTTACCACCCAGAGTTCCCCAGTACCCCCCAGGGCCCCCAGTACCTGTCCAGAGCTCCCAGTACCTGCCCAGAGCTCCCCAGTAACCTCCCATAGCTCCCAGTACCGCCCAGAGCCTCCAGCACCCGTCCAGAGCTCCCAGTACCTCCCCAGGGCCCCCAGTACCCTTTGGAGCCGCCAGGACCCCCCTCAGAGCTGCCCAGTACCTTCCCCCACGCCCCCCTA
>WBMV01008607.1:1364-14398 GCA_013396655.1 Campylorhamphus procurvoides
CAGAAACCCTGACCCCTTCCCCCACCCGAGCCCGTCTTCCCTCCCCCTCCCAGCCTGGGGAGAGATCAGAACAAAAGGCTCTGGCTAAAGCAGATAACATCAGGATATGCAAATCCTTTGTGTCCTTTGTTAACCATCTTTACCGACACTAAGGCGTTGGCTCCAAGCTTTTTGGAAGGAATTCCAACTGAGTTTTGAAACTCTAACACCAACCTGAACCTCTCCTGTCACAGCTTGAGGCCATTTCCTCTTGTCTTGTTTCGAGTTGCCTGGGAGAAAAGGCCAACCTCCACCTTTCTACAACCTCTTTTCAGGTAGTTGTAGAGAGTGATAAGGTCTCCCCTCACCTCAGTGTCTTTCTTGAAGTGAGGGGCCCAGAACTGAACACAGTACTTGAAAAGTGTACCCTCATTGGTGTTGTGTACAGAGGCACAATCACTTCCCTATTCTTCCTGGCCACACTATTTTTGATACTGGCCAGGATGCCTTTGGCCTTTTTGTCCTCCTGGGCACACTGCTGGCTCATGTTCTTTTCCACTGGGCTGCTTTCCAGCCACTCTGCTCCCAGCCTGTGGTGCTGCATAAGGTTGTTGTGACCCAATTGCAGGACCTGGCACTCTGCCTTATTGAACCTCATACCATTGGCCTTGGACCATCAATCCAGCCTATCCAGATCCATCTATAGAGCCTTTCTACACTCCAGCAGATCAACACTCACACACAACTTATTGTCTGTAAACTTACTGAAGGTGCACTCAAAGTGCAGTCTAATATAAAGCAGACTCAGTCTCAGTGAAGTCCAATGTAAATGCATTTGGATCTATCCAAGCACGAGCACATGCCCAGGCAGCCCATGATGGTTATGGAGTATATAGCATAGCTCTGTACACATTTAACACAGAGGTACCCAAGTTGTACACATTTGCTTCTTCTTGAAGGCAAACAAGCTCCTCATTTTCCTGACAGGAAGAAAGAGAAGGGCTGGCGGTGTGTGAATCCCAAACTGCTGTCAATATAGTGGAGATGCTGATGCACCAAATCTGGAGAAGAATAGCTGCCACAGCCCTATGGAAACTCTTTGAAAATAAGGTTATGGAGGTGGAAAAAATGCACAGCAGGACACTGTCTCCTCTTATCTCCCCCAGCCTCTTCAATCAGGTGCCTGCTGGGCTTCCCACTCCTCCCACCTTTTGCACTAGATCATAGGATCATAAGGTATTAGATTTTGCTGACATGAAGTCATTCGCCATCCTTTCTGGCATTGTAGCTTTTTGAGTCAGGGAGCCACCATGGAATGTCGAGGTTGTGAGACCACATAGTGCTTTTAGTTGCAGCTGCCAGGACCATAGAGGTGTCCAAATAAGAGCTGGGAGGAGGCACCAGCTGCCTGACACAAGTCACCACCATCTTTTCTTTGGGAAAAGCAGGAACTGCAAAGGGTGGATGGCAGCCTTGGTGCTGTCTGTTCACCAAGAAAGTGGCATTGCTGAAATACAGCCATCTCACTATGATAAGAAGGTCCCTCCATCTGCAAACCACGAGTCAGTTGCTGCATGGTTGATGCCCATGGCTGAGTGTTAGAAGCATCACGAGCGAAATGATTCAAAGTGATGGGTTCCTCTGAACAGCTCCCATCTGAGAGTAAGAGCTTCTGATAGCAGTTTTGAAACCTTTCCACTGAGAAGGCTTTGTAGTGTGTGTGGTGAAGAGAGTCCAGGTATGAAATGTTTCCTCTGCCTCCCTTCACTGACTTGTAATGCTTTTTTCCTACACCCTGTGAGGTGTAGGAGGGCACCCAGACGTGGGTGACACCACACCAAGATCTTTCCTCTTGATGTGGATTGCATTAATCCTGCTGTGCCTTTTACCAGATGGTCTCTGCCCTGATATAGTCAATTCTTCTCAAAGTAAAGAGCTTGCGTTCAGCTTCCTATAGCTCAGAGGCACCCATGGAAACAGACTTGCTTTGCCTTGGGCAGCTCAGCACAGAAGTTCCTATGGGACATCTTATGATCCTCCAATGTAGCATGGTTAGAGTAAATGGCAAGTACTTGAGGTGGGATGCTTTTTTGGGGATATGCAATTTAAAGTTGCAAATGGTGAAGATGCAGTATCAAGCATATGACAGTGGTGTGGTATGGGAAAAGGAGGACAGTGGTTTATTTATGAAGTTAAGCTGTCCATGTGTGATATCTTTGCCATTGTAAACATATAACATCTGGTTCTTTGCAATTGTTCTTAGATGCAAATGGCAGTAATCTTTAGTAAGAGTGATTTCACAAACTAGCAAAAGATTACTGTTATAACAATTTATAGTCATACACTTCCCTTATTCTGGCTGGAAAAAGATCATCTTGGACAGGAAAAGATGAAAAAGGACATATACCAACGTGTTAGGCTGCATCTGTCTTAAGGAAGTTAAACACTGCCTGGGAATGTTCATGAGAGTGTGACTGGGTCTACTCAAACTACTAGATCAGTCCTTGGCACATTTTTGGTCCACAACAGCTAGCAAGATCCTAAGTCATTCCTAAGCATGGATCAGAGTTCATCCCAGTGAGCTGTTTGCATTTAGCTGCTGCATTAGGGAAGTTAAGATATACAAACTGTTCTGTGCCAGTTGGCCTCAATGCCTTGGAATATTTCTGGGCACATTTAATTTACCAGTAGATGAAGAGGCTCAGGCCCAACTGAGAAACTGGACTTCATCATCATCCTAAACTCCATTTGTCAGCAGTGGGAAAGGAGAGCCACCATCAGAGGCTGATTCAACCTCCTTTGGTCCTGACCTCTCCAAATTGTAGATTGTTGTTAAGGCAGCTAAGCCTACAGGGTTCAACACACTGATAGCAGATAAAAGACTACATTATCCCAGAAAAAGGCAATGTATAGTAAAGGTGCATTTCTTGCATATTTACTAGTCATCTCCCCTGCCTCTCCAAGCTCAAATAAAAAGAGTATGAAGTCATTGAGGTATTCTTCCCTGCAACTGTGAGTGCCACCCATTATTTTTCTTCACAGAAAGTATTTCTTTCTCCCTTATCATAGGGAGGTTTCTTTTTCAATAGGTTCCAGTCATGGTGTTCTATGCAATTTCCTTTTAATGGTTTGGTGGTTGATAGTTAAATGTGACCTTTGGAGACAATTGTAGACATAATAAAACAGCTCATGGAAGGATACAGCATTATATCTTTCTAATATAAGTAAACTCTTTGTTTGATAAGGAAAATTTTATTTTTTAAAATATTTTTTCCCCACTGAATCAAAAACTTCAGTGAAAAAAAATAACTTTGGCTCAACTACTGCAACTAAAATGTAATGTTTCATTATCTTTTCTTTCATTGAAATCTGTTCATGCACACGATGATCTAAGACTTCTTTAAACATATTTTAAAAAAAGCATTTTCCCTTCAAGAATACCTCAAGTGTTTGGTCACAGTGGGAATGAAATTATTGGTTGAATTTGGCACATATTTGGAAACATGACCTTAATCTGCAGGTTTCTGGGAAGAAGATATTTTCTCCATGTATTTCAGTAAGTCATATAAGTAAATTATATTTTAACATGTTAAAAATGTTCCATTTTAGACAAAAGAAGCAATATCCCAGTTGTCACCGAATTTCAATGCCCTGTGTTGCTTGTTAACAACTGCACATTAGTTGTTTCAATGTCCCAGTTTGCTATCAAGTATCATAGCACTGCTACATACCAAACAATGTTCTGCCTGTTGAGTATGCCCTGGAAATAAAATATTACTGTTAATATTGATCTACATAGCAGAAATCAAGGCATCAAACTTTGCAGGCATTACTTGCTAGCAATCTGCCTTTTACTTGCAGAGTAACCATCTTGAAAATTGCTATTCCCCAGAAACCAATGTTGTTTGCACACCCTCTTTCCATGCATCATAATGAGTATGAACATAAACATAAGGGTGTCAGGGCCCAGGTGACCTGCATATAATTTAATTTATATAATATAATTTAATTTCAGCCTTCTATGGTTTCTGGGAGCAGCACACCAACTGCAAAGAGCACTGGTAAAATCAAGCTGCAACAGTTTCAATATCTGCCTCTAAGGGTATAGCACAGCAGACTGGCTGGACAAAGTAATCAGTGAACCAGCGTACCACAAAGATGCTCAGAGGGCTGGAGCATCTCTCCTATGAAAAAAGGCTGAGACATTTGGGATTATTTAGACTGGAGAAGAGAAGGCTCTGAGGAGACTTTATTGCAGCCTTTCAGTACCTAAAGGGGCTACAAGAGAGCTGGAGAGGGACTTTTCCCAAGGGTATGAAGTGATAAGACAAGTTGTTGCCTAAAACTGAGGGGAAAAACTTTTTAAGATAACATTAGTATAGGTAGAGAGCAATTCTTTAATGAATATTTTCTGGTGCGTGGTGTATATAGGCGCATGGTGTATGTAGGCGCAGGCAGTATATAGACGCGTGCCAGCTAGCACCTTTAGTATACAGAGAGATGCGTTCGATCCATAGGGTTGCTTACTAATTTTATAACACTACTTAATTGCCATAACTAAAGGTTACATCCAACCCAAGAACCATCCACCCTGGTGCTACCCTCAGAAAGCTCAGAACTGCCCCTTGGAGCCTTGCCAAAGGCCCAGGGCCTTCTCTTCTGTTTTGTCTTCAAGCTATCTTGCAGGTGCTTCTTCAAAACACTGTATCCTTGGGAAAACTCAGAAATGTTTGAGAAAGTTCCCAGTGATCTCTAAACATCACCTAAAATGTGAGCAACCCAGGAAAATCCATTCAACCTATATAATTCCAAAAATCTACAAGATCTACAAAATACACTAAAATCCTTAGGCATCAGGGGAATGGCTTCAAACTGACAGAGGGCAGGTTTAGATTAGATTAGAAGAAATTCTTTACTGTGAAGGTGGGGATAACAGCCATGAGGGGGATGACCTTCCCCACTCCACAGCTCCTCGGGGTCTGCCAGGGATTGCGGAATCCCCATGTGTGCAGGAATAAAGCAACTGCAAACACTCCAAGCATGTGGTGATGGAAAAGCCTTTAATTACAGGTTGAGGGGGTATATAAGCCCTTTGGAGGCAGGCTTTAGGAAGTAGGGTGTGATTGGGTAAGGGTTCAGGGGGAGGGGAGTGGCTTAGGGGCACAGGAACCAATAAGGGAACAGGAGGACCACAACCCAGTAGAAACCCAGGAATGGGGAGTGATGAGTGAGGCATCCAATAAGGTTAGGAGGGAGGCGGGGCTGGATATCCAGGAAGAAGGGAATATGGTTTCTCCCAGAGAAACTACATGGGTGCTGGAAACCCTAGGATTTACAAGCTTAAGGGGAGACCCGTGCAATAAAAAACGCAGGTAATATTAAATTCTAAAGTCTCTGCTCTTCTGGAAGTTGCTGTAGTGATGGTTTTGTTTCTAAGTGTCTTTTTCCAGGAGGTGTAGTTGGGATATTCCTTTGCCTCTATCTCCTACGTGCCGTGACAGGAGTTTCTTTCAACAGTGGGAGGACACCACCCCTGGATGTGTTCAGGGTCAGGTTGGATGGGGCTTTGTGCAACCTGCTCTAAAGAAAGATGTCCCTGGCCATGGTAGGGGGATTTGACTTACATGATCTGCAAAGGTCCCTTCCAACCCAAACCATTCTATGATACTATGGGAAGAGCGAGATGAGCTGTGGATGGATAGCTTGAGACATCTGGCAGCCTTCTGCAAGTATCATGAGCAACATCGTTAGTGAAGGCTTGTGTGGTTTGCTTGCAGAGGTGATTTCACACTCAAATTATAGGTTGGGAAAAATAAGTTCTGAAACATTAAGGTGTACTGGCAGTGTCAAAAGCATCTGTTCTTTGCTCTCCTGTCCCCTCCAGGCTGCCAGGTTGCCTTGGGAATAAGAAAATGTGATGCTCTCCATTTCCACATGTGTGTTCATGTACACCTCTGTGAGTTTTATGGTCTTTGCTGTATTTGTAATGGCTTTGCAACGAAGCTGTGAATGAAAGTTTGGTAGACTGGTTTTACAGTTGTCAGTTTTCCCAGAAGCAACCCAGAATTTCATTAAGATATAGGCATGATTTCCTATTAGTTCTTTTCAGATTTTACTAGATCCAGATGAATTCAATCAGTATTTTATCTATGTGCCATCAAAATTACTTGGGACTGATATCTTCATATAGGAATACTATAGTTCTGGTCTCTTGTGTTTGAGCAGCAGCTGCACTATATGATGCTACTGTTTCTTTAATAAGTGGCTCTGCTTTGATAGTAAGAGTGCTGAGGAGAAAGAAACTTGGACCTGAGCAGAGCATAACTTTGGTGAGGATAAGTGAGGAGATGTAGACATTTGGGGGGGAATGGCTCCACCATAACACCATGGCTGGGAAAAGGTACAGGACAATAATGGAAGCGTAAAAGCAGGACACTCACATGGCTGGAAGAAGTTCGTGAGAGCCTCTGACAAGGTGAGAGAGGAAAACATTTTTCCTTACATGTCTTAGGAAGAATGAATCAGAAGAAATGGTTCCCTCTGCAGTCCCTCACTCCCCTTCTTGGGAAGGTAGCCTCATCTCTGACTCAGTGTTGTCATGACCCTCTGTGCTATCAACTTAGTTCTATCTTCTAGGTGACCTTTACCCACATTGCCAGAGGTCCCCTTGCTTCCAAGGAACCAATTTATCAGCCTTATCCTTCATCTGAGAGCTTCAGCTTATCTCCTGCATGGAAAACCATTTAGCACTGGCAAGATGAAGCTCAAGACAATGTCTTGGGAAGTCTATGTGAAGAACAAGACACGTATTATCTCTTACTGGGAGGAATCAAGGTCAGGTTTGAAGTGCTCAGAACAGAGTTTCAGGGGAAGTGCAATGTAAGGCTCTTTATCTACTGGCATTTTCTAAGACCTGACTTAATATAAAAAATTACATTTCTGCACTCTTTTAGAGGGAAGAAACAAAAATTCAGATACTCAGCCAGGAGTAGGTATGAATTACAGTTGTTCAGAGTTGATACTTGGCAAGAACATGAAGTTACGACAGAAGTTGTCATCACTTGTGGCTGTGTACTATCAACAAAAGGAGGTGATGCCATGGTTGCATGCTCTTCAAAACATTTCTTCCTCCAGCAGTATCCTCTCTTCTCCATACAGCCTCAGCAGCTTACTTCAGCTGCTTCAACTGAAATCACAAATGATGTAATTATATTTTTTCTTCCATTGGATGGTGAGTAAATGGCCATTTCTGCCCTTATCTCCTCTGTTAGGTAAAATGCCCCCAAATGCCGTCACTGAAGTTCAGAGGTCATTGGTGACTTTAAAATCATCTCCAATTGCCTTGGATCAAACCCAAATGAAAAAAAAATCAATGTGAGAGTCAAGAGGCCAAGACAACAAAATGATGTGTCCAAGGCAAGCAGCTTGTTGGTTTCAGAGTGTTTCTGGTAGCCATTTGCTTGTTTGAATTTGAGGATATGATGCTTTTAGAAGTCAGAGAAAAAAACACAGTCGACCACAGACTTTAAATATTTTCTTTGATAACAGCAGTCTCTTTTTTTGTGCCCATTTACTTAGAGCCTCAAGAATGTCCTGTTTTGCAATCAAACTCTCATTAGGTGTTTATAGTGCTGAAATACCATGATGTGTAATTCTCTAATTTAAAAAAAAAAAAGTTTTTGAAGCCTCTACAAATTTTCTCCTCACCTCCCTTTGTGAATGAGGAAAATAATAGAGTGTGTTACTAAAACTTAATAGCCTCTCATTTATTTGCATGGTTAATGATTGGCCCTTTTTAGCTAAAAATGATACTTTTTTTGTGGTAACTCCTATTTCAACTCTGTGGTCTCGGTCTTGTCTTGTGTAACAAAGAAACAAATTCTTTTATGGATAGTGTTAACTGAGACAACAGTGACTGAATCACATTTAAGAGCTAAATTCCCCTTTTATTCTCAAAGATGGTCAGGATCAAGACACCAAGAGACTGAAGCTGGAGAAACTTGAACTCCTGGTGTATCCTTCTTGTGAACAAATAAAGACACTATAGATTCCCTCACTGCCAATATGACCCCTTTAATCAGCAGCATGACCACAGTTAAGAAGATGAAATTGTCCATAAAAATCTCTGTCGTGATCAGAGCATTATAAAGCAATTATTGTTCTTGGCCCAAAGACTGTATGACATTAAAAGATGAAGATGAGAGTCGAAGGGTTGCCAGAGAGAGGCAGGCAGTAATGGGAAAAGACTTCACAGAATAACAGAATCATAAAATATTCTGAGTTGGAAGGGACCCACAAGGATCATCGAGTCCAACTCAGCCCTGCACAGGACCATGTCCAGGAGTCACACTATGTGCCCAAGGGTATTGTCCAAATGCTTCTTGAACTCTGTCAGGCTCGGTACCATGACCACTTGCCTGGTGTCTTGGTTTTAAGACAATGTTGCCAGGGAAACAAGAACTTAGATGGAATAGAGATCCCTCTTTTCCCAGACTTAATGCAAATTTTAAAAAAAAATTGAGACTCAGAAGGAAAGAAGTAGAAACAAAGTAACAATGTTTACTGAAAACCAAAAGGAAAAACCAAAAATAAACTACAAACATATAATAAGAGAGGGAATATCATCCAGAAAAGTCTTTGTCTGCTTCTGTGTGGTTGAATCAGTAACTGCAGTTTCCTTTGGTGCAGTTACAGTCGCAGCCAGAAGGTAGCGCTGGCAGGCTTGCTCAGCGGCAGTGTGCCCCTGGAAGCAGCAGCAGAAATAGAGGCCACCACACAATACTGGCAACAAAATGGCAGCCGGGGGAGATGGTGCATGGAATGCAGCCCTGCAGACACCAGTGACCCATGGAGCAGGGCTCTAATGGGAAAAGCTCTCGATCAGGCATGGTTACTGCAGTGGTAGTGATGCTGAAAAACCTTGGAATGAAAGGAACTGCTGAGAGAGTTTGTTCTTTTAGCAGCAAAGGTATTTATTTGAGTAGTGCTGGAAAGCCAGCCAACTCGTGCTGAACAAACTAGCTTTGAATCAACAGTGCAAAATGAGCCATTTTATACATTTCACTACATGGTTACAACATACAATCTTGCATAGTAAAAAGATTACAATATCTGATTATGCATATTAATGACTAGACAGAGACTAGGTGGAGTTTGGGCAGAGCCTTCCAGAATCTTCTTTTGGCATTGGGATTAGGTGGTCGTTTCTGGTCTTTGGCCTTACTCTGGTGGTCTTTAACTCCACTTCCTGACCTTGACCTCTTCAGCCTTCATTGTTCATGACCAAGTCACTGAAGCTTGCAAAAACTACTGGCTTAAGGCCACTTTGCTCTATTCAAATGTCTACACTGTCATGATTAATGACACTAGGTTGATTGTGTAGAGTTTTCTAAGATCAGGTCCAGTGATTTGAACAGAACACATCTCCACGTTCTCCTATTAACTCAAGCAGGGCAGGTGTTGAACAGTTTCTACTAATCCAGTTAACCCCTTTTGGGGTTTATCCTTGTTTCAATAGTCCCCTGCTCTCGGTGGCTTGAACTGGATTTGGCAGTGTGGCTGGGGCAGGGAGTGGGGGGGAGGCACTTGAAGGGACAGGGAGGCAGCACCTCCCAGTCAAGAGCCGAGCAGAGAAGAAAAAGAGAGTATATGTGACACCAGGGGTCCTTATACCCCTCTAACTCTTGCAGGGCTTCCAGCGATTTCCTTTCCCCTGCCCTACTGATCTCGCAGTGGCAAACACCGTAAAGCGTGTCCCCCATCCCCCCACAGTAGGTCCCGATGCTGGCTGTGCAAGCAGATCACGGTGCTGTTATCAGCATATAAAAGTTTTCTTTATACTACCTCCAGAAGAAAAGGTTTCCAGTCTCTGAATAGGGTTCCATCACATTACAATATATATGTGTTGCAATAGCCAACAAGTTGCAATCATCATCTGAGATAAATTTTTATGGGCTTCACTTATTTTTACCTCTACATCAGTAACCACAACCAAATCTCAAACAAATCTCTGCATATGATGAAACAGGAATTTGCAGGTAGAAACTGGGCAGTGAGGAGGGCAGCTACTCAAATCACTAATGAAAATGCAAGATGCTGCATGAACACTAAATATGTTAGAAATAGCCATTCATCACAAGTGTGTATTCTCTATATTCAATTGTCATTATTTATATTATCATAGATGAGGAGCCTATTGCACCTTGCACTGCACAATCAAGTAACAGAAATGTTAGTCCAGGATTTTATTTTCATAGGGCTTCATCTAATACAGCCAAAGTGAAAGAATATTGTTGAAAATATCTTCACATAAAAAGCCCCCATGGCTATATATAAGTGCTAGACTGTAGCAGGATGTTCTGCCCTGATAAAGGTTATCTGTTTGGACTAGAATCTGGTCAGAGAATGAAAACAATGCAAGCTATCTGTGGTGAGTTACCAGTGGCACCAAGGTACTGTTTTTAGTGTTGAATTATGCTAAAACCAGCCCGGTTCACCAAACTTCAAACACACATCCTGCTTTTTGAAGCAAGATTTGACAGATAAGCTGCTAGCTGGCCTGTAAATATGTGACTAGTAGTCAAACACTTTATAACTATAAAAGCCCAGTCCAACTTTCATATGGCAGACTCTTCCACATACTTTCCTGAAGTGTGTGGAGCTTCTCCTGTGAAGCAGGGATGCCTCTTCATAGTTACTCCCCAGGACTTAAGTGAAAGAGAGAGATCTGCTCGCATTTGTTTTGTGGTGAGTTACATCAATCACTACTTAATGATTGTTTCTTTTTGCTAGCTTTGATACAATTGCTTTAATATAATTGCTTTGATACAGTGCAGTATACTATTTTTTGCTATACTAAACTCTACTGGCAGTTTTTAGCTTTTATACTGTGTAGTAAACAAATATGATTAAGATTTTTCATCTGTTCATCTGTCGTAATAAATAATTCATTTTATATAAATATCAGATTTGCCATCATTAAAACCTGTGGGACAAAGTGATTCAGTCACACCTCTATAATTCCTTAAATTTAAACTATTGACAAAATCTGAGTCTAAGATTGGATCCAGCTGCATCTAGGCTCCTTTCTGAGGAGTTTAGAAAGCAAGGGAGTCCTTTCTGCACCTCATAGGTTAATGAGAGGGCTTCTCTAACAAACTTTGTCTAAGTCTTCCACTACTCCCTGTGACATAGATGAAGTTAATCATATCATGCAGACAATGTTTCTATGATCAGCTTCCAGATACACCTAGTAACAACAGGGTT
Source organism: Campylorhamphus procurvoides (assembly GCA_013396655.1). Taxonomy (NCBI): domain Eukaryota; kingdom Metazoa; phylum Chordata; class Aves; order Passeriformes; family Dendrocolaptidae; genus Campylorhamphus; species Campylorhamphus procurvoides. Next base: position 12,609 of record WBMV01008607.1, read on the forward strand.
CCTACAAATTTTCAAGTTATTTCATAATGGACATGAACAGGAGATATCTTTAACTATAAACATCTCTCCTGGTCTTCAGTTCTGTTATCTTTATCTTACAGTACTATCTTCACCTCATATTTATTGCAGCCGTCTGCATTGTTTTTCTTACTTCAAACTGAATACTCCTCCTAAAGGAAGAACTTGGCAACTTTAGTGTATCTTGTTATCACTATGCATGCCTAGAGCAGAATATGCTGTTATAAACGGTCCCCACCCACCGTTTAGATGATACAGTGACCTAAGAATTCTGATCAGAGTCAGAGTGAGAAGATATTGTTGTATGTGCACACATGCATACAGTCTTCCAAATACTATTACTGCTACTAGTAATTACATTATGATTATTAATATTTTTCTATATATGCTCTTTAAAATTAGATAAAAGGAGGCTGCATCCTCCAGTTATTTGAGAGATTTTCACTGGGCATTCCCAGTGAGCTCTCCCTTTGTTCATGAATAAAGTTACTCTTGCAGAACTCTTCTGTCTCCTTTGTGGACGCTAACCTCTGGCAATGAGAATTTTCCACATAATCTAGAGGCTAGTCTGCTGGGGGCAAAGTGGAATGGACCATACCAAATGTTACTGAATATAGAAACAGCAGTCAAGACAGCTGAACATGGGTGGACCCATGTTACTTGGGTCAAGGTCTCTAAAGCCCCAGAAATTTGGGCTTCTCAGCTGGAGGAAAAGGATGGGAGGCCGCAACTAACACTTTGCAGAAGTTGACCGAAGCAGTAGCCAGTGTGTCGACCTTGGGGGAAGCTCCATGTGTCTACCCACAGATTGTCTACTGTAAAAGTCTGTCTGGATTTCCCTCCTTTCAGATCTCCAGTAATTGGTGGGCTAATACTAGCTGTTGTTTTCTTTATGTTGAGTTGTTTCTGTGCATTCACTTGCCACCTGTGGTGCAGAAGACAACACAAGAATTAGACTAGGTAATTAGATTACACCATTAGGATGTTCCTCTTAATCCTATTTTTCTATTATTAGCAAGGTCTGGGCCAGGAGAAGGAGAATGAATTTTGGGAAAAGAAGTAGCAAAAATCTTTAATTTAACCAATTGTTGGGTCTGTGGGGGGCCAGGAGGATCAGAAAACTGGCCATGGGCAGCCAGTCCAGTCCAGCCTAAATGGTGAGTTAGTAATTTAAGCACAGTCCACAATGGCACTGGTTTTTGGACAGAAAAGGGTAGTCCATGGCGACTCCACTTTTCTGGGATAGGTAATTACTGTCTGAATAGAACAAAAAAGGGAAGTATTCCTGTGGGAAAAAGCACTTGTGAGTGGATACTATCTCCCAGCTATGACTGCATATATCCACACTGTAGACCAATTAACTGTGCCAGATACAAATAGAAGTGGAATTAAACTCATCCAAAACTCTTATCAGAGGTTGGATAAAATGTTATCATGTTAAGTCCCCTGAATGTGCAAAGTTCAAGAAGGATCCTAACTTTGACTACACCACTTTGTACTGCAAAGAGGGTAATAGTACTGATGAGAAATGTGTATTGCGAGTCTTTCATTGGGCCTGGAAACATCAAAATGGAACCAGAACACATCTTCAAGGATTTTGGTCCAGCAACAATCAAACAGAATATAAGTGTACTTGGAAACTAAATGCAGGAACATGGAAGTATAAGTATCAGAAAAATTAAAATGAAAGATACATCACAGTAGGAGACCCTTTAGGAATAAAAAACCCTTTATATTATCACACCCCAATTGATGAGGAAACTTGGGAGGGC